>OZ026527.1:31672338-31755722 GCA_964019695.1 Loripinus fragilis
TCATTAGTCAAAAAGAACTCTTGATTGTCTGTCTGTATTAATGACATCCTGGGCATTGTACATTTAGGCCACGGGACAATTTTTCTCCGTTTTAATAGCGGCGACACAAAATTCTTTAACGGACCAATATAGACCTGGGTCCGGAATTAGAGTTAAGGAAGACTTAAGTTAAGTATTGATTTTTCAACATGCTATAAATTGCCTGGATCGATGTGGTATTTGTGGTCAAAGATATCATTGTTATCTTCAGAAAAATTAAAACTATTTTGATTTTATCAGTTTTTTAACGTTATTTTTCGTATCCTGAAAAATCAATGCTTAATTTAAGTCTTCCTTAACTCTAAGGAGGCATTGTAATTCCGGGCCCAGTGCCCGGAATTACAATATTTCCTTTAAGTTAAGCAAGACTTTAGTTAAGTATTGATATTGCAACATGCTATATTATACAATTATTGACTACTGAGGCATTGAACATGATGTGATATCGACCTGAGAGTACCAATATTGACCGAGGCGAAGCCGAGGTCAATATTGGTATTCTCAGGTCGATATCACATCATGTCCAATGCCTCAATAGTCAACAATTGTTTTATTATATAATTTCTCTATTAAAACAAAAAAGCAACAACAACAACAACAAAATCTTGGCTATGGACTATGTCTTGGACAGTCTTGAATTTCTTTCTTTTTACAGGATGACTAACTGATTTCATTCAGTTAAAAGAGGAATGAATGCTACTTTATTTGTAATAACAACTGCAGACAGAGAAGATCCGGATTAAGTGCTGCATAATGTGGCATTTCATCAGGGGCTACACTGATTGCTAAGACAAAACGGATCTTCAGGGAAAAAAACTGCAATTTTGTTTAGAAAATAAAACCTGTGACCCCTTGAATTATACAATGGACCATTCCAAGTTTTTTGCATCAATCCAGAAGGAAGAATTCATTAGTTCATTTAAGAGGTCTGCTAATTACTTTACTCAACAGCAAAGTCTGAATGTCATGTATATGATGAAACACCAAATCTTTTGAATTTCATGCTGTTGTCACTCACTGAATTTTATTTACAGCAAATCATGCAAGTTTCATGCTGAAAGCACACCTGTTATGAAAAGTTTCTATGATGTCTATTTTTAGTAACTAATATTGAATGGGAAAAACCAGCAGCCCATGTGATATGTAGTTTTATGGACCTGAGTGGATAGACATCTGGGCCAATCAAAAGATGTCTATTTATATGTTATATAATAATAAGTGCTAAATAAATTGCCTGGATCGATGTGGTATTTGTGGTCAAAAATATCATTGTGATCTTCAGAAAAATACAACTATTTTGATTTTAATCAGTTTTAAACGTTATTTTTCGCATCCTGAAAAATCAAAACTTAACTTAAGTTTTCCTTATCTCTAAGGAGGCATTGTAATTCCGGGACCTGGCCTCGATATTATAAATCTTTTTCATGCTAAACTCAACTGAGCACGAAATTTATCCTGCTAATTAATGTTAAAATGCCAACAATCGTTGTTAAAATACCAACAATCGTTGGCATTTTAAACATAATACAACAACTGAGAGTTTAAAAGCATGAAAAATCAGTGTTTTTTCAGCATTTTAGTTTTTATGAGTAGTTTTGTTTGATTATTTACGTCCATTCAACAATCTTGCACTTATATAGGGACGGGTCTTCCTGGGTTGAACCAGTACTAAGCTAGGATAAATGTGTCTTGCTCAAGGACCACAACGCAGTGACGCCGGTGAGGGAGTTGTTGAAATTTTATGCTCAGCTGAGCTTAGTATGAAAAAAGCTTTATAACCTCCGGCCCTTAAACCTATGATAAAACTAGAATATGGATGTCCATGCCAATGCACTGGATTTCAGACTGATGGAGATAGTTCAAAATCGGAGTCTGCACTGTAATAAAATACAGTTTCCAGTGATAAATGTTCAAATTGGTTTCTATCTATTAGGCCTATTGTTGTAGTTATTCTCCGGATCATAACCGTGAATCGAAGCAGTTGTAATAGTTATACTATGGATTGTCCGCCCGTACGTGGAGATAATCCAAGAGCTTTAGCGAGGGGATTATCTTACGTACATGTGGACAAACATGGTATAACTATTTTATACCACCTACATCAGTGTAGACCTTGCACAACATGAGATATTTCGTGCTAAAGTATAACTAGGATCATCATTTGAACAAACTTAGTAGGCCCCACATCCCCAATGCTACATAACAAGTCCCAAGGTCATCGACCTTCTGCTTCTAGAGACGAAGATTTTTAAAGGGTTTTACCATGTATGGGCGTGGCGGCCATCTTGGTCATGTCACCAGGATCATGTGATCAAACTTTTGTTCCCCTATCCTAAGGAGTCTCCATATGAAATTTGAGTTAAATCGGCGCAGTGGTTTCAGAGGAGAAGATGTTTGAAAATGTTGACGAACGGACGGACACCGGAGTCACTGGTATACTAATAGCTCACCTCGGAGCCTTTGGCTCAGGTGAGCTAAAATGGGTACACATAGACCAGTGGCAGTTCAGCTACCACCAGATTTGGTGCAAAGTAGCGCGCGTTTTACAATGTGCGAGTGACCACATAGAAAAAAAAACACCAAATTCTTATGGTGCACCAGCCTATGCCTTTTCATGACGGTGTTACAAATTCAATAAGATATGGCCTCGGACCCAATAGGGTAAAGTCGGGTTAATTCGGACAGTCGTCTAAATTCGGACAGCGACCTTATTTCGTTCATTTTTTAATTATTGGAATAAAAATTTAATCAACTAAGCAAACAGTGAACATCCTGATGAGACGGCTCATTAAGAGCCGTCTCATCTGGAGTTTCACTGTTTGCAAATGTATGTCCAAGTTTACCCGCTGTCCGAAGTTACCTGACTTTACCCTATACACGGACTGGAAAATGACATACAGGTAAATGTATATTGGAAATACGTTGTCGTGGCCGAGTCCGAGATATGGCCCAAACAAAGGGAGAAGCTTTAATATTAAAGAGAGACCTTTCTAGCGTTGGGCGCAGTGTCTCCTTATCCACTGAAAAGACAGTCAGCTTGACTATTCTGCCTCTAACAGACCTCTCACCAAGCTAGTAATGTGTTTTCGTTACTGCACACATGGTAAATTCTGAGCATGTGATTTGCGGTCGGCACCACAGGATCGCTTGAAATTGTGCGGTCAATGCAACGTCGTACGTTTCAACGTCCCAGCGGTTAGTATGTGAATTTCTCGTTCTCGTGTATCTATTGAATTAACCCATATAGGCAACCTTCTTAACACTGATCAGCTAACTATCTCTGACTGGGCTGCTGCTTGGCTTGTCACTTTTAATCCCCTAAAGACACTCTCAATGATTATCTCGAGCAAGCGTAATCCTGCATTCCACCCTCCCCTCTTTATGAATGGTACACTGATCAAGAACACTTCTTACCATAAGCACCTGGGTCTAACTTTTTCTAATTCTGGAACTTGGGATGAACATGTCAAATCTATCTCAGAAAAATCCTGGTCTAGGCTAAACTTCGAGAAAATCTTTGGAAAAAATGTACTTTGCATATACACGTCCTCTCTTGGAATACAGCGATGTTGTCACGCTTAGGGATGTCTGTTACAACGCAAGGTGGTTCTGGACGACAGTACGTTACGGGTCCCAGACGAAATATTTCTAAATAAAGGTTTGTGTTATCACAGTATGTAAACTGAAATAAACATCCTGTACCTTTTCCTCCTAGCTCACGCCGTATAAACATGAATTTCAGCGCTCGTGCATCACCAGTAGTCGGTAATCGTGCCGATTTGAGGTTTTATGCCGATTTTTTTGGACCAGCTATCATGATTTACCGACTGTAGCATACGTGTGGTAAGTTAATTGTGTATTGTGTTGTTTTTATCCCCATTTAACCTTGTATAACGAAATCCTCCGTGCTGTGTTTTGAATTTGCATTCAACCCAGCTTATTAAATCAGGCGTTATTGTCAAAGAAAACGCAGGTTGCTGTCAATCCTTTTCATCAAGAGTCCGTAGATGAATAGTTTTGCCCTCCACCCAAAGGACTATTATGAGATCTTTACAAATTATGCTTAAAACTGTTTAAAATGGTGTCCACTGACGATACAAATACTATACCAACAACTGCGCTCACACTGTACCACTATCTTGGATGCATGATGAAGTTACTGTACCGCTAACTGGATGAAGCTAAATCTGACTTCATCCTCATACAGTTATAAATTCCATCTTTATAATCTCAAGACGCATTCCAGTGTTTTCATTGATTTAGAAAATAAAATAACAGGGCCATGTACATCATTTAGCTCTCACAAACGAATTAAAAGCTTTCATCAAATTATAATTTCAAGAGAGTTTATTACTTTCATGCATCTCTGTAGCGATGATTGAGACAAGCCTTCCATTCCCACAGTCTCGCCAATGATATTCTTCTTTTACACTCACAAGTAAAGTTTGTTTTGGTGCTTGAGGTATCGGTTAACAAATCAGTCATGTCTGAACGATTTCCTGTCTGCCCCTGTTGAACCAGTACTTATTAGTGGCTAAAGTCTTTTGGTGAAGGACACATAATCACAAAGGAAGGGTGTATATTAGGCAAAGGCTGCCAACCCCCTGAAGATAGCTACAGATTTACACTCAAATAATGCATTTACATATATGTGATAGTGTCAAAATATCATGAGCTAGCCTGTTCTTTGACGATACCCATTGGTGATTTTTTTTCATGAAACAAATTAAGAATTGTAGGATGATTTTGTTTGCTGATACAGAATATTAAATACCGTTCGGACAGCTGTAGAGTGTCTTTCTAATCCCAACCGCAATTTGGAGAGTGGATTATGAAAATGGACATCATGTGCCCATCTATCTATTAATTCATCCACCCATCTGTCCATAACACGTCCTTGTCCTTTCCAGCTCTCCTGAACTATTTGAAAGATCTTTATCAAACTTGGTGAAATGTTGATCCTACTAAAATGGTATGCAAAACCAATAGCATAACTATGCAGGCTCAAGGTCAATGTCACAATCATAAGTCAATAGAGGCTGCTATTTATAAAATTTTAATTAACTTCCTATAATTTTTAAAATCCAATAAAATTCCCAGTTTCATCACAAAATGTACATTTTTTGTGTCGCCTGCAAATCATGGTGGTCACATATGGATCATGTCTAGGTCGTCATCGTCGTCTTCTGAGTTGTCCACGTTGTAACACTTTCGGTTTCCGATCAATAACTTTTGAAGAGATCCATCAATTTCATTCAAACTTTACAGAAATGTCAACCATCATTAAATACAGATCAAGTTTGAAAGGTTGATAATCCGCAAAATTTTGACTTAGTTATGACCCCTTTTGTACTTAGATTGCGGCTAAATTGTGGGATTTGATAAAAAAAACTTTTGAAGGGATGCAACTATTTCGTTGAATTTTTACAGAAGGCTAAGCATCATAGAATACAGGTTATGTTCGAATTTGGAGATCAATCACAATTTGTTTACTGAGTTATGACCCTGTTTTGACTGAGGTTTAGGCTAATGCTAAAGCTATATTGTTTTTTTTGTGGAATAAAATTCACATTTCTCCAAAACTATTATATCTGACAACTTCTCACTATAGGCCATGGTTACCCAGTGCCTGTAGATAAACATGACAGTGATTAAAAATTTACCCCACCCCTAGACCCCTTAGGTGGGGTCAAATGTAAAATATTTAAATTTTACAATAACTCAGTCAGTTGTCAACATTTTTTACTGAATTGTCGAATGCAGACAGAGGTAAAATAATTATGAAACATATCAAACGTGGTTTTAGATCAAAGGCATCTATCGCATCCCCTGGGTGGACTAAGGTGGTGGGTTCAAAAGCTCAAAATTCTACTTTTTCAGAATATGGTCATGTTGCATATCAAATTAAAAGGAATCACACATGCAGCAACGTGGTAGGGAATATTTTGCCAGCAAACCCCCCCCCCCCCGCCAACACTGGGGGTCTAAGTGTCAAAATACAACTTTTTCAGAACATAACCATGTTGCATATTAAATTTAAGCATATCACCAATGCAGCAAAATGGTTGCAAATACTTTGCCGGCAGACCCCAGCCCCACCCAACACTTGGGGTCAATAGATCAAAATTCAACTTGTTAAGAACATGGTCCTGTTGCATATCAAATTAAAGAGGAATCACAAATGCAGCAACATGGTAGGAAATATTTTGCCAGCAGCCCCCCCCCCCCCTGCCAACACTGGGGGTTTAAATGTCAAAATTTATGTCAAGAGGTATAATATATATAGAACATATCAAATATGATTTTAGATCAAAGGCCTCGGTCTGATCCCCTGGGTGGACTTAGGGGTTGGGGTCAAAAGCTCAAAACTCAACTTCTTCAGAACATGGTCATGTTGCATATGAAATTAAATGGACTCACAAATGCAGCAACATGGTGGCAAATGTTTTGCTCGCAGAACCCCCACCTGATCCTGTGGGTGGGCTAAAGATTCCACTGTTTTAGAACATGGTCATGTTGCATATCAAATTAAATGGAATCACGAATGCAGCAACAGCGACATATTCTGTCCTTACACACACCCGCGACCCCTGGGGTGGAGTCAAAGGTCAAAACATTTTTTTTTCTTCTTAAAGTAGTCATGTTGCATATCAATTAAAGAGAATTGAGCATAGATAATCATACAAGCACATATTCTGCCCTTACACACACACACTCAATCTGTGGGTTGGATTAAAAGGTGAAAAAATCTGAATGTGGTTCCGTTGCATATTAAATTAAGGGGAAAGAAAGAAGTATAGACCTATACAGAAGCAAACACTTTGACCTTACACACACCCCTGACCTCTGGCTCACGTTGATGGCAGATCTTAAAATTGTACAGATAAGTTTATTTATTAAACAAAGTACTGAAAACTAGATCATCTTGACCACAATCTTATTTGGTCACAAAAGGGTGTATCAGTTTGAGAGGAACACATTAGAACGTATACGCCCGTGCCCGGGAACACCGATCGTGGTGCTCGTATCAGATTGGCACTAAATCGTGGACTCGATCAGGACAATCCTGTTCGTATCTAAACGAGATACCAGGAAA
This sequence comes from Loripinus fragilis, assembly GCA_964019695.1. Taxonomy (NCBI): domain Eukaryota; kingdom Metazoa; phylum Mollusca; class Bivalvia; order Lucinida; family Lucinidae; genus Loripinus; species Loripinus fragilis. The sequence goes on from OZ026527.1 coordinate 31,679,474, forward strand.
TTGACCAATCGTGAGCATATCGTATTCAATGGCAACAAATCCTGTCCGTACGTATCGACCCGCATCACTTCGTACCGGTATCCAAGCCGAAATCCAACGATCATCAACGAATGGCTAATCGTGGTGTCTGAAACGATCGCACGACAGTGGGAACGCCGCCTTAGCAAATTGCGCGACCCACAGTTGTTCACTAAAAAAACGCGTAAGTCCGTCTGTCTGTCTGTCCGTCCGTCCATTACCAGCTAGTGAAAAAACTCACAACGCTTGCACCACACGCTATATTTTGATCACATTTTACATGTCAACATTGTCTAACCACCGGCATGTGTAACAGCCATTTTAATGGACGAGGCTTTGCTGAGCATCAGACTGACCGGTCGTGGCCTGTTAGTTAAAATGCTCATAACTCTTGAACCATTTGGAATTAAAAACTTAGAAAACTGCCTGAAAACACAAAGTATATGTTAGATTGAAAACAAATGTAAATCGCAATACATTTTAATCAATAACAATTATTTATTCAAAGACTTTCGCACAACTCGCAGATGGGCACTATAACCACTGTATGAGTACCGTCTGGTACCTGATAGTGATTATTTTACTTTCACCATGGGCCGTGCACATTTCACGCAGTTGATTACACATGCAATTTGACTGAATTCGGTTCCGCGGTTTAGGAGCATAACACATATGGACAAATGGACAGACATACACACTTTTTACCCAGGTGACACGAATCGTGAAGGGACCACAAATGATGTGTACATCCACACCATACTGTTTAAGCAAGTAACTGAAAACTGTGCAGGATGTATGTAGGGAACTACTAGACAGTGTTACATACTAAACATATAAGCTGAAAGTCTCATGGTTTCAGAAGAAATTTTAAAGTTTTTTTTCATTACAAGTCTATGGAAAAGCTTGATCCCCGGGGCGGGGCCAGTTTGCACCCCTCGGACTTGAGTGGCTTCATTTATGAAGAGGGCCACCAGACATTGCTACATTAGTAATATAAAAGCTTTGGGCCGTATAGTTTCATAGAATATAAGTGTACGGAGCTAAATAATGCCATGGCAACCACAGTTCATTATCAAATCAGCCAATGTAAAGCATCTTCGTGCAAATGAGTCTTTTTTCATTTTATTTGCCTAAAGGTGCTTTTCGTGAAATTTTGATAAAATTGGCCCCATATACATTATACTACTTTGGCAGTGTGGACGGACGACGACGCTGCACCATTGGCATACTAATGCCTGATCTGAGCTTTTGGATCAGGCGAGCTTATAAACAGACAGTTAAAAAGCGATTTTAGATAGGGAGATAAAATTAATCTTAAACTGTGGAATGAATGCTATATTCGTCATACAGTTTATGATAACTGACTTCATGTATATTAAAGCCGAACATAAAAAAATATATATCAATGCCCTTGCGCATGAGCATTGCTAGTCTCACAGGCATTTTAGTGGGCCCCAAAGTGCTTTCGGTAGCGAGTCAGACTGTCCTACAACATATCCTGGGGTCGCGAGGGTCCCATATTTTCCTGCAGATTGATCATGAAATAATTTCTAAGGTCATTCTCACCCCTTCCGCTGCTCAGTTACAAACTTTTAAAAATTTGACATTTTTCAAAATGTCAAAATACGATATTCGGCCTGATTTCGAATGTCAAAATAGAATTTTGAATGTGAAAGTACAATATTCGGTCTCAGTTTGAATGCCAAATATGATTTTGAATGTCAAAATACGATATTCGGCTCGTTTTCGAATTTCAAAGTAGGATTTTGAATGTTAAAATGCGACTTCGGCCCAATTTCGAATGCCAAATAGGATTTTGAATGTTTAAATACGATATTCCGCCCGATTTCGAATGTGGTAATAGGATTTTGAATGTCAAATTACGATATTCGGCCCAAGTTCGAATGTCAAAAAAGGATTTTGAATGTTTAAATACGATATATAGCCTCAATTCGAATGTCAAAATAGGATTTTGAATGGAATGTCAAAATGCGATATACGGCCCCTTTTCCAATGTCAAAATAGGACTTTGAATGTTGAAATACGATATTCAACCTCAATTCGAATGTCAAAATAGGATTTTGAATGCCAACTGCGATATTCGGCCCCAGTTCAAATGTCAAAATAGGATTTTGAATGTCAAAATTTGATATTCAGCCCTTTTTCGAATGTCAAAATAGGATTTTTAATGTCAAAATTCGATATTCGGCGCCAGTTCGATGTCGAAATAGGATTTTGAATGTCAAAATATGATATTCGGCAAAGTTTGGAATGCCAAAATAGGATTTTGAATGTCAATTGCGATATTCAGTCTCAGTTCGAATGTCAAAATAGGATTTTGAATGTCAAAATACGATATTTGGCCTCAGTTTGATTGTTAAAAAAGGATTTTGAATGTCAAAATACGATATTCCGCCTCAATTTGTATGTCAAAATAGGATTTTGATTGTCAGAATACGATATTTTGCCCCAGTTCAAATGTCAAAATCGGATTTTGAATGTCAAAATGCGATATTCTGCCCGATTTTGAATTTCAGAATAGGATTTTGAAAGTCAAAATATGATATTCGGCCTCAATTCGAATGTCAAAATGGGATCTTGAATGTCAAAATACGATATTCGGCCCCAGTTCGAATGTCAAAATAGGATTTTGAATGTCAAAATGCGATATTCGGCCCGATTTTGAATTTCAAAATAGGATTTTGAATATCAAAATTTCGATATTTGGCCCCAGTTCGAATATCAAAATAGGAATTTTGAATGTAAAAATACTATATTCGGCCTCATTTTGAATGTCAAAATACAATACTCGGCTCGATTTTGAATGTCAAAAAATGAAAAACGAAAAGCGTAAAGTGAATACGAAAGGTGAAAAACCAAAAGTGAAAAACGAATAATGAAATCGAATAACGAAAAGCGAAAAACGAATTACGAAAAAAGATAAATGAAAACAAAAAGCGAAAAACGAAAAAAGAAGAACAAACCAACTTTACTTTGCTCTCCAATATTGAGTTTGGCCGATTTAGCTTGATACAAATTATGCACTCCCCCAAAGTGATATGTGCTTGAAAGCATTGTTAGTATTACATGCGCAAAATGACAATATTTGCTAGTAAATGTATTAAAAATGCAAAGCAATGTTTTAAGACATTTATTTGTATGACTTTACAACGAAGTTGTTTGAAGCTTAATAAAGTCTCGAATCCGCCGTTGTTACAGGCTCATGATAATAACCGACTTCGTGTATACTTATACCACCACCTCTAAGTAATGACCCTCAATTCATTCAATGTATTTACTGTTACAGTCACGCCTCAAAGCGTTTTGTGGAAGTGTAATTAGCGTCAAAAATGGAAACTATAAAACAAAAAAAATGATAAGTCCAGGTCTATATCCAAAACGCTTCCACCAGGAAAAGATATTTGTTCAATTTCGACCTCAGACGGATCAAAGATTGGACGAGTTTAAGCAGTAGCACGTCAAGGTCATTCAGACTGTAACAGTTATTTCTAAACCAAATATCAACTGTCCATGCTATAGATGCTGAATTGAAAACAGGTAAGGTTTAACCGTTATTTCCTCTAGATTTACATGTCTCGTACTACACCTGGACTCTTCTAACAGTTGAATAGTCTAAGTTCGAAATTTAGCAGTAGTTCAGTGACTCATGAAATGGCATAATACATTTTACTCTGTGTTATAAAATCTGTGCTGCATATATATTTAACAGTCATGGTTCAACCAGCACAATCTAAATTTTAACGAGGTCATTCACGTGCTGTTAATCCACTGTTTCCTAGCCGACACCTATGAACGAAGCCGTGGGTTGGTCTGCAGTGTATGTGATTGTGGCATTTTTGTCATGCAAACTTACCTTTTGGTCATGGAACATGAATATTGATAAAAACGTCCAACCACAAACTGTGACAATTTATAGTGCCAAATTATAGTTTGGTAAATCTGGTTGAATATATTATTAAATCAACGCAATTATAACGATTATAACGATGTTTCAGTGGATTTTGCGTCCCTCGGGTCCCCCGTGAGACGTCCCAAACGCCAGGCTTTGTCCTCAGTATGTAACGTCTCTCAGGCCATGACTAACGTTAATTCATGCAAAGAAATGTTTCATCCCTATATTAGTGTATAATATCACGTATACCTATGTAACAATGTTTGGAATAACACCTAGGACATTACGTTGTAAATCAGAGTCTGGATGGCCAGAGCCACAGGCGAAGGCTATGTCAAACTGGCTGTCCAGAATTTCCCCCTCTGGCAGTCCATAAACCATGATAGTGCAGTCAACTCAATTAATATTGCTTAAAAAAGAGGCATGCTTTCTGTCAAAAATATTTTGGATTATATACAAACCATTTACGAAGGACTTAACATTTTGTTCGTGACTTTTAGTCGTTTTAAAATAGTCTATCAATCGGGTTAGTGGTATAGTTACGCACAAGTTAGTGGTATAGCGATTGGCTGAGATGTTGAGTTGGTGGTACAGCTGCAATTGTGAGGGGCCATCTATTTAGGTTGATTTTGTTCACAGATCTGAGTAACTTTAACAATTAGAACCATACAATCATGTAAACATGTGACTACCTATTACATCAAAACAATGCAAACTGACATTTAAGTTCATTTTCAGGACAAAACGGCACTGTTTCCAAGCAGGTTCGATATATAAAAAGAGAAATGCGTAGGAGTAAACCGCTAAAATTATGAAGTCAAACGTAAGAATTTAGTAAAACAAGCATTACTTACCTTGTTCGATTGTGCCCTATCTGTAAACGTAACAATGGAGATCGACACGTGTATAGCGCTATAAATACACGAATTTTCCGACTACTGGTTACGCACGAGCGCTGAAATTCATGTTTATACGGCCTGAGCTAGGAGGAATGGGTACAGGATGTTTATTTCAGTTTACATACTGTGGTTATTGAATGTGTATCGTTTTCGGGAGACTTAAGACACAATAAACCGCATGTATCTTATTTTGTCTTTGTATATATGTCCATGACACTTATCTAAACCTAATTATTCCTGTAGAGCATGGCGACTGTATCCAGTTAACGCGCATATGATACATTATTGTTCTTGAAACTGTATTTTTACTACCACACATGTCCGCATATCCTTATTTAGTACTTTCGCTCTCGTTTAATTTGAACATTTTATGATTTGATATGATTAGACATTGCATTGTCCATCACATAGACCAAAAAAGATTTTTCTAATAAATCAGCTTACTTTAGACGAATACGTTTTTAAAACCGAAACGAATGTACTGCAGTCATTTTCCATGTTACAGATGTGTAACGACTGCAAATATTTTGTTACAGGTTATTGTTGACAGGGTCGCAGGTGGAGATGACAGTTAGTCTATGTCGAATGGGCAAAAAAAGGTCTCGTGTAAATTTCGTGACGATTTTTCGTGACCTATATAAAATTAAATTGGGGTATTTACACCAAATTCAACCAGTTCACCCATCTGAGTTCCACGTCTGGCCCAAGTAATGATGTAATCAAAATAGCCAATTTCATACTGAGTTTTCCCGACACGTTCCGATTTGCTCTGAGTCCTCCCGAATCGAAAAATAATTTGGCTAATCATCGAACATCCCAACGTGACCTATATTTAAATAAGCATTGCAGATACCCAATGTTGAGAAGTGAAAACGTGCGAGTTTATATGATTATCAGTTATATTAGGAATTTCAATCGCCAGATTTGCTTGATAGCTCGATACCACGGCGCCTATGATGTTTTTGTCGAGATTTTGAGTCATTCTTCAAATGGTGAAATGTTTACATGAACACCGACACCGGTCGGGTGATGTTCTCAATATTGACCTCAGAATGAAAACAAATGGATGCTGTTTGAACAAAACGGTGCTAAGTGCCCCTTACAACTAATCCTCACTTCGCATGCAATTCATACAAAAATAGTGAGTATGACCAGTATAAATACCACAATCACAAACCGCAGACAACCCCGTGGCACCGTGAGGAAGAGCCGCTCAACCATCAAGAGACACCAGGAAGACAAATTAAGCAAAGCAACCAGCTCACTCTTCCCCATCAAGATGATTTCAATACTAGAATGGATATAAAGTAACGAACAACAAAACATAGAACAATTACAGACTCCCACAATGGGAGTAACAATAAACAAAAGTCAACAACAAGCCACCAGGGGGCTTAAATGCATTTTACTGGTACCAAATTTTCGCCCTAGATTCTGCTGTTGTTGAAGTACAAGAAATGTTCAGCTCACAAGGAGACCATCTAACTAATGCAATGTATCATCATGGAGAAACACTCTAATCAAATTAACACACCATGATGAAACAAAGAAAAGGGCTCATGACTCACAGATAGTCAGAGCTAAAGAAAATCTCAAGTTGAGCCACAGTGGGTCCAGCTACAGATAAGCATCAGGCTCAAACCCACCGATTAAAGCTTTATGTCAGAGCCGTCATAGAGTCTGAGGCCTGATCCACCGTCATGCAATTAAAGAGGAAACCATAGCTATAAACCGTGATTGGGTTTTAAACTAGGCATGCAGACTGTCCCATGATATCCAAGTTATATCCAATCCTTATATAACGTTTTACGAGCCTGTTTGCTTACAAAACAGAATTTCTTTTTGTATTTTGATGCTGGCCTCAAGCATATGGCTACTCAGCAATGTGGTAATGGAAGTTATGTTGATTGGCAGAGGTAGTCATGTGATATAAGTCCATGTGACTCAGTTGAGTCCCGAAAGAAATCCGGAAAAGTATGGAAGGCCTTTGAAATCAGCTATGGTAGCCATCGCACAATTATAATGCATATGTATTTAAGAAAAATCAAAGTATGTTGGCAAAATAAACGTTTTTAATGGATTTAATGCTGGCACTGCTCCAGATTTTAAACAGACACAATAATTACACAGAAATCTACTTTAAAATGCAATACACTATCTTGTTCATGAGCCTCAGACATGAGCCACGTTGTAGTCTATGTCAAAGCTGCTATAATTTTAAGTTACAAAACTTGGCCTTGCTGTAAAACAGGTCAAGGTAAAACATCACATTTTGATAAAATGATAACCCTGTGTTGACGTTTACCTATTTTACAGCTAGGTTAAATTTTGCAAATTTCCTGATCTTTGCCGTCTTTCTTACTTAAATATGTGAAAATGTGACAATGACGGATTCTATTGAATTTATTGAAGCTTTCGATATGAACTTAGCGTTATACAATCAACTAAATGATAATGGAAGGATAATGTGTGAACAAGATCAAGGTTTGCTCAGCCATGTTAATCAGATGCGAGTTCAACTATCGTTTGCTGGCGATTGTTGTTCCGGTACCATCTTTATTCGTAATGTCTACCTGTAAAACCTGGCACCAGTACAAAGAGCGCCTCTGCTTTTGTATAGTATGAGCATAAACTAAACCCAGATATCAGGCGAACGTTTACAGAGCTGTCGTCTGTTGTTTTTTATCTCCCTAAAGCAAGAATTCCCACCGTATATTCGGTAATAAACCCTCACAAATATTTAAAAAAAAACTACCCTACTCCACTTTATATACTGTACGAGGGGCATTTGGAAAAGACTTAGCATGGTCTATTATCTCAGTAACCGATTTACAAACCCTATGATGTTTGGTATCATTTTAAAGAGCTATCCTTCCTTTATGTTATGCATGTCGAACTTTAACGGACATCTGCTTTTCCAAGCTGACCGTTTGTCGTGTTCGTATCTTAATCCGCCAGGAGGCACCAATTTCACATTACCTGTATTAATTTTATCTCTAAGCGGACGACGGAGTAACCATAGCTACGGGCGTTTTATCCACTAGACTGGTTTTCACAGTTTATTGAAATTATTTAGACTACATTAGAATAGTATGCCAATTAAGGGTTTCTGTTCGTGTGGATGGAATACTGACCAGAATGTGCTTCAGCGGCGTATGCTGAACTTTAAAATGAAACAAACGTTAATTTTAATACATTTAATAATAAATTTGATTAACGTCGTAAGAAAAAAAAATCTTTTTCTTGCATGCGATTTACCCTTAGTGCTCCAATCGCAACAACAGTCGTCTGCTTTTTTCGTCTACTGAAATGTTTAAAAACCTCTTGGGCAAACAGTGTGGACCCAGATCAGACTGCTCCTGTTCTGGGTCCACGCTGTTTGCTTCTATACTTAATTCGTCAGTAATGTTAGGCAATTATTCGCAGCAGACGACTTCAGCAGACGACATTTTCAAATGCATTTTAAGGGTTAACAGACGCGTAGATAAGTTTACACCACGAGTGCAGTCTGATCATCGATCAGGATATTCAATTTAAGTTTTAGATGAACCTTGTGTGCGTGAACAGTGAAGACCCTGATTAAACGCTGAATTCTTTAGCCTCTTGTTTGTTTGATTTGATTCTTTACGTCCCATCAACAATCTTTCAGTTATATAGGGACGAGTCTTCCTGGGTTGAACCAGTACTAAGCTAGGATAAATTATTCTATAGCCTCTGATCTGGGTCTGTGCTGTTCACCTATGTCCCACAAAAGGGACGCTTAACCTGGTCACATTAGTCAAAGATATATTTCTCGTGACGTAGTATCTTATAAATAAAATTTCTACAATAGACCATGATCAAACGCTGCATTCTGTGGCCTCTTATCCGGGTCTGGATATCTGGTGGTATTACTGAAAGTTTGCTTTCTCTTAAACAATTAACTTTAGATAGAAATCAGTATGTGCATGTCATTCACCATCTTGTATTAATTAACGCTGGTCAACAGCTTACAATCGACTGCATCGGCTGATCTCAGACCCCGCAGGGCGTACATTATGACACGTTTCAGCGACCTGATTTAACATGTTACATACCATGATAAAGGACCCTTACCACCAATGCTTATGACAGTCTTACATAAGATAAGTATATTTATTTGGATGTCGTCTGCTTATTTCGTATGTACTCAAATGACTGCTCCTTAGGGAGTTGTCTGTTCAGGACCCACACTGTATGCAATATGGGCCACCGGACTAACTTATCACGGGTGAGCCCAGACCAGACCGCACCTATTGGGGCAATCTGATCTTGGTCCCTAATATCCTCAATAAAGGACACCAGACTTATTTTTTCATAGAAGCAAACAAAATGAACCCGGATCAGACTGCTCCTTGTTCGCAATATAATCAACTTGCGTAAAAAGTGCAACGCCAATTTTACAGATGCGACGCGTCAAATATAGCGATTCCTTTGATAACACGCATTTGTAGCGCAATTAAAGATTTTGTTCATTTTGAGGTAAACTATGAAAAACAGTGAAGACCCAGAGGAAATACTACACAAGCGGCATTTCATCAGGATCAACACTGTATTCTACGACAAACTCGATCTTCAGAGTAAGAAATATAATATTTTTATGACATCCCTCAATATATGAAATGGACCGTCCGGACTGATTCAAACTTTATGGACCATTCAATTGATCTTAAAAGGTTAAAATCCAACGTTCACATGCTTTATTTATGCTTGTACAAGCTGGTGCTGATCGCGCACGCGAAAATGCCCCTCATAAACGCCCATGTTAACGTAAGTGACGTATTCATCGAAGTACTTTGACAGTGAAAACCCAGATGAAATGCCGCATAAGCGGCATTTTATCAGAGTCTGCTCTGTTTTCTATGACAATATCGATCTTCAGAGAAAGAGGTATATTATAAACTGTAATCCCTCAAGAAATTCAATGGGCCATCCTGACTTTAAAGTATATGGGATATTGAATTATTTTTAGTAGTTTAAAGCGGTTAAAGATCCAACGTCTACAGGTTTAATTAATATTTGTAGATATATGTTGTTGCGCTGGCAAATGCCCCTGAAATATAAAATGCTCATGTTGGAACTTATCGCACATGCGTTGATGCCCCTGATGAACACCCATGCTAGCGTAACCAAAGCCAGATATTCAATGCAAAGCTGTAAAAAAACAGATTAAACACTCCAGTGAAAACCGTGTAGATCCAAATCCATCAAACTCATTAAGCTAAAATATTTTAATACATGTACCATACGAGAGCATTAGCCTGCACACGCAGCATTGGCATTATTTTAAAATAATTAGGTTTTTATTTAATTATACTTTTTTCAAAAAATATATTCAGATACGCCATCTGTTTGGATTCCTTTAAAATTCCGTATTTTGTCGCGCCTGATCTGGGTCCATTTGTTTTGGAAAAATAATCACCAGAAGACACACGCATGCAATAAAAATCCCCTCACGCAGCCACACTGTATGGGGTCCTCTGTTAATCTTTGTTTATTGGTAATACACAATGAGAAATACAGGTAATTACCGATTTTAGCCGTATGGATTTTCCCACTCTTATCAGTTATACCAGTCCATTTTTGAACCAAGGGTTGCATGGTGGTATTTATATTTTTTTATTCAGATTTTAATAGAACATTTTATAAGAAACCACGGAGACCCTGATCAGAGGCCACGTTCTGTCGCGTCTGATCTGGGTCTGCAATGTTTGTTTTTTCTATGTCCCTCAACAAGAACGAGTAATGCATACCATCGATTCCTTTTTAAATAGTCATTTGAAACAATATTTCAAAATCTTTTTCGCCTTTCATTTCAGAAATACCAACACAGTGTCAAAATTTCTCACTCAAACAGTATGAATCCAGTTCAGTTCGACGCTTTTTCGGGCCTGATCTGGATCCAAACTATTTGTACCAAAATTATCGCCACTAGCAAGTGAAGAATCATAACCAATTTAGGTCAATAGAATTTCCCACTCTTGGCATTAGGGCAAGTCCATTTTGTATTAAGTTGTGTGGTATTTTTCATTTTTATTTAAATTTTAATAGAATAGTCTTTATGCAAACAGTGCATACCCTGATCAAATGCAATTTTATAGAATAAATAGATAAATAAATCAGGACTTTCGCATTTAAGAGTGCGTACCAAAAAATTAATTTTCTTATTTCTCATCCAGAACATATGTTGTGGGTACTCAAAAGAACCGTCTCACTGAGACTGTTCTTTTGAGCACATAAAGCATATGTTAAAACTGATTGGTAAGATAATATTTACAATTTTACGCAATTTTTTTTTGTTTATTTAAACCTATGTAAATAAATAAATAAATGAATGAATAAATAAAAAAATAAATAAATAGATAAATAAATGAATAAATAAATAAATAAATAAATAAATAAATAAATAAATAAATAAGCTTAACTTTCAAAAAGCTAAGTTATAGACACGTGATAACTATAGTGTATGTGTGGTCAATACCTGTTGTTACCTTGGATACAGTTACTAAAAATAGATTATACCTCCGTAATCGGTGGGAAGCTTGTGAAAAAGTAGTAGGGGTTGTACCAGGAAAAATTCAAAAGGCTACATCAAATTTTATTTTAATTGTATGAAAAATATACCAATTTGTTCGCAATTGATCTGAGCATAGTGTCCCGTTTGCACAGAGAAAATATATTGAATACTTTAATAACTATGACAGAATATCTACCAATGAGCAGATCTAAAAAAGCCTGTTTTACTATATAATTTAATCATTCTTAGGGTTCCATCAAAAACCATCAAAAAGGACGAAGAGTTTGCAGAGGGAAATTCATAAAAATTATATCAGAATAATCGTGAGATATTTAGGTAAAACATTTGTTTGCACAGGAATTCTGCTTTTATAATTTCAAAAGATATAGTATAAAAACTAACACCTTCCATTATAATTCCCTATTAGCGCTTCAGCGCATCGCAGATACCTGGATGTCCGTTAAAGTCCCGTATGGCACAAATTTCATGAGGATATTATAATGCAGACACGAAAAATATCATTGTGATTACATGTACTGTTTGTATACTGGAAAACGCAAAATTTCAGTGGGAAATATAACATTTTACCTTTTGAAATATGTGCAGAACATTAACAATAGTTTATTAAATTATATAATTTTGTACCATTTGGTAGGCCACAATATGGTTCAGTTATTATACCATTGATGACCGAGTGCGATGTTTCTAATAACTAAATACCGGAACAGCAATACCAAAACCATCTAGAAAGCAAAGCAATGCGCTAATTATTTCGACTAAAACTCGCATATCACAATGCACATATTTTGAAAATATATAACCGACAGTAGTTTAAAAATGCCGTGCGTTGGTATTTTTGTCAAGCACAATTTATGCTCTTTGTATTGAAACCAAAAGAAATTGTGTAAACCAGAACAAAGGGAAGATAACTCTTATAATCTTCCCATGGGGGAGAGTAAGTTTAGCTATGAGTTGACGTTCTAATTCATTTCAATTGAAAACGGTGGCAAACAAAAAAGTAAAACTACCTCGAGAGTAGAAATCAATCAATTTTGTGATGGTTAATGCGATATCATAAGAAGTTCTTATGCCATCGACAAAATGTGAGGGGTTAAGTTACCCCACCCATTTCTTGAAAGTATGGGTAGTGTTATTAGGAATAATTTTCTTGCAAGCCACTCCTATTGCGCGACGAATTGATTTTTATTCATTGTTCTTTACAAATAAAGCAAAACATATACCCAATAGACATTTTTCGTGCTCCTGTAGTGACACAATTTATAGTAAAAGTATAAAGAAAATTCGAACAAAGTCCCATTTTTGAAAGTTTGCCATTTCTCTATTAGTCATCATTTTCCAAATGTAAAGGTGTAAGTCGTGCAAAGCAGTGATCGCATAATATATTTTAATAAAAATTAAGTTGGCACCACATCGTTAATTTGTCAAACCATAATCGTATATGAGGTCCCAAATTTTCCTTCGTTTTTTTACCAATATTTTGCTAAAGATTTCAGCCAGTGTATAAACCCTACTCATTTTGAGCATGCGCTGCACGTGCACGTCGGGTCCTTCTTCGACAAAATATAAACCATCAAGTAGCTGGTGAATTCTAGTTTCCAAAAATGAATTATTTGATGGCATTTTATCAACGCATTGTGGAGTTATGATGCCATGCTAAGAACTTTCCAAATGCCCCTCGTATCAAATTGTTGACGTTGTACAATTGGCAGTCGCTTTAAATTCACTCTTGTGAATAACTATGGATGTCGGAGGGGCTCAGTGATAGATTGATTGACCCGAGACTGAGGAGTTGCAAGTTCGAGCTTCACTGTCGTCACTGCATTGTGTTCTTGGGCAATACACATGAACCCTTTCTTAGTACAGGACCCGTCCCGACATAACTGAAGAATTGTTGACTCAGACATTTAGAGTCAAATCAAGCAAACAAATAACTTATAGACGTTTGTTTATTAAGTATGTTCAAAAGAAAAATGTCGTCTCACACCTGTTACAGAATAACTGACGTCGTCTCACACCTGTTACAGAATAACTGACGTCATCTCACACCTGTTACAGAATAACTGACGTTACACAGTCGTTTCTCACCAGTAACGTTAGAAAAAATTAAATTTTGAGGTTTTCGGTTTTCTTTTTAGAAGGACAAGTTAAAATTGACTGAAAAATCATGTGAGATCTATTGTCTTACCATTTATGCTTATTTCATGATGGGAACGCAAGTGATTAGTCACAAATTACATATTTCTGAAGTTTCTATTCCAGACCAGAGTTTTACAATTTAACTACAAATATCTATGGTGTTTGTACTTCTAATGCTGAACTTACTGAAACGGATTGTTCCAATCCATAACGATGGGAAATTCGATTCGGTATAAATGGGTTAAAACAGCTTTAACTTTCTGTTATGTACAGACTTTTCACAATACCAGCATCGCGAACGAGTCGATGTTACTATCTTCAGTATGCCATGTTGGCTCTTTTAAAAGTAAGAAAGGAGGCAAAGATCAGGAATCGATACAATCAAGTACCACACCTGACCCAGGATACCACATGGAAAAGTGATAAAAAACACACAATTAAACATCACAATCGAGAGCCAAGAGGTCATCCCTTTCCGAGCAGGTGACCACAAGGCAGCAATGAACAGACGCGAAACCATGACAAACACAAGACAAAAATAACACAATTGATCCACAAAAGAAGTACCGCCTTGGAACGGTCAGTAAAAAAATACTGAATGGCTTAAACCGGTTTCACAGAGCCAACCTCACCCTTAGTTCAGATGTGGATCTACCCTTAAAGCGACAATAACGACTGCAGCAGACGACAAATTTTATGACATCTTTCTTAATTATCGCAATAAATAAGCTATGATACTTTATAAAATAATATTATCAAATTCCAGCAAATGTTCTTAAACCAGTGGACAGAAACAAGATTGAATTTCTGATGTGAGTAAAGGGCCATAACTCTATTACAAGTTGGCTTGGACTGACGTCTAATAATCTCAACCTAGGCCTTGTCAATATCAATGCATATATGCAAAGTTTTGTTGATTTCCATCAGTTCGTTTGTAAGACAAAAGAAGAAACCGATTCTGAGATCAAGGGCCATAACTATTTATATGTGGATTTTTCCTGAATCACAAATTGCCTGATACCTGTGTATAAAATTTGAATCTAATTCACCAAAGTAATCAAAAGATATCACATCAAACCATTTTTCGTTTGGATAGGACTTGAGAACATACCAAGGGATGTAAATACAGCACGTATGGAAAAGAATGATATTATATGACAAGCCCATCCCCTTTGAAAATGGTTGGGGCACAATAAACTGATGTGCGTTTTATTCAATTACACTTAACAACACTTATAAGTGTGCACATATAAATGGGCTAATATCTTCGTTAATACTGGCCAGATCATTTTCAAATTTTCAACAAATATAAACGACATGTATGTTATAAAATTGCTTTTATCTTTATTTCGAATGAGTTAAAAAGTTAAAAAAAATGCGAACGCAAAATTCAGATTTAAGGTAAACTCAAAGTTCACATTTTTCAAAAACTTTAGAAGAGACCAAACTTGATCGAATATATCTCAAAACAAAGTAAATATCACAATATTCTTAAGTCACATCCTGCAGCGGCGTCCATGTCTATGTAAACTTAGTAGCGGGTATGTCCCCTCGCAATGTTCACTACGGCAAGACAACGACGACTCATTGACGTCACATAACGCTGAACGTAATTCGTAGGGAGGTTGTTCCACTTGTAGAGAACTTTTGCTCTCAGTTAATTCAGTGTGGTCGGAATAGCCCCTGTTCTCCTTACACGGCTGTTTAGTTCAGCCCTTGGAAATGTTTTCAATTATGTTTAAGTCTGGTGATTGGGGGGGGGGGGGGAGTCGACGACATTTACATTGTTTGCATTCAGAGATGCAGTGGTGTCCCCTGCCAGATGGGCTGTAGCACCATCGTGCTGTAACTGCATTCCTCTGTGGTTTCTCAACAATGGAATGACCTCCGTATCGAGCACTTCGTGTTGATAGCGAGATGCAGTTAATTATAAGTTCCCCTTTATGGAGACAATGTTAGTTTTATGATGTAAGGACTCACCTGCCCATACCATTACAGAGCCACCACGATGGCTGGCACGTTCAATTATGCCATGTGGTGGGGCATAATTTGAACAAATTTGGTAGAGGCTCACTAGAGGATGCAAAATCGTTATGTCATAAGATCTTTTCATGTTTTCCCTAGCTTATGTAAAACATTCACCCCAGGGCGGGGCCACTTTTGCTTTGACAAACTTGGTAAATTTCTACTTAATGATTTTTGTTTGTTTGATTTGATTCATTACGTCCCCGTCAACAATTTTTCAGTTATGTCGGGAAGGGTCTTCCTGGGTTGAACCAGTACTAAGCAAGGATAAATGTGTCTTGCTCAAGGACACAACACAGTGACGCCGGTGAGGGTAAAACCCGCGGCCCCTCGGATAGGACTCTACCACTGAGCCACTGTGCTCCCTAGCACATGTCTTTCTTATCTCATATACTTGATGATGCTACATAACAAATATCAAAGCTGTAGGCTTTCTGGTTTCAGACAAGTAGATTTTTTTTCATGCTTTCCCCATAAAACATATGTAAAACATGTGACCCTGGGACATAGTAATTTTTGGCCACAGGGGCATATTTTCATCAAACTTGGTAAAGAACCACTAGATGATGCTACATTCTAAATATCAAGGCTCTAGGCCTTGTGGTTTCAGACAAGATTTTTTTCCTATTTTCCCAATATAAGCCTATGTAAAACATTTAATCCTGAGGCAGGGCCATTTTTGTCCTCATGGGAATACTTATATAGCGAGCATGTGATAAGTAACAAAATCTCCTGGGCCAAGAGTTCCCACAGAAATTTAAAAACACAATTCCATGATTTTTCCATGATCATCAATTAAATTTACATGACTATTTAATACATGGCCTCCAACCTCCCCTTTAAGCAGCATTTTCATCACGCTGAACATAAATGCAAAATGCAGCAACAGTAATGTATTTAAATGAACAAGGTTGTTTGTTGCTTTACGTCCCAGTCAACAGCTATGGTCATTACGGAACAGTCAGTTCATCTAAACACATGTTTTCCTGGGCAAGCTTGAACCAGCGTTTAACCAGTACTTCGTGCACATGCTTTCGCTCGTAACTGACAACCCTTCTTGAATGATTCCTTCAGCAGACTTGAAACCACCAGTAGCCAGAAAACTAGCTGTCAGACACACAAGTTTTGTGTGTCTTACAGCTAGTTTTCTGGCTTCTGGTGGTTTTGTCAAAATTCCATGATTTTTCCACGATTATTCAGTTTTTTTTTTAAAATTCCAATATTTTTCCATGCATGGAACTTTTTTGGGTGATCTTCCAGGTTTTCCATGACTTCTAGTGATTGTGGGAACCCTGCCTTGCAGGTGTGTTGGCTCATATGTCTCCAGCATCATAATTAACCCTTAAAGCGCCAATCACGACTGCAGCAGACGACAATTTTTGCGACATCTTTCTTATTTTTCAAAAAAAATAAGGTATGATATTTCGTGAGAATCGTCAGCCAGCAGACGATTCTCATGAAAAATCATACCTTATTTGTTATTTTTGAGAAAGCAGAAAATTTAATTGTCATCTGCTGCAAATTATAGATGGCGCTTTAAGGGTTAACCCTTATCCCACCACTATTTTGTCCTGAAAATGCCATCAGCTTTTTGTCTCTGCTGCATATATATTCAAGTTCACTTCAGACTGGATTATTTCACGGAAGGTAAAAAAAATGAACCCTGATCAGACTGCTCCCTTAATTGGGAGCAGTCTGATCTGTGTCCATATTGACAAAAATCTTGACTTAAAAATGGACCCCATCCGAAATAAGCCATATAGCTTTATAGGCTATCCATAGGTTTTAAGATCTGACAGAAACATTTTTAATATCTTTGATACATGGTTGTGGATGCTATACCTAAGCCTAACAACATTTGAATTCCACATTTAATGTGCTACTTAAGCTAGTCTTACAAATTTATATATCAGCCAAATGTGCTCATCACATTTAATCATTGAACAATTACTGTTTGAATTCTAATATTTATGTACAGTGACGTCCCCCAACATTGCGTGGCCCCTAACAATGCGTACTAGCCCAAGTGACTATGCCACATTTAATCAGATAAAATCTTTTTTGATATTTAATATCAGGTTGTTTTAGGAAAGAGAAAAATAGCAAAAGGTTTTCACTTTATGCTTTTATGGCTGAGCAGGGGTGGATTTCGGCAAAAAATTGGAAAAAGTTGTTAAAAAATTCTGACCATAATTTTAAATGATCCAGCCTTCAAATTGTGAACATTGAACACGGCTTCAGATTTTTTTCATGATTGGTGGGCCGAAGTGACCCATGGAGCAAAAAATGGTGAATCATTTTCTGAAATGATGGGCCCAAGCATATCAAACTAACCACGGTTGAGATTTGGGTAGTATACATGTACTTTACCTACACTGAGACAGACATGTGTATGCATATATGTATATTGACTGCTGATTATACAGTAAAACCTGTCTTATGTGGCCACTCAAATAAGAAGACCAATTTTTGCTTAATGCAGGTCAAAAGTATTGCATAATGCTCCAAGGGAGCATTCTGCAATCCTTTCGACCTACATTAAGCTACCATTTGTTATTAAGATCTCTGTTTTTTTCTTTTTTGAGTGGCTGCTTAAGACATGTTTTACTGTATTGACTACCTCTATGTACTTTCTGTTTTGTGGAATTTGTAGACTTGCTGTAAGATGAATATTTTTATTAAAGTGAGATTTTTCACAACTAAAAAGGATGGGTCCACTGCCTTGGAAAGTGATGGGCCATATTTTGAAAGCATAGGACAATGACCCAGGCCCACCATTAATCTGAAGGCCTGTTGAATCAAGTTATTGATGAAGTAAATTGTTGAGAACAACCTGGTTATACTTTCCCTGGTATATTTTGTAAACTAATTCATCAAAGAAAAGTTTTTGAAAACTTTGCAGAAAGTGCGTAATGTTAGGGGACTACTTTTGTTATCCCAAAACAGTGGTGTTGTGTACTTCAAATCAAAGTTGCTAGATATCAAGAAAATATTTTTGATTTTGAACTATGTGTAAATAATGTATAATGATTACTTATTTGGCTGTACAAAAATTTTCAACTTTGTTTCTTTCTTATTATATCAAATGGAGGTTAAAAGGCTTAAGTGTGCAATGTTAGGGGCCTTCACCGTATGTCTTCACCTTATGTTGATCTTAATACCTAAATAAGTCTTAATTCTTATTGTTTGCAATAATGGCTACCTAAGGGCACAACCAGACGAGTAGAGCAGAGGACAAACTTGAAAGCCATGACTGGCAGGCTGAGAGTTGCTATAAAATTGAGCAAGCAGTTTCGGAAATGTCATGATATTGGATGGGAAAGTCCTAGTTCAAGGTGGTCAATCACGTGGTCTGCCTGATTGGGTTCACTGACCTTATGAACCAGTAATCCGACATCACAGGTAAGGAAAATTGTGCATAACTTTCATTATACTAAGTCAAATTTCATGTAGTAAAGAGCAAAAAACCCTCATTTTTTCTGCACAAGACTGTGTAAAAATTTCTCCAGGGTTCGCTGCAGCTTTTCATATTACCTCGAACAACTGAAGTGTGAACCCAATAGCGGAAATTTTTTCTTCAGTTGGGCGAGGTAATCTAGGAGACTACAGCAAACCCAGGAGAAACTTTGACAGTCTTGTGAAGAAAAATATGAGGGTTTTTTTTGCACTTAACCACATGAAATTTAACTTAGTATGACGCAAGTTATGAACGATTTTACTGGTTCAGGAAATCCGTGCACCCAATTATGCTGACCACGTGATTGGCCACCTTAGAGTTTCTTAAATGGGGGTTAAAGATAAATGGGGAAACTAATAAAACAAAACTAATAAAACAATTAAATGCAAAGGCTGTTTCTCAAATTTTTTTTTTCAAGTTACATAATCTTAACCCTTTTCCCACCATGCACTAATTATTATCTTCTCCATCATCGGCTTATTTGTTTGTTTGTTTAATTTGATTCTTTACGTCCCATCAACAATCTTTCAGTTATGTAGGGATGGGTCTTCCTAGGTTTAACCAGTACTTAGCTAGGATAAATGTGTCTTGCTCAACGACACAATGCAGTGATGCCGGTGAGGCTCAAACCCGCGGCCCATCGGTCTCGAGTCAAGCACTCTATCACTGAGCCACTGCGCTCCCTCATCTGCTTATAAACTTTGGTAGTCTTAATTGCAAACAATATGAACCCAGATCAGACTGCTCCCTTAGGAGCAGTCTGATCTGGGTTCATATGGTTTGCTTCCATGGCAAAAGTATTCTGTACTGCATCTAAATATATACAGCAGACATAATAAGCAGACAACATTATTGAGACAAATAATCTTGGTAGGATAATTGTTAAAAATTTAACAACATTACAATATAACAGTTTACATCATAAAATGAAATCACTATAACAGTTATAAATACAATATGATTCCTCAGTAATATCTTAAAAACTTTTGACCACTAAACAAACTTCATTACTCCCCTTGATATTTGGCCGGTTTCATTTTTCAGACCAATTACAATAATATAATGCCCCCCCCCCCCCCCACACACACACATATATTTTTTGGCTGTTTTTCTGAAAAATTCTTGTCATAAAATGCATTCTTATGTTCAACAGAAATCAATTATCAAGTGACATTGAAGTTATACATAATCTGACAAAAGCGAACCGTTGCAATGCAACGGTTCTTTTAAGCACCCAAAATTATGTTTAAATGGATAAATAAGAAAAATAATCATATTTTTACACTCAAAAAAGATGCTTATCTGGATCTATGATTACTTCATAGGGTATAACAATAAGAGTTGACAACTTATCATTCTTATTCTGCTTTCACCACTTTACATTGAGGCTCCTTTCATTATCAAACTTGAGCTTGACAAAAACTACAACATGCAGGAATGCTTTTTCTACCACTTTCACCCATGTACGACTTTCACCTATGTAAGATAGGCTGTCATATGAGCAGTCTCCCTAGAGCCTTTTCTTCTTGCATACACAAAGTATTGAAGAAGAGGAAGGCTCAGACCAAAAATAGACCAGTAGCGCAGCTGAATACATCAGCATGGGCATTTAATGGAGGCTTTTGCTCATACAGAAAAGTCCTTCCCTTTATAACACTATGTTTGGAGTCCATAGGGATGGGCCATGTTTATGAGGGGAAATTTTAAAAAACTACTTTGAGAAAAAAAATACAAAGGAATTATAGGAAAATGACCATTAAATGGTCATTTTCCTGTAATTCCTTTGTAAAATTTCATGATAAAAAAATTAGGGAGCCACACCATAGCCATGATATACCCAAATCTGTGTTATAATGAGGTGTGTTATGAAGGGACTGTATTGTATGCAATGAATACCAAAATCTCATGTACTGGCCTATATATGTTTCAATTGGCTGTTTCTGTGCTCAATGTTTATCTTTTCTGGGGCCACAGTATATGGTCAGATCTGGGAATGTTAAAATATTGCACAGGATCCATTGGCAGTTAGACGCTCACAATGGCAATACTGATAAAGATGATCCATGTCACTGTGAAGCTTGCTGGAACTCTCAGTCACCCGGAAACTTGACAGATGGACTAAGATCACTGAAATAGCTGTGTTGAAGACCTTCGTCAGCTGAAAGTCGTCCACTTGGGTTACACACGAGACATTTCTGAAAATAGATTTTGTTTGTTTTGTTTGTTTGTTTGATTTGATTCATTACGTCCCATCAACAATCTTACAGTTAAACAGGGACGGGTCTTCCTGTGTTGAACCAGTACTAAGCTAGGATAAATGTGTCTTGCTCAAGGACCACAACGTAGTGACGCTGGTGAGACTTGAACCCATGGCCTTTCGGTCTTGAGTCAAGCACTCTACCACTAAGCCACTGTGCTCCCTGAAAAAAGATAAAGAGACGAGTATCAGTCATTGTAAAAATGACCTGGTTGCAAAAACTCCACTTCTGAACAGATCAGACCGAATCTGAAGCATTTTGAAGACCCCAGTTCCGATTTAAACCTGAAATTTGCCAAAAATTTTATTTCTCACCCTTGTTGATTATGTTGATCAATAGTTTCATCTCTCTTATCTTTTACAACTAGGGTCAGTTACATTTGGCCTCAAGGTTTTGGTTTGGTTTGATTTAATGCTTTACGTCCCAGTCAACAGCTATGGTCATGTCGGAACGGTCAGTTCACCTACCCAAACTTTTTTCCTGGGCGAGATCGACTAAGCAGTTAACCAGTACTTTGTGCACATACTTTCGCTTGTAACTGACAACAACCTTTCTTGAATCAGCAGAAGGGAGGAGAATGGCCGTAGAAATTATTTAATGATCAATCTCCACAAAAGTATGGGACCAGGCCGAGATCAAACTGGCAACCCCTGGATCTGTAGCCAGACACATATCTGCAGTCAGCCACGTTACGGACTGCACTATGCGGCCTGACATCTGGCCTTAAGGTCATAAACTTTTTTCATGCTAAGCATAACTGAGCATAAAATTTACCTTGCTTATAAATGCTAAAATGCCAACAATTGTTGGCATTTTAACATTTAAAAGCAAGATAATTACAACAATTGAGAGGTTTAAATCAAAACTATCTTTATTTTTCAGCATTTTAGTTTCTATATGCAATTGGAATTTCATGCTCAGCTGAGTTGAGCATGACAAAAGCTTATAACCTCAAACCTGAATATGGGAAACATATTTCTAGATGAACTTATAACAAAAAAAATGATCTGTGCAACCAACAGATACCAGGGTTCATACAGGGAAGGCTATTTTACGGTTTTCAAAGACTAAAAATTTAGGAAAAATACTGATCTAAGTGTTAAAATTCTTCTTCAAAAATGCTAGACTGAGATAATGGGAAAATTAGTACTACAAACTGAGCATCAAATAAAATAGTATCAAATAAAGGCTCACAATTTTATACTGATTTAGATCTCTATCAACAGTGTTAATATCTACAGAAAATATAAGAATTCAAGGACTTTTCAAGGCCTTTGAGTGATTTTTTCCAGTACTTTTCTAGGCAGATTTAATTTTCAAGGACTTTTCAAGAAAGCCCTCTAAATTCAAGTACTTTTCAAGCCAGTGCAGACCCTGGATACTCTAATCTGACCAGTTTGATCTGAGTCTCCACAATCTGTAAGAATAAACTATGAACTCTTGTCTACCCATGGAGTGCTGGCATGTGTATTTATGCAAAACTAGAGTCTGGCTCTTGTATTTATGCGTACAAAGAGT
The DNA here is from genome assembly GCA_964019695.1 of Loripinus fragilis. Taxonomy (NCBI): domain Eukaryota; kingdom Metazoa; phylum Mollusca; class Bivalvia; order Lucinida; family Lucinidae; genus Loripinus; species Loripinus fragilis. The sequence goes on from OZ026527.1 coordinate 31,702,254, forward strand.
TGTTTATGAATTACAGTAAAACCTGTCTTTAGCCGCCACTTAAAAATAGACAAAATAAATGTCTTAATGGAAAATGGTAGCTTAATGAAGGTTGAAAGTATTGCAGAATGCTCCCCTTGGAGCATTCTGCAATACTTTTGACCTGCATTAAGCGATAATCGGTAATGAAACCCAATTTTTGGTGTTAATTTTGAGTGGCCGCTTAAGACAGGTTTTACTGTACGCTTTAAAGGTCTTGTGAATCTTCAAAAACATTTTTGAAACTCTTAATGATTAAAATGACAGTGATGAGAAAACCAAAATGCTGAAAACCCAATCTTAAAATTCCAACCAAGTCAAAAGTTATGCAAGTTTTAAAATCATGCAAATTAGCATATAAGCCCCGCCCACAATCTTGTTTCCAGATGATCTTTTCAAAATGTCATATTTTATGTAGTGTGATTTCTAAGCCAATTAAGCTTCTATATGCAAATGTATTTAATCATATTGAATTATTTTCAGCAAATAAAATATTAAATAATGTTAAAATATATGAAATATATTTAATTTAATATTACAAAAAAACTCAAATGACGTCATATGAGCCTCTTGCATATTTTCAACGTATAAAATTTTGAAACCTTCATAACTTGGTAACTATTTTGATTTTTTTGATGGGGCTTTTGACTTTCTGTTTCCCTCATTACTGACTTTTCAATCAATAAGAGTTTAAAAAGTTTTTGAAGGTTCACAAGACCTTTAAGTTTATAAGTTCTCATACCTGTAGAAGATCTCTTCCCTTTGAGTTCAATCTTGGAACTACTTGTTGCCATGTTGTATTTATGTGGTACATTGGATATTGCTGAAAAAAAAAAAAAAAAAAAAAAAAAGGTAAAAAAAATGATGAGAAAATTATAAGCAATTAGAAGATATTTAAATGTATTCAAAATTTTCGTTTGACATACAGTCTGGATTTAGTCGATGTTTTTGACTTCATTGACTTGATCCTGAGTTTATTTTTCTACTGCTGCGGGTGTCCCAGGTACTGGGGTAGGCAGCAGGTGGCTAGATTGTCTAACACCCAATTACCACGCCTCTCTGTTCAGTGGATCGATGCTGCCAATCATAAAACATGATTTACGAACTCTTTGTATGCTAAAGACAGCAATGGTTGATTATTAATGAGCCTCAACATATACAAATCACATATTAGACTTGGTACAGATCTCTCAAGCAAAAACCCAGTAAAACAATTAATTTGACTATATTGCCCATACAAAGTATTTTGCTTTTATCATTATGTGAGCAATTTCATCAAATTTTGTCTCCATATTGCTGTATTAGCTGTAACATTTTGGCACCCTCAAAAAGTCACATTTTGCAAAGGATTTTTTTTTAAAAATAACAAAGCGATTAACCCATTGGCAGTAATACATAATATTCAAAATAGAAATTAAGTGTAAGCATCTGGATCTAAAATATTTCCAAAGAGGGTATAAAATTTTGAAAAAGTTATGAACCCAGTTTACTTATTAGATTGATTTAAGAAATAAATTCGATTTTCGGAATGTTCATGGAATCGTGAATACTCAGGGTCTCTTGCAAAGTACATGAAGCTTCACTTACTTTGCAAGAGACCTGAAGTATTCATGATTCCATGAACATTCCAAAAATTGAATTTATTGCTTATAGTTACATTTTATTATGAATATCTAAAATATAAAAATCATTTTTAATTTAGGAAACAAAACAGTTTTGTACTTAATCTGTAAATAGTATTAGGTTTTGTCGGAGTGTAAAACGGAAAAGCGGAACAGCAAGAAGGGAATACGGACAGCCAATGGAGCAAACAAGAGGCTCCTTTTGTATGTGCGACTCAGGTGTGGCTCGCTGTCAATCACAACACCAGTGCCATTTCTGGCCAATGAATTCGATGTTCAAAGCGCATTGCACGAGCAAATGAGCTTGGCAGCTGTCAATCAATTTTGTGTATTTCATGAGACTATGAACCGATGCAAAAAATCTAAAGATTCATTAAAAGATTGCTTCAAAAATGTAAATATATGGTATATAAAAACACTGTTAAAAGTATGACTTAAGTCAGATATCTACCTTAAAATCTGGTAACTGTGTTATACCTGGCCAAGTGTCTTCTGTTGGGGTACCTAATAATCTTATATGTGTTAAGGAAATACTTATAAATTATTGATTGGTTGGTTCAGGTCATAAAGAAGCCAAGCATTTGAATCAAACAAGGCTAAATGAGCCGTGACATGAGATTCCCAACAATGAGGCATTTTGACAAGTGTTGACTCAGACTAGCCTGTGCAGCTTCCATTTAAGCTTAGAAACTCCAAATAATTTTCAGTCAGTAGTTTAATACTCATAGAATATTCAAGTGACTACTAAAGGCTCGATCAGACTGCGCATATGCGCAGGCTGATCTGAGGCTTTGCTAGTTGCACATACCACATTGTTGGAAATCTCATGTCGCAGCTCAAATCTAATTTGAATACAGTACAACATACCTCACTATAATACAAATTTGGATATAACACAGCCATGATGTGCCTTCCAATTTTTTTTACCATGGAATTTAACAAAGGAATTATAGGAAAATGACCATATCATGTTCATTTTCCTATAGTTCCTTTGTATAATTGTTCCTTTATAATATGATTCATTTATAACTTAGTCCATTCCTATGTACCCCAAACATAGCATTATAAAGGACTAAACTGTAATTTTGTCAGTTGACAATGAAGGGTCTGAAAATAAAATCTGCTGCATTTTTTATGTTGATATTTTGCATCAACATCAAGAAACAAAAAAAAAAACTGTTGGTTTTTCAAGGATACTTAAATATTCTCTTTAGTTGGTCCTCTACATCATTTCCAGGGAAAAGGGGTCGTCCAGCATTCGCTAATTCTGTGAAAACATAGACAGTAAAATCAAAGTTTACCCGGCAAGGCTTTGAGAATGCTTGATGACATCGCGAGGCTTGCCTGGTAAGCTTGATATCAAAAGTCGCAAACCTGGTATCATATTAATTAGCTTACCCATTGTTTCACTCTTCAAACTAGAGATTATGACGTAATTATCATTGTTTGTGTTGATTCAGCGTCATTAGCGACGTCATTCAAAAAGTGCAACGTCATCATGACCCGATAAAGGCACATGCCGTGAGATAGACAACGTTTATCAGGCAACGTGCGACAATGTAGTTAATATGAGAGGTAACTGATAAAACAGATTTTACAGTAGATATGTAGTGAAGCATCATTTTACATGCCGTTTAGCCACTATCAAACTACCCTCAAACAAGCCTTTCAGATACTTTATATTGTCAAACAGGGTGCAAAGTATATTTTATGGACAAGTTTTTAAACCAATGGTATTTTCCATAAAGTTAAAATACAATAAAGCATGGTGGTCTATCTTATATCTTAAATATGTATTTAGGGTTCACGGGCTATTATTTCCAAAATTTTGGTCTTATCAAAAGGAACAGACACTGTGATATTATCTAACAGGTATGGTTTACTGATTTTCAGTACAAATTATCAAATAGTTTTTGAAAATAAATTAGGCTGGAAGGAACTTCAGGCCTTTAGTTAAGAGTGCATAACATAAATTAATTTTCACCAAAACATATATTGTGGGTACTCAAAAGAACCGTCTCAATGAGACGGTTCTTTTGAGCACCCAAAACTTATGTTAAAACAGATGGGTAAGAAAATACAAAAGATTTTACGCTCAAAAATTTTGTTTATCTAAACCTATGGACTTTTTGTTGTCATATATGGCCCAGTGCATGATATGGCAACTGAATTCGTACACAAACTGTCTGAAATAGAGATGCCAAGAAAATATCTGAGCATCTCTCATGTTTCTAACATCATTTCCATATGCTGTAAGAGTTTTTCTCGCACACCAGATCAGGATTTCCGTTGTTTTTATCCATGTGAGATAATTCTATCTCATATACCCGTACCAGCCCGTGGGAAAGATAAAAACCAAACAGCAGCATGCAGGCCGCACACTGGTCACACGTCGATTCATGACGTCATTGTTATGTTAAAATGACGACACCATGTTGATTCTCAGTGATTTTCTAGAATCCTCTTGCTTGTTTCTCCAATAAAAAATTAGATATTAAGTGGACAGCAAGAAAAAGAATCCATTATTCGTGTGAGGATGTGATAGAAGAATCCGTCCCTCGTGATCACCATTTGTCATCACTCTGCAAGCCTCGTGATGCCAATCGGTGATCCTCAGGACAGTTTTTTCTATCCCACCCTACCACTCATGATAGATTCTTATAATCTATGGCCAAATATATAGAGAATACTAGGTGAGTGTCTTTTGATATCAAGTTTACCAGGCAAGGCTTTGAGAACGCTTGTTGACATCGCGAGGCTTGCCGAGCGATTCAACAAGCGTTCTCAAAGCCGAGCCTGGTAAACTTGATATCAAAAGACGCGAACCTGGTTTTCTATTTATCAGTTTACCCATTGTTGAACCCTCTTCAAACTAGCGATTATGACGTAATTGTTGATTTTTGTGTTGATTCAGCGTCATTAGCGACGTCATTCAAAAAGTGCAACGTCATCATGACCTGATAAAGATAACATGCCGTGAGATAGGAAACGTTTATTAGGTCATGTTGAAACAATTCAGTTAATATTAGGGGTGACTGATAAACTGTAAATTCATAAATTCTTGTGAAAATCCTAATTTCTCAAATAGCCTTTTAAGACATATTTGTGATGTTAATAAATGTGACTGGGGCATGATTTCTTTACATCAATAAATGGCAGAGTGATTTTGCCATTTCACAAGGGTTTCGTTTTCACAAAATTTTGCATCCTCAAATTTTGCGAAAATAAACCCAAGAAATATTTCTGAATTTACATTAGTCTCCACATTTTGCACCTGATCACATATTCATAGATCCTGATAAGGAAATTTTATGAGCGTAAAATTGTAATTATTTTCTTATCCATCAATTGAAACATAAGTTTTGGGTGCTCAAAAGACCTGTCTCATTGAGACGATTCTTTTGAATACCCACAACATATGTTTTGGATGAGAAATAAAGAAAATAGTTTTCCAATACACACTCTTATCTGGAGGCCTGATATTACAAACTCCACACATTACTTGGAAGATCTTAGTAAATTTGGCTGCAAAATACAATACACAGACATCAACCGTGTTAAATACCTGCAAATATGCAGCCAGCTGACCAAGTATCTATTGATGTGGAATACATCTTGGCCCCAAACAACACATCTGGTGGTCTGTACCATAAAGTTACTACCTGGAGATATAATTATTGTCATCATCATAATCTAATTTTTGATCAACATGAAGGTGCAGGGGCATCATCCACATCAGTGGCCCCTCTTACAGGTAGCTGGCTATCTGCATGTAAGCAAATCTCACAATTGGCCTCGAGGTTATAAAACTTGAGTTCATTCTAAGACTCCAAATAAAGTGCAATGATTGGCTGCTTGCAGACATGTGTCCGCAAGCAGCCAATCATTGTGCTTTATTTTGAGTCTGAGATCTCCAGGTGTTCCTTTCTTGAGGGTTAACTAAACTGTCATGAGCTTTCAGATCACCATTAAAATATGATAAAAGCAAAGGTTTGTTGTTCTCTTTTGACAAATATAACTTTTATAATAAGAATTTTAGAATAATCAGCAAAATCTAATAAAAGCTGAAATATATAGTAAATTATGAATATTACTAAATTAATGATGATAATTACTGATTGATCAGTGCCTTTGTTTTTTGCTATTCTAACTAACATTTGTAAATTAAAGAGCTGTTATCCCTTAAAGCGCCAAGAAAAAAATGCATCTGAAAATGTCCTCTGCTGAACTTGTCTGCTGCTAATAATTGCCTAACATTACTGACGAATTAAATATAGAAGCAAACAGCGTGGACCCAGAACAGACTGCTCCTATAGGAGCAGTCTGGTCTGGGTCCACACTCTTTGCCATAGAGGCTTCTTAAACATTTCAGCAGACGAGAAGAGCAGACGAATTTTGTTGCGGTTGTCGCATTAAAATTAAATAGAATATCTAACACAAGTGGTCACTTAATATGAAATTTATGAAAGCTGGCTGCTTTGCTATTATTGGCTTGCAGATGTATTGTTACTATAAATGTTCTGTGGCTCTTCCTCACTGTGCCGTGGGTAAGTCTGCAGTGTGTAATTGTGGTATTTCCTGATCATACTCACTTTTTTATAATAGTGTGTTTCATAAGTATTAAATATTTCTTAGTTAATACTGTTTGATTAGACCCCAAGGTTAGTTTAATTTTCATGCAACTGAGCATGAAATTAATCCTGCACATAAATGTTAAAATGCTTACACTTGTTGGCACTTTAACATTTATCAGCAGGATAAATACAACAACTAATAGTTTTAAAGCAAGGAATACCTTTGTTTTTTTTCCAGTATTTTAATTTAACGAGTAGTGGAAATTTCAAAATCAATTGAGCATGAAAAGTTTTTATAACCTCGGGACCAGGCCTATCTAGCCAAATGTTTAGCGCATATAAGCTAAGGTCTCAGGCCTAAATCTAAAAATATTGAGGATAAATTGGTAAGGTATCTGAATATTTTTGTTAAATATAGTAACAGCTTACCTCTGCAGAATAAAATCTCACTGGAATACCAAAAGCTCTGGCCAGTCCAAAATCTGCTAACTTCAGCTCCCCACTCTGTAAATATAACGAAGACACAGTTTTATCTATCATATGGGCCTCGTCGCGAGAAAACCTGTCTTTGGGGTTTCCAATAAGCAATTTGCAAACCAGTCTCTTCAGCTACACAGACTAGCTAGAAAATTGAAATTTTGCTCATAGCAAAAATAGCAAGTGAGTATGATCAGGAAATACCACAATCACAAACCGCAGACAACTCTGTTATGTAATGGAAGGATGCACACTCACATGGGCAACACCAAAACTATGTTTCTCCATTTTTCAGCATGGTTTAAAGGTATTTTAGAGTAAGAAGTGGGAGTTTTCTGGAAAAAATTTGAGAAAAGTAGGATAAAACCTCTAGAAAAAATAAAGCAATGGTAAGAATTTGGACTCCTTCAGCAAAATTCCTGTATTGTGCAATTGTACTTCATTTTAGTATTAATGATTGGTGAGAAGATGTTATAATCTTAGGTCCTTGTCTAATTAGGCCAGATTTTCTTTATTAGTTGATTTACAAACCCTCCTACTGTAACTTTCCGGTAAGCAGAAAAAAAAAATTCTAAAAATATTTTTTTTATTTTATCCGCCGACTCTAATTATTATTTGTTTAGTTGAAAAAAGTAATATATTTTTGAGGTTTAGTCTGTGTATTTTTGAAAGTGACACTGTTAAAAGTGATTGTCCTGTCCCGATTTTTAGGAAAATGATAAAATATTTAAAGATATAATACAGACTGTTGGACTTATTACTAGTTTTACTGTTTCTGGAGATATTAAAATAAAAAAAAGCTCTGAAAATATTTTAAAAAAAAATCATTAGAAGGGGGGCATTCTGCACATTAAACTACATTTTGTCATTAAGATCTTTGTTTTGTCTATTTTTGAGTGGTTGTTTTACACAGGTTTCATGGTTCTCAACATATGTGAGGAACGTGATGATGCAAGCATCAGAGACCTGGGCCATGATAACATACACATTGAAGCTGGTTTGAACCGCCTGTGGGTAAATGAATGAAACATGATCCACTGTATAGTAAATCCTCCAAAAATTAGAACTCTTTTTTTTTTTTTTTAAATAATGGCTGATTCAAAATGAATTTTGGACAAACTGGATACAGGGAATATGGCCTATTTATAGAAGGGATGTTTCTTTTACGCACACAAAACATATTGATAGGCAAACAATGATAAAAGTCATTTTTGGGGGGTTATTTATTCCCATATCTACCTCCCTATAATTCAAAATTTTGATACTTTGAAATAAAATCTCTAGTTCCTAGAACTTCAAATTAACGAGATTAGACCGTATTAACAACCTCAAAGTGAAGGAGGAAGTTAGTTCAGATTTCCTTCTTACAAGACTTGACATCCAGGATATAGAGGGGTAAGATGAGCTGGCTTGGTCATATACTTTAAAACAATTAATTTTAGTGGCATCAAAATTTGGCGGTTTTAATTGACTGACATATTGGCATTCAGTGGTTCAATTTTGGCGGTTTCTCAATATCCGTTATCCTAGGAGCTACTTTTAAAGGAAAGAATATGCTCCCTAAGGGGTTTGCGAACAACAAAGGTGCAGACCAGCCTGCGCATCTGCGCAGTCTGACCAGCTCCTTTTTAATCGCTTGTTGGAGAGAAGCATATCAAAACTTGCTCCAAGCGAAATTTCACTGTTCTAGCTATTCTCTGTAGCTGAGGAGGCTTGTTTTGGTATGATCTGATTGGAGACTTCGAAAACAGGTTTTCTCGCGTTACAGCCCGTATGATAAAAGCTTTCTTTACCTAGACCTATGTGAATAGTAGAATAGTGTTACCTTATTGATGAGAAGATTCTGTGGCTTGAGATCTCTGTGTAGCACATTATTGCTGTGACAAAATGACAGGCCCTTTAACAGCTGGTAGAAGAAAGACTGAAATAAAAATTCAGGCCAGCACATGAGATTTTGGTACTTATCACGTGACATATACGCAAAGCATTTTATACCCTCAGAATAAGATTTTTTTTTATACATTTCATGTCTGCCTTTTGAGCAAAATGCATATTGCATTTTGCTCAATAGGCAGACAAGAAAATAATATAAGAACTTATCATGAGTTTGAGATTGGGATAGAAAATTTCATAAATCCATCCTGAGGATCTCCGGCTTGCTCAGTGATGACAATTGGTGATCCCAAGGGAAGGATCTTTCTGTCCCATCCTCACACGAATAATGGATTCTTTTTCTTGTTCACCATTAAAAAATACAGTTTTGTATATTTGAATAACATGAAAAGAGCTTCCAGAAGTTCCTGAATACGCTGAGATGCAATATACATATGAAACAGAAAGGTAACATCATTTTAACATTACAACGGATCAATGTGCAGCCAGCGTGCAGCTGTTCATTTTTTATCTTTCCCATGGGTTGGTACAGGGCATGCTAGATAGAATTTTCTCATTTGGGTAAAAACAGTGGAAGTCTTAATCTGTGTGTGCAAGAAAATAAAATCTCATTCTGAGATTCTCAAATTTTTTGGGGAAGGAAAGCTCATATATGTAGTAAGTATGCTTTACATTTGGATTCATCTGGTGGCTAACACTTGTGTTATGTCCTTGTCTCTTTCTTTTTCTGACAATATTCATAGCTCCAGATAAGGATTCGAGGCAATTGGGTATTTACCCACCTCTTTTTGGCTTAATTGGGTATTTCAAATTTTAAATTGGGTATTTCAAGTTTTTGTATTGGGTATCTATCTGAAAGCAAATAAGAAATGAAACCGGGCCTTGTTTCTCCTGACTTTTTTGTTTACTTTCGGTTTCACTTTCAGAAAGCACACTTGCAATATTAGTATATCTGAGATCGCTATTTCCAACTTATTTTGAAAATCCAACGTATCTATCAATTCATCTTTGGTTCTTCGAACCACCAACGCAGTATTAGAGTTAGTTACGATATGATATTCAATTGCTCTAAAGCTTTTTCACCCACGTTACACCATTGTTATTGTAAAGCGAGACGAATGTCGTAATTGTGTAAATATTGGGTATAGCTAAACAGCCATAAGAATGTTCCTGGACTGGTTTACAATTTAATTAACTAGATTCGGCGCCACGCCATGTATAAATTTGTACCCAACAACAGCTTGTGATGCGAAAAACGACAATCGCAAACTGAATACTATAGTGTCATACGCTATGAAAAAGTTCGGAATTGAGTATCAAGGATTTTTATTACGTTTTTTGACGCACAGAAATGAATTTAATTGTGTTTTTCAGGTCCACGAAATTGCGTAAATACGCAATACGCAGCCTTATCTGGAGCTATGCAATATTTGGCTATAGAAAATTAAAACAAGCTTGTTTCTGAGTATCAAAGTTAACATGTTCATTACAGTATGACTGTATCATGAATGCTTAAAAAAAAGCTACATATTTACCATCCTGAGAATAGAGTTTCTTTAAAAAAAAAAAGAGGAAATCAACAAAAAAAGAGGATCCCTCCTTATCTTGTTTTGTTTGATTTGATTCTTTACGTCCCATGAACAATCTTTCAGTAATGTAGGGATGGGACTTCCTGGGTTGAACCAGTACTAAGCTAGGATAAATGTGTCTTGCTCAAAGACCACCATTCAGTGACGCCGGTGAGGCTCCAACCTGCGGCCCCTCGGTCTTGAGTCAAGCATTCTACCACTGAGCCACCGGCTGCCAGGATCCCTACTTATCTCTATTTAAAAGACATATTGGTTCCAATCTGACACTTTTTGTTTCAGCATTTTTAGCAACAAAAAGAGACAATCCTCTGAAAACTAGGAGTTTCTCATCCCGGCCATAGCTAAAACTTTCCAGTAGGTAGATGCAAACCAAACATTTTAACCCTTAATGCGCCAATCTCAACAAAAGTCATCTGCTTTTCTCGTCTGCTGAAATTTTTAAGAAGCCTCTATGGAAAACAGCATGGACTCAGATCAGACTGCACCTAAAGGAGCAGTCAGTTCTGGGTCCACACTGTTTGCTTCTATACTTTATTCATTAGTAATGCTAGGCAATTTTTTGCAGCAGATGGCTTCAGCAGACGAAATTTTCAGATGCATATTTTTTCTTGGCTCTTTAAGGGTTAAAGCATGACCTTATCTGGTCTTCTGAAAATGGCAGTTCCCACCTTGAGAGTATCTGGGTCAATCTCACCATTACAGGTGTCGAAATATTTCTTAGATCTTGATCACAGTACTCAAACACCGATGTTAGCTTCTTACCTTGACAGTATCTGGGTCAATCTCACCATTACAGGTGTCGAAATATTTCTTAAGATCTTGATCACAGTACTCAAACACCAATGTTAGCTTCTTACCTTGACAGTATCTGGGTCAATCTCACCATTACAGGTGTCAAAATATTTCTTAAGATCTTGATCACAGTACTCAAACACCAATGTTAGCTTCTTACCTTGACAGTGTCTGGGTCAATCTCACCATTACAGGTGTCAAAATATTTCTTGAGGTTCTTGACCACAATACTCAAACACCAATGTTAGCTTCTTACCTTGACAGTATCTGGGTCAATCTCACCATTACAGGTGTCAAAATATTTCTTGAGATCTTGATCACAGTACTCAAACACCAATGTTAGCTTCTTACCTTGACAGTATCTGGGTCAATCTCACCATTACAGGTGTCAAAATATTTCTTAAGATCTTGATCACAGTACTCAAACACCAACGTTAGCTTCTTACCTTGACAGTATCTGGGTCAATCTCTCCATTACAGGTGTCAAAATATTTCTTAAGATCTTGATCACAGTACTCAAACACCAATGTTAGCTTTTTGTCACTGTGTAGAACATCATGGAGCCTAAAACACAGATTTAAAGCTATACAACTGTGCACAGAGCCTAAAACACAGATTTAGATATTTGCATGCTGAATACAATTTGCATGCTTTTACATGTCTGTAGATTTTTTTTAAACTAATGATTTCTAAAATAAAATCTTTCAGGAAAAGTAAAAGTGTTAAACATTTTTGATCCAGATCAGATTCTTTAAGCCTAACACCATCAAATTTAGATATTTGCAAGCTTTTTTATCATCAGCAGATTTTTTCTTTGAATTAACAGTTTCCCAAAACACTTTAAGGAATACTATCAGTGCCAAATTTGTTTGATTTGATTCTTTAAATTCCAGTCAACAATTTTTCAGCTAAAAAGAACCAATTGTTACCTGGAAATGCTTATGTTTTGAGAAGCCGAAACATGGTATTAACCCTTTGTATACTGGAATACCATAACAGGTTGTTTGACAAACAGTGAAGACCCAGATGAAATTCCGCTTAAGGTGGCATTTCATCAGGGTCTCCACTGTTTGCTTAGATAAAAAAATCTTTAGGGACATAAATACATAATAATTTAGAATTTTTGACCTGGGACCCCTGAAAAATACAAAATATACTATACCATACTTATTGTATCAATATGTATGGTTTGTTTGATTTGATTTTTTACATCCCATCAACAATCTTTCAGTTATGTAGGGATGGGTATTGCTGGGTTGAACCAGTGCTAAGCTAGGATTAATGACTTGCTCAAGGACACAAGTCACACAATGCAGTGACGCTGGTGAGGCTTGAACCTGCCGCCCCTAGGTCTCGAGTCAAGCACTCTACTATTGATGGACCACTGCGAACTCATCAACATGTATGGGATAATCCATCCAAATGAAAAGGGCGTAAGAAAATGAAACATGTTGACTAACCTTACAATATTCCTATGTTTCAGTTCTTTAAGAAGACAGATCTCTCTTAGAGCAGAACTGGGTACACCCTAAAAAGAAAGAAATACATGTAGACTATAGTGTTTGCAAAGAAGGAATTTTCTTTGTCCAAACTACCTGATGCCTAACCTAATCAATGAGATGATTCTTCTGAGCACCACAAACAAATGTCAAAATTAATGAATAAAAAAATATTCTTGCATAGATTTTTATTCGTATAGCTGTTAACAACCATTGTCAAATGAACGAAAATCCATGTTCAAATCAGAAGATTCACGTGCTGTTTGAACATGGGTCAGAACTTGAAAATACTTAAAATGAGCCCTGCATTATTTGCATGAAGTTATACGGAAAGCATTGCGGACCAGACTGATCATTTCGCCGATGTTTTTGTTCGTGAAAACGTTGCGTACGGTTATGACGTTATGACGACATAATGATGTTCGAAACTACACAGCTGATGCCATTTTGTTTAGAGAAATCCAGTGTAAGAAAATGGACAATTTAATGTTTTAGCAGCGTTTTCAGAGTGAACTGGACTGGAATAAGGTAAAATATGCAAGAATAACGATCGCACATGTTTGTTTCATTGCATTAACACTTGCAGGGTCCCTCGGATGGTGTTGAACACTCGGCCTATCGGCCTCGTGTTCAAACAGCATCCTCGGGACCCGGCAAATGTTAATGCATGAAAAAACATGTGTGATCCCTATATTCACAACTTTATATTTACGCTAAAAATTTTGTTTATATCAGAACATGGCCCATTGGTATAAAGATCTTATGCTTTATCCCATTCTGGGTCCTGGCCCGGAGGTTATAAAACTTTTGACATGCTCAACTCAACTGAGCATGAAATTTATCAAGCTCATGAATGTTAAAATGCCAACAACTGCTGACATTTTAACATTTATTAGCAAGATAAATAAAAGATATGAGAGTTTTTGTTTGTTTGATTTGATTCTTTACATCCCACCAACAATCTTTCAGTTACGGGTCTTCTTGGGTTGAACCAGTACTAAGCTAGGATTAATGTTCTTGCTCAAGGACACAATGCAGTGACGCCGGTGAGGCTCGAACCTGCGGCCCCTCGGTCTCCAGTCAAGCACTCTATCACTGAGCCACTGTGCTCCCATCTGAGAGTTTGAATGCAAGAAAAGTATTTTCAGCATTACAGTTCTTATGAGCAATTGAAACTTCATGCTCAGTTGAGTTGAGCAGGAAAAAAGTTTGATAACCTCAGGTCATACCTCATCATCATCATCCAGCCGTACTCTCTTCAGAGCTACGATTTCTTGTGATTCCCTATTCTTTGCCTTGAATACAGTCCCATAGGTTCCTGTAAATGACAAGAAAAAAATCATAGTATTTGGGGGCCTGGTTTGTTTGATTTGATTCTTGACATCCCAGTCAACAATTTTTCAGTTATGTCGGGACAGGTCTTCCTGGATTGAACCAGTAATAAGCAAGGATTAATGTGTCTTGCTCAAGGACATAACGCAGTAACACCGGTGAGGCTCAAACCTCAGTCTGGAGTCAAGCACTGTTACTCTACCACTGAGACACTGTGCTCTATTGGGGGCCTGGGTAAATATGAGATTCATTATGATTATCATACTGAATCTCATATTTACCCAGGCCCCAAGATAATGATTATCAAACCGAATCTCATATTTACCCAGGCCCCAAGAAAATGATTATCAAACCGAATCTCATATTTACCCAGGCCCCAAGTTAAAAGTGTGTAATTGAAATTTAGTTTTCTTATTTCTCAACCAAGACATATGTTGTGGGCACTCAAAAGAACTGTATCAATGAGAAGGTTCGTTTAAGCACCCAAAACATATGCTAAAAATTATGGGTAGGAAATATTTTACAATTTTACACTGATTTTTTTTGCTTAACTAAACCTGTGACTACATGTACTTTATTTCAGTGCATTTTGGATTATTTTTGTGCTTTATTTGTAGTCTTCAAAATAAATAAATAAAAAAATCTTTCAGGAATACCATCACAATATGTCATCCAGTTTGGATGATTCTAGCAGTGACCTATATTACTTTGACTGGAAACTCCTGTGAAATAGTAATATTTTCTCAAAAAGCTTTATCAGGCATTTCACACAGTTTAAGGAGGGAAAATCTATATTTAATCAATACAATCTTTTCCACATCATGATCATGGTTTTGCAATCCACAGTGTGAATTTGTTTCTGTTCACCAATATACTTAACCCCTTTATTCCATAGGCTATTTTTAATCATGACATCATTTTCTATTTTTAGACAACATCGAAAAAGACCAAGAAAAATTTAAGTCAAGTTTTGAATAGTTTGGAAAATATTATGGAAAATGGAGCATTTGCTCCAAAAGAGCAGATGCTCCATTTTCCATAATATTTTCAAATATATTTCAAAGGCGTCAAAAGGCGTTATTGTAGAGTAAAGGGTTAACACACAGTAAAATAGAATAATTACATGTAGGATGATTATTAATGATGGAGCATGGCAGTTTATAAACCAGAGGACCTTAGGTCTTGAAGCACCCACCTGAATCTGAATCACAAGAATGTTGATGACCTTGACCCTTAAGGCACCAATTGCAACAAAAGTCGTCTGCTTTTCTCGTCTGCTGCAATGTATAAGAAGCCTCTATGGCTATAGGAGCAGTCTGTTCTGGGTCCACACTGTTTGCTTCTATACTTTTATTTGTCAGTAATGTTAGGCAGTTATTTGCAGCAGACAACTTCAGCCGACAACTTTTCTGGTGCATTTTTTACTTGACGCTTTAAGGTTATAAGGTTTTACAGTGTCAACCTCGGATCATCATTTGAACAGACTTTGAAAGGCCCATATCCCTATTAAGGCATACCAAGACCAAAGTTGATTGACATTTTGGCCATGTGACATGGACAATAAACAATGTAGTCTTAAACAGTTTGTCAAATCCAGCCATGCTCTTTTTGAATTTGACAGGCTGTCTGTGTGGGGGTCTAGCTGGGATATGGAATTGAACCCCTCCAAGTGCCAGGTGATGCATGTAACAGGTTTCAGGAAACCTTTTTTAAACAGCCTCCTATAGATTACATGGCGTGATCCTGGAGACTGTTATGGTGTGCTAGGTATCTGGGGTTTGACATCTCCAGTAACTTGTCCTGGGGTTCATACATAGACAGGATTACAGGCAATGCCAACAGAACTCTCGGCTTGTAAAAAAAAGATGTCAGGAGTGAGAAAAAAAGAAGGTGTGAGAGCACTGGAATCACTGCTCGATGTATTTAACTATCCAGAACTTTTTGGAGTTTTCTTTGTAGTACATGTATCTGACTGAGGTTTCTAAATACTCCCTATTGGCTTGTCTGACTTTGGACTGTACCTCTCTCTCTGTAGTTTCTTATAGCAGTCTTTGTCCTGTTTTAAACTTAGACAGACATACTTTCCTAAAGCCATCTGCTTTTGTCTCACTTCTCTCTTTTACATGTTCATTTGAAGTTGGATGATCTTACTCCTATATTTCCTCTTTTGTCTACCATCTTGATTTTACAATTTCACTCACAGTGTAACACTTGCATACATTCTATTGTTAAGAAGCTACTCTTAGGCCTAAAATAAAAAAAATTGTGTGTTTCAGGTTACCTGACAGTGCCTAATTTTTTGCCCCCCCCCCCCCCCCCCCCTCCCCCCCCCCCCCCCCCCCCCCCCGACCCTTAAGTTTTTAAGCATATTTAGGGGATTTCCAAGGGATTTCCCAGGTCGGCCATCTTGTTTCCCCATCTTACCCATGTAAAAACTTTTAACAAAATAAAAAGATTTTCCTACCTACCGTACCTATTTTAAAATTTCATGTAACCTAAAACACACATATTTTTTGGCCTAACAGGTCACTAAGTACATTTGTGGAAACTTTACATTTGAGGCACTCAACCTACATCTAGAGAAGTTTACATTGGAGAAGATTGTGCCACAAAGCCTGATAGAGAATACGGAAAAAAGTAATCTGGGAATTAACTATTTTAGGCTTTATGTGACCTCACGCTGAAGAGCTCCTCTGAGATACTCAGAGAAAATAATGCAAGACACTTATTAAAAAGCTTTCAAAATCCTGAAATTTTAATCAATAATATAACCGTAAATATGTCTGGTTATTTTATAAACACTTTCTGTATCAAAAGAAAATCATATTTCTAATCGATACTGAAAATAACGCAGAATTTTGAGTAGTTTTGAAGATACTGCAAGTTATAAATTCACCAAAATATGTTGGGATAACCGAGAATTACCTATGTATACACCAAATGCGTAAAGCGACTCGCTGATCCAGAGTGGGATATGACATATCACTGTTTAAGAGAATGCCATACTTCGGACTGTGAAATAAAAATCTCCTAGAATTTTGCCCTTCAGAAAGCCAATTCCCATAAGATTTTCAAATCTCACAGAATTTTCAGGCCACCTAAAACACATTTTGTAAAGAAATAATCATAAATCCCACTTTATTGTGTTTGTAGTGGTTGCACTATTCTATTCTGTTCCAGTCGGCTTGCACCGGATATGTCCGGCCGGGGTATCCGAGGTATTCCGAATGGGATAGACCTATATAAAGGACAAGATCTCGTGTTAGAGTGCGAGAACTGGCGAAGTCCTGAGAGGGAACAGATGCAGAAAGACGATAAACTATAGAGAAGCATAGAATATTCACAGCCTAGCGGCCCTATACCTAAAGGATAGGTAAGATTACTATATTGGTGGCAGCGGTAATCTGGAGAAACGTCGCCTATCGTCAGAACACGTGTGGTATTCTTGAAATTTGCAATTTGGCATTTCCCGCCATCTGCCATTCCCGCTTTCATCATCAATTTGCACATGTCTGTCTCCCAAAGAAATTGAACTGGCCATCCATTCAAACCTGATTTGATAGTCCATAGTTACATAACAGCGTCGACCCTGAATAAACCTGAAAAACAAACTGGTTAATTTGTGTTGCTACTTCCTGTCTCTTCAAAATGGACCCTGAACACAAGATTTCTGTGAATTTTGCCACACCCAGGGAGCTGCGAATAATATCTGGGGTTGGTGACAAAATGGCTGAGGCAATTGTGGAAATGAGACTACAGAACAGCAATGTGACAGCCTCTTTACTCTCAAGCATCTTGAGGAAAAGGCTTCCAGAGGATGTACTGGCATGTTTAGACTTCAGGCCAAATCCCTACTTTGCTGCAGCAGATGAGCAACAGGACGACGGTTATGGTGCAGTCAGTTTGGACTATGAAGACAGTTACAAGGCATAGTTGACAGAAGAAATAAAGGGTAAGATAGAGAACAGACTATGGCCAGAGAGCTTGACTATCCCAAAGGAGAGAGGCACAGTTGGTGGGCCAGAAGCAACCTCTGTCCCATTGACTAAGAGATGCGCAGTTCGTGGGCCAGAAGCATTTTTTGTCCCATGGACTAAGCCCCTATACAAGATGACAACAGTGATGCAAGAAGATCCTATTCATCAAGATACTGTCTTTCCGAAACAGAAAATAAAGAAGCACAAAGATGACAAATCACAGAGTCCAAAAGTCAGGTGAAAATTAAATCTTGAAGAATGTTCTGATGAGTCTGAGGGTGCAGAAAAAAGCACAGATCAACAAAATTGAAGACAAAACATAAATCTAAAAAAAAACAGAAGATTACAGCTGAGGACGGTAAGAGAAAACACTCAAACAAGTTGAAGCTTTCGGAAAAAAGTGACAAGTTTTCTGATAAAGACAAGTACTCACTTTCAAAAGAGAAGAAAAAAAACAAAAGAAATCAGCTGTTCATTCAAAGAAACCTCGGCATGAAACATCTTCGTCATCATCTGAAAATTCCGGCTCAGATTCTGATGTGGTCAAAAAGAAAAGTCAAAAGAAATCAGTCCTTCGTACTTTGCCGAAACAACTACAGTATGATGGTAAAAGCAATTGGCTACATTTTAAACGCAAATTCACTAAATATGCAGAATCATCAGATTGGACAGCTGAGAAATGTTTAGATTGTTTGAGTTGGTGCTTAACTGGTAAAGCAGCGGACTTTTGTGCTACTTTAATGGAAAGGACAAAACATAATTCATATTGGAAATTGTAGAAAAGATTAGATGATAGGTTTGGTGATAGAGAATTGCCAGCTTCAGCTCAGGTGCAGTTTCAACACGCGAACCAGAAGAAAGAAGAATCTTTGGAAGACTGGGCGGATCAAGTATTGACCCTATCTGGCAAAGCGTTTAAGGAATTGCCAGAGAAGTACAGTAATCAGCAAGCAGTGGCTAGGTTCTGTCAGGGATTAAATGCTGCTGAGGCGGGCCTCTGTGTTTGCATGAGAAAGCCATTAAGTATGGGAGATGCTCTGAAAGAAATTAAGTTATACCAGCACACAAAGGATGCTATTTATGGCCATAGGAAAGACCAGAAAGTTTCTTCTAGAGTCACTGCGGAAGACCTTGAAGATGGTTTGGAGGCATGATTGGCAAGAAATAGAGCTTCTGGAAAAGAAAGCTATCCCATCGGTAGTTATGCTCTTACAAGAAATCAAAGACACTACTTTTCTACAAAAGCAAGGTTCAGTAGACATTTCGGACACTAATTATTAGGTTAACAGTTTATCATACGACTGACCATTCAAGTTTAAGTTGGTTATTACGACTAAAAAAGTCACAGTGGTTATGGCAAGTTTGATATACACTGTGAAGATTGGAGTTACAGCATAAGGGCTGATGGGCCAATTGGGCGGCCACTTTGAAATAGAAGTTGATTATGCAGTCCATTGACATCACAGGTACTTCTGGAGCTGGGGGCTTGAGGTTAGAGTGACTGTCATGGGGGACAGCGTGACCATTGGTTTGGATGTGATACATCTCGAAGTGTGAAATTTGGACCAATATACCATGTGTACTAAATTAGCGTTGATGTCGATGAAGTGCTAGGCGGGGTTGTCGTGGTCCTGGGTTCAAATCTTTTTGAGCTAATATACCACATGTACTGCATTTGCATTGATGTCTGGTGAGGTGCTAGGCGGGGTTGTCGTGGGTTTGAATTTCGCTTCAGACACTTGGAGTAGCAGCAGTCGCGTCACAGAGGACATCAGCCGAGACGGGGTGAATGACCAGGTTATCGAGATGGCAAGACAGCCTGTTATGATGTTATATCTGATATGGTGGAAGAACAGTCTGCAGAAAAGACATTTGCAACAAAAGTTGACTGGGGAATAACCAGTTCATTGTCTAGTGCGAAGAGCCAAAGAGGGTACAGTTAGTGTCCTAGAGAAACCAGCCAGAAGCTAAGACCAGTGGCTTCGCCAATCACTTGCTTGCCTGAAGGAGTGTGACAGGCAAAAACTTAACAACAGGTAGCCGCCCAACTTTACATGGATGGAAGAAGAGAACCTTCCTGAGGAAAATTATAACCAGTTTCACCTGGACAGGTCAAGGTTGGGTTAGGCTACGTTGCTGACCCATCTATGTGGCCAAAGCAGCAAGGCAGTATTGGACAGAGTTCTGGAGCATTTCAGTGCTTGCATGTCCTGGTATTTCATGCTCAAGGAATGACATCTGGCCAGCCAGGAGGCACCTATCTTCAGCTCCTGTATCTGTTGGAAGGAGGATAGCAAATATGGTTGCCAGGATTCGAGACCAAATGTGGAAGGAGGTGTTAGAGTATGCCTCGTGCATGCAAGTCATCTCTATCAGAACAGCGGAGAGGTGGCAGTTGTCAGCAAGATTGGGCTGCAAATTCCACCCCCAGTATTTACCAGTGGCATTTACCAGTATTTCCCGGCATGGCAAATAAGGCTCAAGTGGGAAATACTGGCAAATATAACTTTTTTGCCGCAAAATACTGGCATATATGATTTTTAGCTGTAAAATGCAGCAGATATCTTTAAGAAGCTGACTTAAGGTAGTATAATTTAACTAAATAAGTAGAAATGTAAATATTGAATATGAGGTTATCAGCAAATAACATTTGAATACATTTTTAAAAAATGAATCTTAGACTGAAATTCTGAAATAATTTTTAACAAAAAAGTATCTTTAGCCCTTATCATGCTGAATATTTTATATACTAATCTCCTCCCAAATTTTATCCTGTTTAGCTGAAACCTGTATTTTTCAATAAGAATGGAAAACAGTGTTGATGCTGATAAGATGGTGTATGAAAGAAACCAGCTGATCGGGATCTAAGTTTTTTTTTAAAAAAAAGATTCAACAGAACAAGAGTTAATTTTGGAATCAGCAGGACAAGGGTAAATTCTAATTTGAAATGGGGAGAAAATTTACCTGTGTGTCTGGCAATAATGTGACACCTGTCCCTGTCATATATTGCTAAAACAACACATCTCCAGCAAACCTTATTCTAGAGGACACAGAATAGCCAGGGGCAAGGATTAACAATAGAATGTCATGATTGGTTTCATATTTTAACTTAATTAAGACAATTAAAGTACAGGTCTTTACATACAGAGGTGTCTTTAATTGAGTTATGGTATGGCTTCAAACTTCAGGTATCCCCTGGAAGTCAGAAAATAGTGTCATTATCCGTACTAAAACTGAAATGTTCAAACCATTACCAAACTAATCATCATGTCTTAAAACACTCATTCAAATACCCAAGCTTATCTGTAGCTATGCACAAGCCAACTGATGAATACTTTGGCAGGTACGAAACAGATTTTTTTCTAAATTTTCACTTTATTAAAATAAATATTAAAGAATTAGACTTATACCTTAAACAAAGATGATTTAGCTGATAGCTTGATAAACTAGTAGAATTGAAATATTAAGTCAAATAACCTCCATTATTGAAATTACCAATCTAAATGTTGAGTGTAAAAATTCCAGGGTTGTAAATCATATTTGCCAGTATTTCCCATTAATTGCCAGTATTTCCCGGTATTTCCCGGTAAATGCCACTGGCATGGCAAATATGCAAATATGCTTATTTGCCAGCATTTTGCCAACCTTGGTTGTCAGTTGCTGCAGATAGCTTTGCACATGAGTACTGGCTATCTGCTGGTAGCTTGCCCAGGAATAGTGCAGGAGGATTAACTGACCGGCTTATCACGACCATAGCATTGTGGGTGAGGCCGTAAATTCGACGAGATGTCTTCCCCAGTATTGGGGCCGATAGTTAAGAATGCTAGCACTGAGATGTGTCCAAGACCTTTCAAATAAAGAGGGGAGGAGTTTAGTGGTTGCGCTATTCTATTCTGTTCCAGTCGGCTTGCACCGGATATGTCCGGCCGAGGTATCCGAGGTATTCTGAATGGGATGGACCTATAATAAAGGACAAGATCTCCTGTTAGAGTGCGAGAACTGGCGAAGCCTTGAGAGGGAAAAGATGCAGAAATACGATAAACTATAGAGAAGCGTAGAACATTCACAGCCTAGTGGTCCTATACCTAGAGGATAGGTAAGATTACAATATGTTTATCACAAGTTTCTTACATTGAAATAAAAACTTTTTGGATATTTTGGAGGAGTTCCAGTGATTTTTGTGAAAACCTCACAGAGTTTTATCAAATCTCCCTTAAAATTTTGGTTTATCTCACAGATTTTAGTCCACAGTTTATGGCATGTATGCACTTGAAAGATGGTATTGCAGTATGAAAGAGATACATGATTAATTCACAAAAGGCCGAAAAAATTGGTCAAGAGTCGATCATGGCCGAAAATGGAAACGATAATTTTCTAAAAAATGGTGAGGAGTTTTTATCTGTTTCAAAATATTTATACAATACGTTCATTCAATTATTATCTACGTTCTTACACATCAATTATTGACCAGAGAAACAAACCTTCGCCGATTTTTTCAAGTTTTTCATATTTCTGCATTATTGATTAGCTTTTGTAACCCCAAGTTGATCAAGCGCTTTATCTTTAGTGACTAGCTGCACAATACCCGTTAGAGTGAAATCAGACAAGATAGTTCACCGTCATACATGTTAAAGACAGTTCACCGGCAGATGGAGAGAAGAAAATGGCGGATCGAGTGGACGTAGATTTCGCGCCACCGTGACTTTTGGATATTAATAATGGAAGGATTGCCCAGTGTATACCGAAATCGATCGTAGAAGTTCTAAATAGACTGGAGAATGATGAGGACAACATATTCTCGTGGAAACTCACGCGGAGTCAGGATAAATTCTCATTAACTGTCAGTTGCAAACTTCACGCCAAAACTCCCAACAAAGCCAAGGACGACAACAAGGTTACCGGACGTACTACTGTGAAACCAGTAAAGAGACGTCGTCGGAAGAAGAACTGGTCTCGAGGTTATAAAACTTGAGTACATTCTCAAACTCAAAATAAAGCGCAATGATTGGCTGCATGCAGCCATATGTCTGCAAGCAGCCAATCATTGCTCTTTATTTTGAGTTTGAGAATGAACTCAAGTTTTATAACTTCGTGGCCAGATCTCCCTCTACGCTGGCTCGTTCTAGGAAGAGACACGCGCGGTTCCTGGAAAAGAAGTTAGCTGGAAAACCAGATTTGGCTTCGTCAGAAGAGGACCAGCAGGATTCGAATAATTCTGTGTGTGCAAAGGAACTGGAAAATACCAGTCTTGCTTGTGGTAGTAATAGTGACCTGGTGTCCTCGGAAAATCCAACACCAAGTCCTGCTGCTGATCCTGACCTGTTAAACGAACAGGCAATTCTTCGTGAATTTCTGGACACCATTGATAGTGACGATAGTGACGACGATGTGATACAAGATACAAGATACAAGAAACTTTATTTTCCGTCGGTTATAGTACAACAAATAACATTAGCTACAAGAGCTATTTTCCGACATAACAGATGTAAAAATTAACATGTAAAAGCAGCTGTTAAAAGAGAGGCATTTGTTATCACATATATTAGTAGATAACAATTATAAGTTATGGCAAGGATTTTGATTTTAAATTGCATGCATAAAACACATTAAAAGCTATAAGCACATATTTACAGGTTCGGTTATAAATACATCATGCATTGTTTGAGTTAACCCTTGAAGCACCGACCACAACAAAAAAGTTGTCCACCCCTCTCGTCTGCAGAGTTGTTTCGAAGCCTGATTGACAAACAGCGTAGACCCAGATCAGACTGCTACTTTCGGAGAATCCCGATCCGGGTCCTCGACGTTTGCCATCTGCGCTCAAAATACGTCATCAGCATCAGGAAATCATATGCAGCAGACGACTTAAGCAGACAACACTTTCGGCTGCATTTATGTCGGCGGTTTAAGGGTTTAGATTTGAATTTTTTTTTACGATGCACTGCTAACTAGATATAGAGGTCTCCCTTTAATGTCAAAAGGTAAGACAAAAAACACTGCATCTAAAGTGATGGTATAATCTTAAAGATCATTGTATCTTTAAGATGGAGGGCGCTATCATGCTAAAGGCCTTACTTGGGAAAAGCGAAAGGCACAGGAAGCCCTGATCAGGTTCCCTGTTGCAAACGAAAAAATAAGACACCTAGCATGCTGCATAAAATAAAGCTATGAACTTAAGTTACTGATTAAGACATGTCTGTAGGCTATTATAGGTAAAATGCTGATCCTGCAGCAAAGAAAAAAAATCAAGCAAATAAACTAAAAATTTTAAAATAACATGCGACCCAACTAAAAATAAGAAATATAACAGCAAACCATTAAACATGTTGACTAACCTCCCGAACCGCGACAGATGGCACATCTGCAGCTCAGGCCTGTCCAGGTGTGAATTTGGCGCCGAAACTCGGCAAACTCTGCAACTTTCCTCATGTCATTTGGAAGGGAGTTCCACACCCGGGCAGACTCGAACCTGAAAGAGCATTGGCCATATGTGACGGTTCGGACTGTTGGAACCTTGATAGTATTTTCGTACCTGAAAGCATAAGAAGAGGTTTTAAGTTGTACAAGGTCCCTTATGTATTCTGGTGTTAGATTGTTTATGCACTTGTATGTCTCTGCAGCAATACACTTGAGTCTATTTAACTGAAGAGTTGAGAGCTCGGCTTTCTCCAGCAGAGAGGCATAGCTTGATGTAAAATCGCTGAGGACAATTCTTAATGCTCTATACTGTAACTTTTCAAGTTTTTCTGTATTTGTTTTGCTGCAGAAGTGCCATACAAGTGGACAGTAATTGAAATTTGATTGAATAAAAGATCTAAAAATTAAAAATCTTGATTTTTCATTTAAAAATTTACTTAGTCTCTGTAAAACATTCAGCTGTTTAGCTGCTTTTTTGCACATTTTGGTTATTTGGGTGTCAAAATTGAGTTTGTAGTCCAGTTCTACCCCAAGGAGCTTTACATTTTCTTCACATGTGATATTTACCTCTGCAATTTGTATGTTTTTCATTTCTGCATTGGTTTTCTTTCCAACTGAAATAGCCTGGAACTTATCAGGATTTGCCTGCATCTGATTAGTTCCAAACCAGTCCAGTAGGATGATGCTCTCTTGTTGTAGAACTGATTTGAGAATGTCCAGGATTTTGTGGCAGTATGATAAAGTATTATCATCTGCATAATTGTACATGGAGCAGTACTTTAAAAAGTAAAAAATGTCATTCATGAAGATATTAAAAAGTAAAGGTCCAAGTATGGAGCCTTGAGGCACTCCCTTGATTATCTTTGACCAGGTACTGAAAAAATCTCCAATCTTGACTCTCTGGTGGCGCTGTCCCAAGTAACTCTCAAGAAGCTTACATGACCCTTGGGAGACTCCATATGCCTCTAGTTTTGCAACCAAGAGGTCATGGGGCAAGCAGTCGAAAGCCTTTGACAAGTCCATCAGGACAGCGCCAACATACATATCTTTGTCTAGTGCTTCCTTCCAATCTTCCACAATACGGAGCAGTGTGGTTTGGCACCAATAGGCTGGTCGGAAAGTAGATAGGAAGTTGTGAAAGATTTTGTTGAAATGCTCAGATAGTTGGTCACTAATAAGTCTTTCATAGATCTTAGAAAGGGTGGGGAGTATGCTCACTGGGCGGTAGTTTTTTGGGATAAAAGGGTCATCTTTTTTGAAGATGGGGGTAACTTGTGCCATTTTCAATCTGATTGGGAAGGTCTCTTTGCATATAATTGCATTGGCAATGTTGCAAATGGGCTGACTCAAAGATGGCATTGCTGCCTTAACTACCTTTGGGGGTATAGCATCTACCCCTGTTGCTTTTTTTGTATCAAGTTTTTTAATGCATTTAGAAACTTGTTTCTCAGTGACAGGCCAAAAATTGAAACTTTCCACATCAATATTTTCTGATATTTTCTTGATACTTGGGTGTTCCTTATTTACTGGTTCAGCTTTTTCAATGCCTATGTTTTTGGCTATGTTTATGTAGAAGTCATTCATTTTTTCACAAACGACTGACTGATCCGAAATAAGGTTATCATCTTCTTTCAGGATGATATTGCTGTTGCTTTTGGTTGTACTCTTTTGTGATAAGAAAGGTTTGATGGTGGGCCAAAAATCTTTAGATTTTGGGCCACCTCCACACCTTTCTAGGAAGTACATGGAGATAGACTTCCTTTTAACTTTTGTTTTTAAATTACGTAAAATGGTAAAGTTTTTCCTATTTTCATGTGTTCTATATTTATTGTAGGAATTTCTAGCTTGTCTAGTTTTATAGATAATTTTCCTATATCTAGAGTTCATATAAGGTGGTGAGTTTGGCTTTGGTACCTTTTCCTTCAGTGGGGCATGCTCATCGACGACCTGTCTCAGTAATGTCTCATGGGCCCAGTATATATCATCTACGTCGTCGAAGATGTGGGCCACATGAAAGGGTACTTGAGAAAGCTCATCGTTCAGCTCTGCCTCACTAAAGTTTATGTAGCTGCGAAAAGTTACTTTCTTTTTTTCTACAGGATTGCACAGTGTATATAGTGTTTGTTCAAACTGTAAGCATCCAGCCAAAAAAAGAGAGGACCTTAAACGTTGTTCGCGCTCTCATATAACCCGCTACTGTAGCGTTGAGTGCCAGAGGAAAGATTGGGACTTTCACCGATTTGCTTGTGCGGTTGTGGCCAAGAAGTCGGACACTGTGAAAGCTTGATTCTCTACCACAAGGACCTGTACATATTTTTTTAAAGCTTCACACGTTACCATTTTCTACAGTAGATCTAGTTTAATTAGTTACTTTTATTAACACTAACATTACTACGCCGAAAGGTGGTGCGCCTATATACGGGCGGAACATACATACGAAAGAAAGAAGAAGGCAGAATTGAACATTATAAGAACGCACTGGTACTGTAGACACTAGCCTAGTTTATTCTTAATTTTCACAAACAAACTTTATCAAGCGATGTTAGATTCTTTGGTATTGGAGGACTGAAATTCAAAACATGTTCAGAAAGTCTGTAAAAAGAAAAAAAAAATCCAACCTGTTTGAATTCGGTTCCGTTTCTATAGTTAAACAGCTATCTAGTGGGTATTTATGTTTATTTTTATGCTTGTACATGTATGTATGTGCTGATTTTACCTGATAAATATCAATCAATAAACCAATCATAGAACTGTTAATTTTGTCCTGACCCATCATTAACGTCCTTACTGCACGTTGCTCTTGCTCATCTGAGCATTCACTGTTCTCACATAAGATATACTAAACTGTTATTAACTGGTTCATTTAATCTTAATCAAATTTTGTGATATGAAATGAGGTATTCGTTATTAATGCTTATCACAGCGGTAAATGTAAAATGTAAAAGCACCCGAGGTGGCTCTCTGGGGGCACTCAGCAAGTAGTTGAAAAATAAATAAAAAGTCTGTGTGGCCCTATGAGATATGAAAGTTGGCAAAAAAGTACAAAAAGGAATATCAGATAGTGACAAACTAAGATATTACAAGTGTGTTGAAATACAAGCTTTACAAGCAAGAGGTCGCTATTTCGGTCACTACTGGAACATCTAGCTAGTTAGAAGGTTCCAGAGTTAGAAAAAAATGTAAAAAGCTTTTTTTTAACCCTTCTCATGAAAATGCAGTAAAATCAAAACAACTTGGGCCTGTTCTAAATGGCGTGCTTATATAATTAGGAGGAGAAGAAAGAAAGAGAAGAAAAGAGACAAAATTGGAATGAAAATAATTAGTCTATACTTGCGTGTTTACTTCAAGAGATATGGAATATTGGTACACCCTCCCCATCGCCTAATACAAGCTAGCCTCGAGGTTCTATGCAGAAGGCTATTAAGATAAGATAAGATAAGATGATAGATGTATAAATGCTTCTTTTAAAAAGGGGCATCCGCTGTAGATTAAAGTAGCATTTGTATCACACAGAGTACACAAATTAATTGTAGTAACATGCTAAATTTCATACCAAGAGAAAATTTGGTAACAGAACACTAAGATATACAGGATAATTAAGAAGCAGACACACACGCCTAGATAAGTCTTCATTGACTGTCTACCTGATTGAGACTGGGATGGGTCAGTTGCAGGACAAATAGATTCTAGCAGCCTGAAAAGGCAGAAGCATGGGGGTCTGGAGCGAAAAACAAATGTTAGATCTAGCCAGCTCATTCGAACGTGTTTTGCGCCCAGTGGGATATTGCTAAATGTATGTGTCTATGTATTTAAGAGTTGTAAGAGTCATGTTCAGCTTACATAAAAGCTACTATGAAGTCTACAAAAGCCATCCCCGAAGCTGTAATTCGCCATGCTGAAATTACATACATGATTGTGTTGCTAATTAATTTTTTTTTTCTTCTCTAGTGAAACCTGGGGACAAATTTCTCCAATAACAGGTTCTGGTGAATAATTGTCAGTTTTGGAAGTTAATTTGTTGCTTTAATTGAATTGTGTTACTTTGTTTATCTGCTTTTTGGTTTAGTTTTTAACAACTGCAGGCGAAAGTTTGGCCAGTGCAATTAAATTAAGCCACCAGCGGCCTTGGCTTTTGTTCATTCTAAGGCGGAAGTGCTTCATCATTTATTGTATCCCCCGTCGTTTGTTGGGTTTTTGTATCTATTCTTTGATTTTTAGTGTTGTGTGGAGTGCCCTTTCTAGTTTTTTCATTCATCTCACTGAGAAGTAGAGAGAAGGTTGCTTCACTGAAATTGTGTTCTTACTGTCATGTGGCTGTTAGTATCACTTATTCGGGGTCTCGCAAGTTGACCTATGGTTGTGGCAGTTCCTGGTCATACTCGCTTAGTTTTTTTTGAATTTTGTAAACATACCTTGGTCTTGTTCCAGGATCTTGGTCTATTAAAACATTGACAGGTCTGGGTCCTCAGATGAGTGAGAGTCTTGATGTTGATGTATTTATTATGTTGTTCTTAATACCTAAATAAATCTTAATCTTAATCTGATGGGGTTTAATGATTAGATAATATTGACCGTATTTTATAATGATTATGGAATAAAGAGCAAAAAAATGATATGAGAGAGAGAGAGAGAGAGAGGTTTTAACATGACGACTTTGATTTTGAAATTGTCAATTTCCCATTTTTAGACGGTGATGTTCCCTGCTCTACATCCTATGGCGTCTATATATCTCAACTCATTCGTTTTGCTAGAGCATCTAGCTATGTAACTGACTTCAACAATCGCAATAAATTGTTAACTCAGAAACTTCTTAAACAAGGCTATCGGTATCATAAACTTCACAAAACCTTTTCTAAATTTTATAGACGATACTATGATTTTATATCTAAATTCCAAGTTGGACTTTTAAAAATCTCTCTTGCGTCAAGGACTTTCGGAACCTGAATTCTATGGTGACTTGGTGTAAAATTGAAGAAGATTGTTGGCTCTAATAATTTTTCAGCGCAGTTCATTAAAATAATTTCCCATTATAAAAAGATTGGCTAAAATATTAATGTTTTGCACCAGACTGCATGCTTGGTGGTCAACCCAATCACGGTTGGCAACTTTGCTTTCCTCTTTAATTGCACGCCAGCGGGTCGGACTTCAGACTCTATGATGGATCTGACTTAAAGTAAGTAAGGGTACAAATATCAGGAATCGATACAATCAAGTACCACCCCTGACCCAGGATACCAAAGAATTCTCTTTTTATGAGATGGTAGGGGCCTGATACTTTGGCTGTTTGTCGGGCCCACCGAGGTTTACCTGTATGATTTCTTTTGCTCTGGTATTCACTTTTATTTACTGTTGAGTCCTTATCTTTGCCTCATCTCCTTGTTATATCTTGATTTATATGTTCTGGGAGATGATGCATTGATAAGTTAGGGGTCTTTCATGCAAACCAAATGTCTATGTGTCTTGATCCATATCTGAATTAAGGGTGAGGTTGGCGCCGTTAAACCAGTTTAAGACCTCCAGTAAAATATTTTACTGTCAGTTCCAAGGCGGTTCTTCTTTTGTGGATCTTTTATGTTTTTCTGTCTTGTGTTTGCTTTGCCTTTGTGAGCGTCTGCTGGGAAAGGGCTGACCTCTTGGCTCTCTTTTGTGTTGTCCAACTGTAAGTTTGTCACTTTCCAATTGGTATCCTGGGTCAGGTGTGGTACTTGATTGTATCGATTCCTAATCTTTGCACCCTTACTTACTTTAAAAAATAGTCCAATATGTTCTTAAAAGGGTATCCTTTGGAGGCAAATACTGCACCAAAGTACTGAAACAAGAGTGTGCATATTTCCAAATATTTGCAAATATGACTCAAAGATTGGAATGTTGGAGAGCAAGAGGAACAGAACCAGCCCTGGTGGCCCAAGGGTAGGACAAACCCCGGGGGTTTAAATTTAACAATAAGACATATTCATAGAAGATATCAAAACATTTCATGAATAACTGAATTAATTTTAATGAACAAGCGAAACAATTTATTGAGTGACTTAAATGATTAGGGAATACCAGACCCCCACTCCGCCCACACTTTTATCAACTGAAATATTTTTTCTTTCAAAATTAGCCCTCCCTGGTGAAATGATCAGCATTAATCGCTACTAGTAAAGCCAGACAGACAGACAGACAGACGGACTGACAGACATTGTCATTCATAATTACATTGTGTGTTTTGGGTTTTGGTATTGAGACTGATCTTCAAACTCCTGTGGACAGACAGACGGATGGAAAGACGACAGACAGTCATTGTCATTCATAATAACATTTTGACTTTTCGGTTTTGTGTGGGAGTCTGTAATTGTTCTATGTTTTGTTGTACGTTACGTTATGTCCATCCTAGTATTACAATCATCTTGATGGGGATGAAAGAGCTGGTTGTTGTACGTTACTTTATGTCCATCCTAGTATTACAATCATCTTGATGGGGATGAAAGAGCTGGTTGCTTTGCTTAATTTGTCTTCCTGGTGTCTTGTGATGGTTGAGCGGCTCTTCCTCGCGGTGCCACGGGGTTGTCTGCGTTTGTGATTGTGGTATTTCTCGATCATACGCACTATTTTTATACCCCGCCACACTTTAGTGGCGAGGTATTATGTTTTACCCTTCGGTGTCTGTCCGTCTGTCCGTCCGTCCGTCCGTCCGTCTGTCCGTCCGTCCGTCCGTCCGTCCGTGCTCACCATTTCCGATCGATAACTTGAGTATTTATTCACGGAATTTTTTCAAATTTTGCATACATATTGTTATCGGTGATGAGTGGTATGGGATTGTTAATGGGCAAAATCCGTCCATTTTTAACGGAGTTACTGCCCTTTTTCGTATTGGAAAAATGGTTTCTGGCCTGTTATTCCTTTACTGTTCATGATATCTGAATGAAACTTCACAGATATGTTGCACATCAAAGGTTACATATTGTGACTAAAAATCGTCACTCTGACCTTCCCAGTTTGTGAGTTATTCGCCCTTGATAGGTCTGAAAAAAGGTTTTTGACCTATAGTTCCTTTACTATGTGGAATACCTGAATATAACTTCACAGATATGTTTCACATCAAAGGTAACATATTGTGACTAAGAACCGTCACTCTTACCTTTCCCGTTTGTGAGTTATTCGCCCTTGATTGAATTTAAAAATGTTTTTTACCCGTAGTTCCTTTACTATGTGGAATATTTAAATGAAACTTTACAGATATGTTTCACATCAAAGGTTACATACTGTGACAAAGAACAATCACTCTTACCTTTCCAGTTCATGAGTTATCTGCCCTTGATTGATCTGAAAATGGTTTTTTGACCTGTAGTTCATTTACTATATGGAATATCTGAATGAAACTTCACAGATATGTTGATCATCAAAGGTTACATATTGTGACTAAGGATCGTCACTCTTACCTTTCCAGTTCATGAGTTATCTACCCTTGATTGATCTGAAAAATGGTTTTTGACCTGTAGTTCATTTACTATATGGAATATCTGAATGAAACTTCACAGATATGTTGAACATCAAAGGTTACATATTTTTAGTAAGGACCGTCACCCTTACCTTTCCAGTTCATGAGTTATCCGCCCTTGATTGATCTGAAAAATGGTTTTTGACCTGTAGTTCATTTACTATATGGAGTATCTGAATGAAACTTCACAGATATGTTGACCATCAAAGGTTACATATTGTGACTAAGGACGTCATATCACTGTCTATCTCAGTTCTGTTGCTATTTAGGCATTATATATCTCACAAAATAACTTTTGGTGCCCCCAGCAGTGGCGGGGTATTCTGCAGTGCTTGCGGTGCTTTTATTTAGACTGAACTTCAAGCTCCTGTGGACAGACAGACAGACGGGAAGATGGACAGACAGATAAACAGATATTGTCAGTCATAATAACATTGTGAGTTTTCGGTTTTAAGAATGAACTTCAAGCACCTGTGAACAGACAGATTGGCAAAAAGACGGACTGACAGACAGACACATGGATGGACAGACAGACAGACTATAAGAATCTATCATGAGTGTGAGGGTAGGATAGAAAAATCTGTCCCGAGGAATCGGTGTTTGGCATCACGAGGCTTGCCGAGTGATGACAAATGGTGATCCCGAGGGACAGATTTTTCTATGCTACCCTCACGCGAATAATGCATTCTTTTTCTTGCTCACCACTGTTTTTTAAAATTTAAAAATAAGCTTCCGGAAGTCCCTGGATACGCTGAGATACAATTTCACATGATGACGTCATTTTAACATAACAATGACGTCACTTGACGACTATGTGCGTGAGTTCAAATACAACTATTATGGGGTCAGAGGAAAAGTCAACAACTGGATTAAAGCCTTCCTTAGTGAACGGAAACAACAAGTCGTCCTCGAAAGAGAGAAATCCGGAAAAGAAGATGTATTGTCAGGTGTTCCACAGGGCACGGTTCTCGGCCCATTGCTCTTCCTGACATATATAAATGACATGCCCGAGTGTACTGAATCAAATGTACGTCTTTTTGCTGACGATAGCCTGCTATACAAAGTTATTCAATTGCCCAAGGACAGTAAACAACTGAAACTAGAACTCCTAGCCCTGGAACGTTGGGAGAAGGAATGGCTTAATCTGGCCCAGGAAATATGCACACTCTAGTTTCAGTTCTTTAGTGCGGTCTTTGATTCCAAGGGATACCCTTTTAAGAACAATTTTGACTTCACTACAGCTGGTGACTGGGACTGTGTGGCGGCGGTAGAACATCTCCCTGCCCTTCACTGTAGTGTAGATTTTATTTTATTGTCCTTTGGGATCATGGGTTTCATTGTGGAACATTGAAACTATTAGAGGGTCACTGATGAAGCCTAAATGGCAGAAACTAGCTAGTCTGGCCCAGGAAATATGCACACTCTAGTTTCAGTTCTTAAGTGCGGTCTTTGATTCCAAGGGATACCCTTTTAAGAACATATTTGACTTCACTACAGCTGGTGACTGGGACTTTGTGGCGGCGGTAGAACGTCTCCCTGCCCTTCACTATAGTGTAGATTTTATTTTCTTGTACTTTGGGATCATGGGTTTCATTGTGGAACTTTGAAACTATTAGAGGGTCACTGATGAAGCCTAAATGGCAGAAACTAGCTAGTCTGGCCCAGGAAATATGCACACTCTAGTTTCAGTTCTTTAGTGCGGTCTTTGATTCCAAGGGATACCCTTTTAAGAACATATTTAACGCGGGCAAATGCAGCGTGATTCGCATAACACCTAAGTCCAGGAAAGCCAAAGAGACTAACTACACACTCCATGGTCAGACTCTAGCTGTCGAGGAATCAAGCAAGTACCTGGGTGTTACGCTGACCAACGACCTCTCCTGGAACAAGCATGTGGAGAATGTGGCAGCCAAAGGAATCAGAACGCTAGGTTTCATCAAGCGCAACCTCAGGGAATGCACAAAACCAGTCAAAGCAGCCAGCTACACCACCCTCACCCGTCCAGTCCTTGAGTATGCCTCAACAGTGTGGGATCCCACCACCCAATCCAACATACAGACCCTTGAACAAATCCAGAGGAGGGCTGCTAGGTTCGTGATGAATGACTACACAACGAGGAATCCTGGCTGTGTGACTCGTATGCAAGAAGATCTGGGATGGGACACACTGCAAAACAGACGAAGAGATAGCAGGCTCTCCATGCTATACAAGATAGACCAGCAGTTAGTGGAAGTGAAAAAGGAGACTTACTTAGAAAGTGGAGACAGTAGAACCCGTGGAAGACACAAGTTCTACGAAGAGAGAACCACCAGTGAGGTATACAGGAACTCCTTCTTCCCAAGGACTGTCATCGACTGGAACAAGCTCCCACACAAAGTCACTGCAACAGATTCCCTGGAAGAATTCCGCGGGAGCCTGCATGCCAGACCTACCACCATTTAATTCCAGTCATACCTATGTACAAAGTTTAGCCATTTTATTGTAAATAGCCATTTGGAGGGCTGCTGTGTCAGTTAACATGTTGCAGTCTCGCAGAGCCTAAAACGTTCCAACAGGATTCCAGCTCTTGTAACGGAAGAAGAAGACAACCAATGTATGCAGCCCTCACGTAACAGCCTGGGTAAGATAGCATGGGTTAGATAAGATTTTCTATCCCAGGGTAAATCTCAGATGTCTGTATCCGGTGTGCAAGAAATTGTCATTCATTAACACATTTTGAGTTTTCGGTTTTGAGACTGAACTTCATGCTCTTGTAAACAGACAGACGGACTGAAAGACGGACAGACAGACATTGTCATTCATAATCTACATCTACATCGTTACACTAAGCTGTCATACTTGACATTTCTTTAGTGGTGCGCAAGAGAGGAATTTAAAGAGAAAAATAATAGTTAAAGACAGAAGCATTAGATAAGACTGTAAGAGGGCGTAAGGCTACCAAGGAGGGAGCCTCGGCTGCTGCTGCTGGTAGTCTGTTCCATAGTGGGATTGTCCGTACCCTTCTGCATTAAAGATGGAGATGGGGATAATCTGTCTGTCTGTCTGTCTCTCTCTCTATCTATCTATCTATCTATCTATCTATCTATCTATCTATCTATCTATCTATCTATCTATCCATCCATCCATCCATCCATCCATCCATCCATCCATCCATCCATCCATCCATCCATCCATCCAACCATCTATCTATCTATCTATCTATCTATCTATCTATCTATCTATCTATCTATCTATCTATCTATCTATCTATCTATCTATCTATCTATCTATCTATCTATCTATCTATCTATCTATCTATCTATCTATCTATCTATCTATCTATCTATCTATCTATCTATCTATCTATCTATCTATCTATCTATCTATCTATCTATCTATCTATTAAATTAGTTTTTGAGAGCTGAAGAAAAGGTGGTGATGCGCGCACAGCACCGGAAGTGAGTTTTAGGTTTTGAGACTGACAGACAGACAACAGTGGCACGTCTGTCAAACGAATAGACTAATCTATTGATTGATGCTGACTAGCGAGATTTGAACGAGATTTCGCCGGTATCTAGATAAAAGACAAAGGATTTTAGTGAGAAAAACAAACAAAAATGCAACAACCTCAACGGTATCCGTCCCAAGGACCACCTATGCGCAATTACCCACAGCCAGGATACCCAACGGTTAGCAGATTGTTTAAACAGACGTCAACTCGGTTTTAAAAACTGATGCGACGACTAAATGAGAAGTGGGTGGGGTAATCTCTGTCAAAATCCAACGAAGTCTAATAAGCGCACCATTATGCAACTGATGTACTTGTCTGAACATACCAACGATGAAATTGAGTAGATAAACCTACATGAGTGAAAAAACAGACATATAGCTCAGAATACTACTACTAAATCAGTAAATCTCCAGTCGTGAGTGGCAGGGTGCGCAGTGGCTCAGTGGTAGAGTGATTGGAAATACTTTAATATAGTGGACCTATGTGGAATCCTGCCATATAAGAGGATGTGTCCACACTTGTGTGGTCGAATTATATACAACTGTATCTCATCTCCATTTTTATACTACAATCAATACGCCTGGGTCCAAATATCGTGTGTAATACTCAGTTAAATCAGGCAAGGGTCAGTGTTTTTTCACGGTTGATGTCGGCCATTTCAATTTCTCAATGAAAATGCAAGCGTCTTTCAAACATCGATCATGTCTTGGGGAGTTATGCTGTAAAACTCCCCAACAATTATTCGTCTTCTTGAAGATGTATCCATAGACAGGCATTTATAACAGAAATGCTGTTTATTCCGTATTGGTTACATTGACGGAATAAAATGCATTTTATATGAAAACATTGTTTTCTTAAGAAATGTGGAATCATCTCTATATAGAGATGCAACCAGATTTTTGGTCCAGACTAAATAATTGTTTTCTTAGGAAATGTGGAATCATTCCTATATAGATATGCTTCCACATTTCTTGAGAAAACAATTATTCAGTCTTGGCCAAAATCTGGTTACATCCCTATATAGAAACGATTCCACATTTCTTAAGAAAACAATCATGCAGTCTGGGCCAAAAATCTGGTCACATCTCTAGATATAAATGCATCCACATTTGTTGAGAAAACAATTATTCAGTCTTTGCCAAAAATCTGGTCGCATCTCTATATAGAAATGATTCCACATTTCTTAGGAATACAATGTTTTTATATCAAAATGCGTTTTTCCGTCAATGTAACTTATACGGAATGAACGGCATTTCTGTTATCGATGCCCCTCTATGACTCGGCACCCTTTAATCTTGTGAGAGATACTGGGGAGTTCGCGACAATAGCAAGTGTTATCCAGGCGCTTTTTATCTACTTTTCTACCAAAATGGCCGACTTGTCAACAAGATTCACCGGAGTGAAGGATTTGTGCATTTTATGCTGTGAGAACCTTTTTATTGCAGAAAACACGGAATGGGTATCATTTATAATCATTGCCCAATCGTTCCAAGACCTAATTTCCAAAGTGCATGTTCCCAGAGACTTGCACGAGTGTTGGAAATGATCATGTACACTGATGCGCGATGAAGCGAAAATTGCGTTGACCCCTATGAAGTTTAAAGGCCTCGATAATCACTTTATACGAGGATATAGCTATTATTATTGGTCTTTCTGTGTAGTTAAGATGTCAAAGTTTATTTTGATACCACATTTGTATGGATACATCCTCTTATAAGGCAGGATTCCACATAGGTCCACTATATTAAAGTATATCCGAGTGATTGACTCGAGACCGAGGGGCCGCTGGTTCTAGCGTCACTGTGTTGTGTCCTTGAGCAAATACATTAATCCTAGCTTAGTACTGGTTGAACCCAGGAAGACCCGTCCCTATATAACTGAACGATTGTTGATGGGACGTAAAGAATCAAACTAACAATCATAAGTGGCATATCTTTGGCACTGCCAGGACAGGTGCACAATGTTTGGTCTAAACCCAATTTAGTCTAAATGCCAATTTGTTTAATGATCATTTGGTCTAATGGCCAGTTGATCTAATAGACATTTGGCCTAATGGACAATTGGTCTAATAGACAATTCGTCATTATAAAAATTCATTTCTAACCAAGAGCTAGAGGTGTATCAAAAGTAGCATTTAAAAGATTTGATTATGCAAAGGATAGGCTCTATAAAGACTGGAGGTGTACACACGGATTACCTGCATTTGATTGGATACAACTTGTACCAATAATTTAAAATCCACATACTAGATGTTTCAGACAATTTAATGCATTTCACAAGATTCATTGTGAAGCAATGTCTAATGAAAAAGACAAGCAGTGGCGGATTTAGGGGGGGTGCTTTGGGTGCTTCAGCACCCCCAGCTGAACCCATTGTAAAATCAAAGCACTGAGAGTACTGATGGAAACGATGTCTTGTGATTTTAGTTCTTGTAGGCTAAGCAGAGTGCATTTTTGTAGATGATATTTTAGGAATATTTGAATTTGTATATTGTATATTTTTTTGACCAATGATGAAGGAAAAGTTTGATATGATTTCTATTTTTAGTTTTTAGTTTTAGCATAACAGAATTTTGAAGCGGCATGCGACAAAATATCAATCTTATCATTTCAAACATGGGCTGGTATGTCTTTAAACCCTATTTCACTTTTAAGCTCTGGTGGCCATTTTGTTATGTGGGATCAAAAATAGTAAGTGAGTATGATCAGGAAATACCACAATCACAAACCGCAGACAACCCCGTGGTACCGGGAGGAAGAGCTGCTCAACCATCACAAGACACCAGGAAGACAAATTAAGCAAAGCAACCAGCTCTCTCTCCCTTCCCCATCAAGATGATTATAATACTAGAATGGACATTAAGTAACGTACAACAAAACATAGAACAATTACAGACTCCCACAATGGGAGTAACAATAAACAAAAAGTCAACAACAACAGAACCACCGCCTTAGAACGGACAGCAGCCTAAGCCACCGGGGGGCTTAAATGCATTTTACTGGTACCAAACCTTTTGCCCATATTTAGCAGAGGGCATTATGTCGAATACATCACTGAAATTATTTTAAGAGTTTGGATTACTGGTTAAGAAGTTTAGATTTCTGATTTCTTTTTAGATTTTCCATTCGGTTCATTGTTGCCCTATTTTGAGGGTAATGCAATGAATTATTGCAAACACGAAACAATGGTTAAGGAAAGGTGGCCTAGCCATTTCCTTTTGCCTAGCTCTTGATAACATTTTGTTCATTGGAGCAACCCGTTAACATTTTGCTAACATAGACTTGCATTATAATTGCTTAAAAATTCTAACAAGGGCAATAACTAAAGTTTTAAGGGGCGATTTTGACGAAACTTATAGGATATCAGAGTACTTGATACTTATTGTGTACCAAATATGTATAAATCTGACCAGTAGTTCTGAGATGTGGATGAACAAAAATGCGACGGACGGACGACGCCAAAACTATATCCCTCCAACTTTGTCAGGGATTATTAGATATCAGCATAGCTACATACCTAAAAGCTTTTAATATGTTATGTGTTCTGATAATTTTTATCACCTGGTAAAATATCTTGTTTGAGTTTACGTTAATTTCTCTGTCAAATGTCTCAAATTTGTTCCAAAATGTTCGCTTTTCCATTTTTTAGCACATTTTGATGTCCGGTTTTTGGTAACCATAGCAAAGATAAACGTCAATTTAAAAGTTTTACTTTTAAACTTGGTATATTGTTCTAATAAACCAATAAGAACAAAATGGTGAAAAGCATTTTTTAGCCCATATGTGGGCCAAAATAGCACCCCCTGAAGCATGTAGCTCTTTGGCAATATTAACTGTGTATATCTGGCATATACTTTAGATATAAAAAGAAGATTTATAGATGGTAAACTTAGGTTTCATTAAGAACATTGACAATAAAAAGTAAAAAAAAGCACTTAAAAATAAAAAAGAGCAAAAAAAGAGCCATGACATGTGATTTCCAAAAATGTGGCATTTTGACAAGTGTAAACTTAAGCGTTGCATCGATGATCAATTATAATCACCAATTATAATCGATGTCGTTTGATTGTGTTTTTGGTAATTATCGATGATAATTGAAAAACATCACACTTGATCCAATTTTAAGCTCCTATTCTAAATATGCAACTTTGCTACAAGGAAAAGCAGTTAAATGGAGAGTTAAATGGAGTTTGCTGTCAGGACCAGTTGTGGTATTGGCTACTAGCACAAAGGCTCTGATCAGACTTGACCCGAACCTTTGCTGGTCACAGGAAATCTCATGTCACCTAATTCCTTGAATTATACCCAAATCAGCATTTGTAATTTGTAATATTCTTACAACCACCAGGCTGAGTTTTGTTCATAATGGCACAGAGTATGCTCGAATAGCAAAGGTACAAGCAACAGCAAATTGTAAATTTGCAAGCAATTTGTTGACAAAATTTTTAAACAATATAATATCTGGTTTCAGCGACTATTTAGACCTCTTACAGATCAAACATAATATGGAGTTTGTCAAAAAGCAAATAAAGCATTTTCACATGCTTCTGCAAAATATACTGTTTGGTTTTTTTGTTTGATTCGATTCTTTACGTCCCATCAACAATCTTTCAGTTATAAAGGGACAGGTCTTCCTGGGTTGAAACCAGTACTAAGCTAGGATAAATGTGTCTTGCGCAAGGACACAGTGCAGTGACGCTGTTGAGGCTCGAGTCTGGGCCCCTTCATCTCGAGGCAAGCACTCTACCACTGAGCCACTGCATATACATATCTTTAACAAACATGCACTTTGTATGTAAAAAAATTAACTCATTGTGCTACCAATGTTTATTTTAGGACACAAGGCTGTGACTCTTGGTGGGTGAAATTATTCTGGACTTCAAAACTATATGCAATGACACAATGACAATACATGCGTTACCTCAGACCCACATACAATGACTAGAAACATTTATACAATCTATACATAAACTCAACTATCGTATGGCAGTACTGTTATTCAGTAGATAACATCATGTTATACAAAGTAGATCTTGCACAAAAGATTATTGCATAGAGTTTAATATCAAGTTTGTGCAAATGTGAATAAAGCATTTTCACACATTTCCTTTACTTGGCATATGCAAAATATACTTATCTATAATGAACATACACTTTGCTGAGAAAAATTCTAATCCATGTGCTACAAATGGTTACCTTAGGACACAATGGCGTGACGCTTGATGGGTGCAATTATCTACTTCAGAACTATATGCAAAGACACATTGACTATACATTATTTCAGACCTATATGAAATGACTAGAAACATTCATACAATCTATACATAAATTTAACTATCATATGACATTACTGTTATTCAGTAGATAACATCATGTCATACATAGTGGCTCTTACAGAAGTGATCATTTCATGAGAAATTTTAAAAAAAGCTATTGCTTTACTTCAAAGAGTGTTTAAGAGTGTTTAGAGTCAAAGAGACTATGATGGTTCCGACTTAAAGACTTATCTAATGATGAGATGATAGGGGCCTGATACTTTGGCTGTTTGTCGGGCCCACTGGGGTTTACCTGTTGGATTTCTTTTGCTCCAGTATTCAGTTTTATTTACTGTTGAGTCCTTATCTTTGCTTTATCTCCTTGTTATATCTTGATTTATATGTTTTAGGAGATGATGCATTGATAAGTTAGGGGTCTTTCATGCAAACCCGGGCAAATATCTATGTGTCTTGATTCACATCTGAATTAAGGGTAAGGTTGGCGCCGTTAAACCGGTTTAAGCCCTCCAGTAAAATATTTTACTGACCGTTCCAAGGCGGTACTTCTTTTGTGGATCTTTTGTTTTTTGTTCTGTCTTGTGTTTGCTATGTCTTTGTGCGCATCTGTTTATATGTGCTTTGCGGTCACCTGCTGGGAAAGGACTGACCTCTTGGCTCTCGTTTGTGGTGTCTTACTGTGAGTTTGTCACTCTCCCATTGGTATCCTGGGCCAGGTGTGGTACTTGATTGTATTGATTCCTGATCTTTGCACCCTTACTTACTTTTATTCCAATTGTGTTTCTTGTCACCAAAGAGTTATTTAACTTCTGGCTATGACATTATTTTTTTGACATGACATGATTTGTTTGTTTGATTTGATTCTTTACGTCCCATCAACAATATTTCAGTTAAACAGGGACGGGTCTTCCTTGGTTGAAACAACACTAAGCTAGGATAAATGCGTCTTGCTCAAGGACCACGACGCAGTGACGCCGGTGAATCTTGAACCCTCAGTCTCGAGTCAAGCACTCTACCACTGAGCCTCTGCGCTCCCTTTTTGACATGATATATTCCACTGATTAACAGTAACATAAAATGAAAAAATAATGTTATGGCCACAGGTTGCATAATTTTGATACAAAGAAGTTATGTTAATAACAAAGTAAATTTTCTTTGAAATAAACCAGCTTTGGAGGTGTTAATTTTGCAATAGTTCATATGATGAGAGAATCTTCCATTTGTGCCCATTTCAAATCATTTTTTAACTAACCTAAGGCTGTCTAAACTGATTGACTTAAGCTTTAAGTATTTGGTCAACATTATTCAGTCTAGTCAGACTCCTCCCACAGAGGAACGCAAAGAAAAGAATATACTTCCTGGCCCCCATCCCTCAACAAAGTTTGACAAGTAAATTTAATCCTGCCAACAATAAAGGAACCATCTCTCAGAAACCTTCAGCAGAAAATAAAATGCCCCACTCTACCACCTTGTTATGAAATGATAACTTGTGTAAGACCCTCTATAAAACAGAATTATGGAATAAGAGACCCTATTTCTGCTTGTTAAAGTACCATCAGCACATCAAAGAACAAACATAAGAGTCCCTGTCAAGGCTAGTCACCAAGTCATTTTCTATTTCATCCTTGCTGGGAATCTATCTTAATATATTATCCCAAGGAATCCTAGTTATAGTTGGATTTTATAATACTATATCTTGTATTAGTTCGTACACTCGAATAGTTCGTTAAATGTCATTTATTAGTTCGTACACTAGTCATTTTTTATATGCAATTCTATTAGTTCGTACACAACGTTTTTTCCTTCATTGGTGCTTGTTTTTAATCAGCGTGGCTGTCTACGATATGTTCCTGTTAACTTTCGCGTGCTTACACCAAACAGACCTTTTCGTCTGTCAATCTAACGACTTCGGTCGCTAACGTAAATCCAGCATTGACGTTGCATGTTAATAACATTAAAATTTGTTTTCTGAAAATCGAGCGAATGCTAATTTACACGCCCTATGTCGCCGATGCGTCGGAGATATATTCTGTACGGTCGTTACAAAAAGTGTCCTTAGAATAATGGATAGTTACATTTTACTTCTGTGTCATATATTTTTTATAATCGGACACCCAAGCCGCGTGCGACCCGGAAAGCATTTTAATACTTGTGCAGCTCGGACCCGACACGAAATCAACTTGCGCGGTGCCTCATATAAACTGGTACCAGAATATTTCGTAAATAGCCTGCTGGTACTTATGACAAGGCCCAGGAGAGCATGTGCGTTTGCGCAATCTCATCAGGGTCCCGCTGCTCACTAACATAAAGTTTGCAGTGGATGAAGACTCAGCATGCTCAGATCAAATCAAATTCTAGATATCTACGTACGTTTTGTTTTATATAGTTGAATATCAATTTCGGTTTTCTCAGCGTAAATAACTCAATAAATGTAGTAATAACGGCTTTTCCTAGGTTCAAACAAATGGAACATTTTAACAAATTGTTGAGCCGATCGTGGCGTGTCTTGCCGTCCTCATGAAACTACATACGGAAGGTCCTAAGAGTTCATGATTACCGAGATAGTGTACGCACAGACGCACAAACCGAGTATAATTTGATTGTATCATGATTCTAGGTCTTGATTAATGGCATTTCCATGAAATAAGCCAGTTCATGAGATTATGGTACCTATCGCATATGCGAGCAGCGAAGGCTCAGACGAGCCTGTGCATCTGCGGAAAATCGTCAGCGCCTTCAGGCTTAACTGCGAGCATAGAAGGAATGTAGATGAAGGTACGTTCATTAATTTTAGGATAATAGCCCCACTAGGTGGCTGTGAATTTGAAAACAGGAAGAATTCGCTTTATTTTAACCACCACACATCTATTGATGTATGTATTCCGACTTTCAATAGATTAGTTTTCATGAACAGTCAGACCGTGTGTCTTTTTTGGAAGGAAAAGTCTTCCACTATGGATGGATTTTCCTTCCATTTAGTTTTTTACAGAAAATTGGAAGGTCTTTATAACATCCATCTTTATGAAAACAGCAAAAGACCTTGAGATCATCCGCGGTGACAAACATATCAGAATTTGCAAACATCCTTACCACACGTCTGTAGATGTTTTACCCCGACTTTGTTGTATGAGACCCGGCCAACAAAGTCGCAGATCAGCCGGGGTACCGCACATTCTTATCAGCGCCTTTGTTATGAATACAAACATTAAACATTTTGTCGGGCCTGGTCTGGGTCAAACCTGTCTGCTAATAATATCAGCCGCAGACATGAAGATCAAATCCGCCGCTTTCATGCCACGTGCTGTTTTAAGAGTTGGGTAATTGGCGCATAAAAGCGGACTTCGCACATAAAACATAATTGCTCAGCTGCATGCGCGGATCCAGAAAGGGGTCCAACTTTGACAACTTTTTTTTAATTGATGATGGGAGTGAGGATCCAAACACCACTATATGCGGGTCATCATTGGCCCGCCAGCGAAACACCATATAAATGGCGTTTCGCTGGCGTGCCGCTGATGGCCCAACATCGAATGCTGGCTTGGTAGCTTTGTGATTTTAAAGGGAACCGGACCAGTATGCTAAGAAACCCTATTTTTCAGGTGTGGGGTCTGTCCCCCTCTGGATCCGCCCATGAGCTATCTGGCATGAAAAGACAATTTCTGTAAACTCATC
Source organism: Loripinus fragilis (assembly GCA_964019695.1). Lineage (NCBI taxonomy): Eukaryota > Metazoa > Mollusca > Bivalvia > Lucinida > Lucinidae > Loripinus > Loripinus fragilis. The sequence goes on from OZ026527.1 coordinate 31,746,361, forward strand.
ACTTTCGCTCTTTGTGATCGCGTACACGTTCGCAAACATGTAATATAAATTGTTTTGGATCTCGGAATTTACTTTACAAATTCAAACTATCAATGCCCCACAATTTTATCAAATGGCGGGCGACAGCCAGAACTCCTTTTTTTAAATTTGCAGTGGGTGCATAAAAGGCCTCGATACACCGTCACAAAACCGAAAAATCGCACCGGAAATTCACTTTTTTTTCTTAACGACGTGAAGAGCATTAGACGCTAGTAGGCAAAGATGAGCCTGTGCATCCAACACTGTTGACTTTACGGTAGTATCATGCGCGGATCCAGGAATTTTTGTCATGGGGGGGGTGGGGGTAGGGGGCTCCAGGCTCAACTGACAGAGAAAAACACTCTGATAACGTTTTCTTAGGCATCAGCCTTTTACAATTCTACAGAGGGGTCCAATAATTTATTTTAAGGAAAACTATAATTTTTAAGGTTCCAGAGGGGGTCTATCATTTTTCAGGGGAGGGGGGTCCCAATTTTTCCAGGGGGTGTGGGGTCCAAATGCTTATTTTAATTGAAACCTATAGAATTTGTGATTTTCCAGGTGGTCCGGGCCCCCCATACCCCTCTGGATCCGCGTATGCGTATGATAGATCCACTTGCGATATCCAAATTTTCAAGTCAACAGTAAAGTCAATCCCAAAGGACAGGTTTTTTTCATGCAGTTGTTCATTTTCCATTCCCAGAGCATCTAGTGACACCTCAAAACATGATGAGGTATATGATTCTGCAATATGTTAGTGGAAAACAAATGTTGAGACCTCGGACCCTGGTACGAGTTGAGACACAGTGATTATCGCGCATTTTAGTCAACTATTGATGGTTTCAGTCTTTCATTATGTATATAAGACTAGGCCTTGATTTCTGGCATCAGTTTTAGAAAAACGGGCTGTCTAAAGTTGTCAAATAACGTTCATGCTAGATACATTACCATAACATACCATGCATAAGCTGGGTGCTTAAGATCAAGCAACATACTTGCTGGAAGAATGTGTTTAATGGTAAAAAAATACAGTTCAAACGTTAATAATCAGATCTTAGAACAAATCTACATGGATATGCTCGAGAAGCTCAAAATGGAAGCATGCAGTGTGCAAGAACACACACACACAATAATATGGCTAAACAACCGCCAGCTTTTTTGAAAAGTTAATACTTGTGTAAATCCATTCGATAATGATATTGTTGCGCGAAACGAAAAGAAAGTTAAGGTGTATTTATTTTATTATTATTATTCGTTTCTGTCTATCGACAGTGTCTTTTCATGCAATTGACTTGATTTCAAACGCCACTGCTATCATTCTGTCCATAAAAACTTATACCTAGCGCACTATGTTTTTAGAACTATTTTAGTGGCGGTCAGGTTCATAAAGGGCGGGAAAACATTAGCAATCCACAAGAAAACGTGTCTTCTTCACGTTTATGACAAAAGGACAGGACTGCGTTTATTGTCCGTCTCGTAATGTTTAAAAGCAAAGAAAAGTATAATGATAAAAAACGGTTGCAAGATATTGTGCTTTTAACTGCAATATCTGGCTGCATCATAGATATTGCAAACGGTTCTTCGTCGTACAAGAGCAGGTTTTCTCATGCTAAGGCATTGTTTTTCTGACGCTCGTTTGAGGCATCCAATGGGGTTTACTGATTTGCGAATTTGTCCCAAATTTTTACCAATTAGCGTCTTCATAAAACTCATTTTTACCAGTAAGCACATTCAGCATTACAAAATAATTTTTTTTTCACTGATTTCTCTTATATTAAACTGATTAAAGCGTAATTTTAACAAACGAAACACTGATTTTTAAGGTACCCCGTTGAGACCCTCTCCGTTTGATGTACAAATAAACTTATAATTCTGTTTCAATCATATGTAAGCTTTCAATAATCAAGTTTTCAAGCACAACAACGTTTTTCTGACCATTGGGTTTACGTTTCAGAGCTGAAAACCGAAACAAACTAATAAAATACCAATATTGTTTTTGTCTAGCAGCAGGACAAGGGTTGTTTGCATTAAGGACATTTGGTTCCCAGCGGCTTACACAGGCTGTAACGGTCTAGGTAGCGGACTGGGTAGCAATGTTGAACGGGGGTTCGATGGTATGGGGATTTTGTGTGTATTTTGTGTATATGATACCATTGGAAACAGATGTTTTGAGAAAACATCGTTTCCAAAAATCTTAGCCTACCTTTATTTCTCAGTGCACTATAGGTACCTTTTTGCGTGTACTCTACGACTGGTTTTAAAGTCAGCACCATAGAGATTAAAACGGCTATTAATTGTCACACCTTACCATAAAAATAAGTTTCCCCAATCAGTGGAGAGCAAAACAGCTGACCAACTGCGTAACCAGGCAACCTCTAAATTTGGATAGCCTAATCTTCATGTCAATGCGAAAAAGGGAACTTCTTAAGTCTGATACGGCGCAAGAGATATGGAGTTTGACGCAAGACTGTTTTGAAAACAAGTCTTGAGGACTGGCGAAATGCTTTCTAATGCTTTCTTCTATAGTGAAAATGATATTCCTCCAAACCGCTGAAGCGGTCATGTCTTTGGAGTTTGACAATATTTCATAAGTCATGCATACTTTCACGCGTCATGGCTACTGACTCGACGACGTCGACGTGCGCGACCTGATTGAATACCCGTGGTTTGAAATTTTCGGTCTCTTTGATCAATGGTTGTTCAATCGCCACTGGTGGGAACACCATTGAAAACATTAGCAAACAAAAATGTGATCAATCATTCAGCGTGCAGAGTTGATATACATGCACGTGGACATAAATACTGGGTTTGCGAACAGGGTCAATCCAGCCTGCTTACCTACCGAGACTAGCTTCCTTTAATATAGAAATTTCGCCTGAGGAAGGTTTAGTGTTATATTTTCTACAGAGCGAATAACAAATTATGCGACTGCGATTTTTCGCTATCTGATCTGTGCCTTTGTTGTTAGCTTACAGCAAAATCAGGGTTTCTCGCAACAATTACCTATATTATGAAATTTTCTTTAAAATCGGATGGTAGAATTAGTCACAAACAAGTCACGCTTTTTTGCAACCACAATTTTCTTTTTGAAAATCGCGCAATCACTTGCTGTGGTGCTATTTAATTGACCTTTTAGCAGTCTTGATTCCACCCAGAGTCCTCATTTTGCGCTGACATACACGTATGCACACTCTGGTTTGGTTCATCAAAAGTTCACATGTAATCGAGAGCCTTTGCTGGTCGACATTGCGTGCTAAAGACGCTTTTTTAAACAAAATTAATTCGACATGGCACCCGGGATTTTGATACTTATCGTATCAACTATTCGAGTCTGTGCACAACGTGCGTGCATGTGAGCACACATGCGTGTGTGTGTGTCAAATCTGTAGGATGTGCGTCTGACTGGCGATCAGGCTGTCACGAGTTCGCTCCTCAAGTTCAGCACCCTTCTAATGCTGAAATTGGTCAAGAAATATTTTATACAGTCATTCCCATTCCTTCTTATTCAAAGAAGGACAGTTGTCAGTTACTGGCAAACCCCTACTCCAGGCCCCTTTGAATCCTCCACTCAAACATCTTTTGGCATATGGGAGCATTAGGAATGGTTTCACTACCTTCGCCTCCTATTCAGCTGAGTAAGAACAGTGGTAGCTCACCTGAAAACTCGTGTGGGGTATAAGCCCGCCGGGTATTTGTATACCAACGTTCGTCATCGTCCGTTCACGTTTCCAAAGTATATATCAGTCGACCAATTTCGGTCAAAATTAATATTAAACACCATCAAGTAAAGGTTGCATGTGGTTGGTTTTGGGCTGATTGGATGGGAACTCTGGCATATATACATGTAACTCCCTTAGAATTATAATGGGAAAACTTTAAAATCTTCTTCAGTCTCACAGCTTATATATCTATGATGTAGCAATGTATTGTACATACTCCTCTGGTGATTCATCAATTCAGCGCAGAAAATTCTATCAATTCAGCGCAGGATTTATATAGAATTCAGAGTCCCTGCTCATCAATTCAGCGCAAACATTTTGGGCAATTACCTGTGGAGGACATATCTAAAAAGCTGAATCTACGCTCAATCGATGAGTAGATTTTGGGCTCAATCGATGACATGGAACAAATCATTTGCGCTCAATTGATATTTAAGCCACTCCTCTACAAAAATCCTGTCATCCATGCCTCTGGTGTCCTTAGCTTCTCTGAAACCATGAGGTCCACAAAAATACTTTTAATATGTAACAAAGTTTAGTGTTTTCTATACGTAGACCCTGCCAGGCATGCATGGAATCGAAATAGGTCACTCACCGGGGACATTTGCTGTCATAGACTCATAAAAAGAAAACTAAAATATCTTCTCTGAAACCATAAGACCAACTGCTTGGGTGAGCGGTATAGGCTAATCAAGTCTCTTGCGTCTATGGGGCACAGCTCTTATGTATACTGAATTGCGCTAGTAGTGTATAGAATATACATTGTATCGACTGTCGGTGTCCATCTATCAAGCACCCCCAGCAGTAGTGGTCCTGGATCCGCCACTGACAAGTATATGACCCCAGGCCCTGCTCACAGTTTGAAAATTACCAGGTCATCACATAGTGCTCAATACTGCAGATACCAGATATTTAAGAAATGAATAATAATTTGATTTTTGCAAGATTCATGGAATCATGAATACTTCGGGTCTCTTGCAAAGTAAGTGAAGCCAAAAGTGCTTCACATTAACTTTGCAAGAGATGTGAAGTATTCATGATTCCATGTTCAGGCTTCACATTAACTTTGCAAGAGACCCGAAGTATTCATGATTCCATGAACCTTCCAAACAAAAATTGAATTTATTATATTTACATTTTATTATAAATAACTAATATATACAGCGGTCCAGATAGCATCCGTACAGACGTAAATTACGGGTCTGTTTTCGCCCAATACGGATATAGTTGAAAATTAGTACGTACCGAATACAGGTGTGTTTTTGCCTGTACGGTAAGTTATTACTGGTAACCCATAGTTTTCATCCATTTCGAATCAGAAGGCGCTTGACATTTGAACTGATTTGTGAATCTATCAAAATTAATGCGTTCAGAAATCCAGATTCAACTTGCTGGACTGCTTATCGATGTACTATTTTACCTGTATAGAAACTCCCCAATGTTCAGTTGCGTCACCTTACCATGTCTTCCTTGAAGAACATGTGCTTTTCGAATAATATGTGTTCAGAGACCACTCTCGGGGAGTTTGCTATCAGATTGGTCCTTGTAATTTTGAGTGAATCAGTCAATGTAGAAACTTCCTCGGATTTAGAAGCGCAGGGTGTTTACAGATGGCAATAAAACAATCATCCCAGTTCCAATATTCTTGCCTACCTGCATTTATATAGGGACGTCGCTGTTTTGATTGTGAACATGAAGACAGAAAAGTGACCCGTTTTAAACACAAGTACAATCTTTCATAAAAAATTGGCTAGGCCAAAATTAATGCATGTACGGATTGAAAATAGCTGGTACGGATCAAGTTTCATTTTGACCAGTACAGGTATTGATGGTAGTCAAAATTATCTGGAGCACTGTATATAGAACATATTTAAAATTTGGAAGAAACACAATGAGGGCCGCCACGTTTACACGTGTAAACGGCACCGTTTCGTGTTTCTGCAATAAACGTTTACAAAAATTGACTTACCGTTTATACAAACTTTAGCACGTGACCAGCATCATGGTTTATAAATAGCATTTCCTAATGACAAATATTCTCTTAAACAGTGATAGGTCACATCTCGATATGGATCATCAATCAGATTGTTTGTTTTCTCATATTCAGCTGTATTTGATAAAGTAACTACTGCAATAAGAAATTACGGCGGACATGCTCAAAGGGCCATAAATAGTCCGGAATATTGCCTCACTCAGCCACTGCTTGGAACAATCATATTCCTGCATTTTTAATAGTTAGATGCATGTGAAAGTTTTTTTTTTTACTTCATGTCGGTGTGTGTATTGATGCGTACGTGAGGATTCACAGTTATCATATGTCTTGTGTGTGTCCACTCATTAATAACACGCTTGCAACTGAAGAAAATGTTTGTAATGTACGAGTCCGCGCATGATGCAATCACTTTCCAATTACTTGAAATGAGTTCTATCATAACACCCAACCAGAAACAATTTTGAATATTCAGTATTCACACAAGGTACATTTTTCAAAGGGTTTTTAGGGAAAATATCGGCGATTTCACAGAGCTGCATGATGAAAAAAATAAATCTGGAAGTAACGTGTAAACGGAATCGTTTCGGTTACTGGAACTCGTGTAAACGTTTACCAAATTTCATAAACGTGGCAGCCCTAAACACAATTTTGTATTTAATATTTAATCATATAAACGGGTTTGTTGGAGTGTAAAACAGAAAAGCGGAACAGCCAGTGTGAACACGGACAGCCAATGGAGCAAACAAGAAGCAGGTTTTGCATGTGTGACTCGGGTGTGGCACGCTGTCAATCACAACACCAGTTTCACATCTGGCGAATGAATTCTATGTTCGAAGCGAATTGCAAGGGCAAGTGAGCTTGGCAGCTGTCAATCATTTTTTTTTTGTCATTGATGAGGCTATGAACATTTGCAAAAATCTAAAGATTCATTAAAGGCTTGCTTTGAAAATGTAAATATACAGTGTTGCCCTGAAGAATTATTCCTTCCCCCCCCCCCCCCCCAACTATTCCACATTGGAATAGTTTGTCTCCTTCTGTGGCCCAGTCCACAGAGGAGTTTAGGGCAATCCTTATTTAAACAAAAATTCAGTTAGGGAGGGCAGTGGCTCAGTGGAAGAGTGCTTGACTTGAGACCGAGGGGTCGCAGGTTCGAGCCTCACCGAAATCACTGCGTTGTGGTCCTTGAGCAAGACACATTTATCCTAGCTTAGTACTGGTTCAACCCAGGAAGACCCGTCCCTGTTTAACTGAAAGATTGTTGATGGGACGTAAAGAATCAAGTCAAACAAACAAACAAAACAAAAATTCAGTCAAAAGGATTTTTTTTATCAAAATTTCAAGGATGAGCAAGGCCAGAAAAGATAGAAAGAAAATTGAATTAATGTACGAATAAAATTAATGTTTCATATATTATATACTTGCCTTATAAAATTTTTTTAATTCGAGACGTTATTAGGCATTTTAGATCATATTTACAAAATGTCGCATTCGATGAATTGTCAATTAGACAAAATGGTCATTAGACGAAATGTCATGGAAGCACATACTTAAACCTCGCTATACCTCCACCATCACAGGCCCAGGGAGGGGGCTGCGGCTGGTTGGAAAATGACTAGTGCATAAAGAAAACACATACATCCAACAAGCAAACCAGCCCACCAGGTGCCAAAGCAAATGAAGATACAAATGAAGAAAAGTATATAAGACATATACTCCCTATCCTAGAGTATACTTCCTCTGTCTGGTTACCTGCTGCCAAATGTCAAGCAGAGCTCAGTTGGGATCTAAGGATTGCTACTAGTAGTAGTTTGAGTCTCACCTCCGGCTGAGTCACTGTGTTGTGTTCTTGAGCAAGACACTTTATCAGCTGCTTAGGATTGGTTTAACCCACTGCTGTCATAACTGAAAAGTTGTTGACTGGGACATAAAGAATCAAAACAAACAAAATCAACCAACACCAAAGGGTCTGGCTGGGTTTGTCTGCTATGACTTAAGTCTTAACCCACCAGAGCAGCTTCTATGAGATGATTTCTTCTCTCACCTGGAACACATTACAAAGGAGAGACAGTGCAAGATCCACCATGCTTTACAAGATCAAGCACAACCATGTGGATATTACACCAGATTCACCTCTCGAAATGCTAGAACATCCAGAGGCAACCCTGAATATCTTAACCAACTACCAGTCCAAAAGAATGTTTGTAACTTTGTAACCAGAACAGCTTAAAAGTTTTTCCTGGCTACCATCATCCTTTGGAATCACCCAGTGATTCATTTACAATTTTGGGCTTATGAGTCCTGGGACTCGCTGTTTCCCATATCAATGAGTCCAACTGCAAAATAATAATCAAGAACACTATTTTTCATGACAAGTCTGCAATACCATTGCATCCTGGGACTCGCTGAAATAAAAACTTTGCATCCCAGAGAACTTATGCGCAAAAGATGCAGGATGCGCAGGTAAGAAAATCACTGATCACCTCCTCCAAGACATAGAAGAACAGCCAACATTGAAATATATTGCTTTGGGCTTGTCTCCGTCCATTAAAAACTTAAGATAGGGTTCTGAAATTTCATTGATGGATTCCTCATAGAAAATAACTGACCCATATTTTTTTAAAATCTGGATTATCTCCCTTTGTGGAGTTGTGCCCTTTTAAAGGGTCATAATGAAATTTTGTAATCAGGATATTTTTAAAACTATAACAGCTCGAAGCTTCCAACTTGGTCAGCTTATAGCTGATGATGATGGAAATTTTTAAAAAAATCATTTTTTTTTTTAGTTATTGCCCTTTGCAAATTTGGACATAGAAAACATGATATCTCAAAAACCATTACAGCTAGGAGCTTCAAACTTGCTCAGCTTATAGAGGAAAAGGAGTAGATTACTTGGTGAAAATTAAAACAAAAATCTTTATATAAGGCCCCCGCCATGACAATGGCCGGGGCATTAAGTGTTACCCCTGTCCGTCCGTCCGTAAGTACTTACGTACACACGTATGTCTGTCCAACGACGTCCGCTCTCTAAGTCGAATACTATTGATAAGAATTTTATGAAACTTGGTCCCATTGTTTAGTACCATGATATCTTCTTCAACTTCGATAATGGTCCATATCGCACCATGCTTTCAGCAGTTATGGCCCTTTGTTCATGAAAATTTTCTGTTTTAAACGATGTCCGTTCTCTAAGTCAAATAGTTTTGATCAGAATTTTATGAAACTTTGTCACATTGTTTATGATGTCTTCTTCAAGTTTGATAATGGTCTATATGGCACCATGCTTTAAGGAGTAATTGCCCTTAGTTTATGAAAAATGGTCGGTTGAAACATTGTCTGCTCTCTAAGATGAATAGTTTTGATTAAAATTCTATGAAACTTGGTCACATTCATAATTGGCAATAGCGGGGGCATCCATGTTCCCATGGACACATTTCTAGTTTTTTTTTAGTTACCGCCCTTTGCAAATTTTGTTACATAAAACTTGATATACATGTATCAAAAACCGTTTCAAATTTAAGATAGGGTTTTGAAATTTCATAGAAGGATTCCTCATCAAAAATAACTGACCCCTATTTTTTTTAAATCTGGATTATCTCCCTTTGTGGATTTATGCCCCTTTTAACGGGTCATAA
>OZ026527.1:31755745-31838907 GCA_964019695.1 Loripinus fragilis
ATTGCAATCATTTTCTTATCCTTCTGTACAATTAATACTTTTGGATGCTCAAAAACCCATCTCAATGAAACGGTTATTTTTAGATACCACAACATATGGTTTGGTTGAGAAATAATAAATATAATGGTCCATTATGCACTAATATCTGGATGCATGTGACACTGTGAATATAAACAGCACTAATCCATATTAGTCTAGCGTCCTTTTTGTGAGACATATGCAAACAGTGCAAACCCAGATCCGACGCCACAGGCTGTGGCATCTGATCAGGGTCTCCACTAGAGAATATTCTATTGAAATTTTTATAAAAATGAAAAATACCACCCAAATACACCCATAAAATGGAAATTGGCTGGTCCAATTGATATGAGTGGGAAATTCCATTAGGCTTAAATAGGTTAACTGACCTTTCCATGTAATTCCTCTGCTAGCCCATGTAAATCGTCTCGGTTCTTTTACCACTGAATACTTTCCAAGGTATATACGATCACCTCCTAAAAGTAAAACAAAACTAAAATTAACCCTTGTCATGCTGAATATTTTACGTACTACAATCCCCATTTTATTTATCCTGTTAACCAACAGCATTCCAGTTATAATAATTCATTTGCAATAAGAGTGGGCATCAGTGTTGATCCTGGTCAGATAGCTTCGCGAAAATGAAGGAATCTTAATACAGGCAAAATAAATCATGCTGTTATTTAAATGACTGTTACATGTAAATCAATTCTATTTGTGAGGTAAACTTTTGCACTTACCTTGCTTGTTTTGTTTTGTTTTGATGTTTACCTCCCAACAACAAATTTCTGTTATGCTGACACGGGTCTTATTGGGTTGAACCAGTACTTAACAGCAGATAAAGTTTCTTGCTCAAGGAAACAAAACAGTGACTCTACTGGCAATTACCTTGTATTCTTTCAAGTTTGATATCTCTGGCAGCATCCATTCCATTTTCAAACGAGACGCCTCCACTGACACCACTAAAGGAGATGTTTGACATACATGACAGTATGACGTCATTTATATCCGAGTCTTCATATGTAAACTGATCCAGTGACTTTTTATGACCTGCAAATATTAAGAAATGGTGCAGTATACAAGTCAGCAGCTGTCATATGTGAACTGATTCAGTGATTTTGGTGACATACAATTATTTAAGAATGATTTTAAAAAAACACGTGAAATGCACAAAAAAACAATCGTGCAATTTTGCATAGGTTGTTCTAGGGCGGTGGTTCTGTTGTTGTTGACTCTTGGTTTATTGTTACTCCCATTGTGGGAGTCTGTAATTATTCTATGTTTTGTTATATGTTACTTTATGTCCGTTCTAGTATTGCAATCATCTTGATGGGGAAGAGAAAGCTGGTAGGTTTGCTTAATTTGTCTTCCTGGTGTCTCGTGTTGGTTGAGACACTCTTACTCGCCGTGCCACGGGGTTGTCTGTGGTTTGTGATTGTGGTATTTCCTGATCATACTCACTTACTATTTCTAATAGTTTGTGCTTTTCTGGTGGGTGTAGATCGCATTAAGCTCAGTGTCTTCTAAGCTCTATATAGATATTTAACAGAAGACTGGAATTATTAAAACGGGCCGAGCTCTGTGTGGATGGTGGCGTTAATGATATTCACTAATCAGCATAATCGGGCCAGCTGCTTAAGCAGTATTAAAATATGTTGTCACCTTCTTCTTGATTTTTTTATATACAGTAAAACTTGTCTTAAGCGGTCACTCAAAAAATGACAAAACAAACATCTTAACGAAAAATGGTAGCATAATGTGGAGCGAATGTATTGCAAAATGCTCCTTGGAGCATTCTACAATACTTTTGAACTGCATTAAAAGCGATAATTGGTCTTAAAAACTAATTTTTGGTCTTTTTGAGAGTGGTCGTTTTAGACAATTTAAAATTATGTATACATATACAATTTACTAAGGCACACATGTATAGAAGATCAAATCAAAATATATAACAGACACCTACACACAAGCAGTTTCGAGTCCTTTTTCTGCACCTGAAATGTATATCTCAGTTACTTGCTTCGCGGAGAACTTTGGTAATAAACTGGTTCAGTGCCTACGGTTTGACCAATATAATGTACTCTAGAATTTTACACTCCAATAATTTCATCAAAATCCAAACAGGTTTTTGTGCATGAACAACCGTTGGCACCCACTGGGTGATGTCCAAATCTGAGGATTTCGAGACAATATTAAATAATATCAGTTCAAAGACAATTCTCTTTTTTCTGACAAATTGTACAAAGTACAAACATGTTATATTGAAACCACATGCTTTATACTTGAACGGATAAGAGGCACAGCAACTGTGTTTTGGAGGGGGTGACTAGACGGGATGGCTTAAAACAATCTCTATTAAGCAATAGCAATACCATGGTTTTCCATCTGTTTGCATACAATCTACGAGCTTTAGCGAGCGGATTATCACACGTACAGATGAGCAACCGTTGTATATCCATTTATACCATAATCAATAGTATTAACCGTACAGGACAGCTAAAGTTGGTATGCGTCGTATAAAGACTTATTACCTACCAGTAGCTCGGAGGTATTCGTCAGTGCAGTGAAGTGCCAGTCCAGCTGTCCAGACGTGATCGTAGCACAATGTAGTAGTGTACTCATAAATATCGTAGGATGCGTTGTAGGTCTTTTCTAGTTTATAAAGTGTGCTAAATTCTGAAGCTTTAAAATAAAAATTCATGATTATTATTATTTGGACAGCGACTTTTTTTATTTTATATTTTATTTATTAGAATGAAAAAATAAATTTACTTTAGCAAACAGTGAAAATCCTGGTGAGACGGCTCATTTATGGAGCCGTCTCATCAGGACTTCCACTGTTTGCAAATGTATGTCCAAATTTACCTGATGTCCAAAGTTACCTCCTGACTTTAGCCTATATCAGTAAAGGAAAACTTATCAAATAACTATTTGGGCTACCCTATTTTTTGTTTTACTTTATATATTTTCTAGCTTTGTAATAATCTTGCTTTGGATGAGAGAGCTGGTCGTTTTGTCTAGTATTTTCACAGATCAATAATTTGACCTTGGGGTCGAAGGCCAAGGTCAAATATACTTACAATTTGTCTTGTTACGCAATTTCCTCTTTCATATTTTGATGGAGGATGATCATATTTAGTCCATTGATTGTATTGTATTTGGTGTGTAGCTGACATCGATATGGTTTAGATCATCGCTTTGACCTAGATTCAAAGATCAAGGTCAACCATACTTAAATTGTATCTTGTGGCCCATGACACAAATAGAGGATCTTACATGAGTGCTCATGTTATATTGAATTTATTGAACGAGTTGAGGAAAATGGATAAAATGCGAGGCTTGCTGAGCATTTTATCTCTTTTTCTCAACGAGTTTAATAATTTCAATAATACAGGAGCTCGAATGTTAGATTCTATTTATCATATGACATTCAGATTATTTTGAAATCATATTTTTGCGTGAAACCTTTAAGGTTTTGCCATATGCGTGACGTTTAAGTTCTACCTTTTCTTGGTAAAGCGTCATTTCATAACGTTTCCAGAAAATCTGTAAACCACCTAGGGGTTTATCGACTTTAATGCATGGTGTTATTTCACTCTCAGACGCGACGTCATATGAAAATTGGAGATTATCTCATGGAGATTTGGTTATCGCCTGAAGTATCAACCTGAAACCCCATTATCAGCCTGAGAGCTTTAGCTCGAGGGCTTATAATGGTTGAGGGTTGATACTGAGGGTGACAACCAAAACTCCATGTTATAATCTGTTTATCACATATTCCATTTCACTATTTCAACGCGTTTGACATAAAAATGTAAGTAAACAGAGGGCACGATAACCTCTCTCCGTTCAAAATACATGACTTCCGGTTATCATCACGGCAGGCTGATAATCAGTTGGCGGGAAAGAGCTTATTGCATATGCAGACTTTGGGTTATCACCGCAAAATGTGTCTTAAATATGTCATTAACTCCTTTATCATATTATGAAGCAAGGTGTTAATGTTGGACACAATGATCACATTTGGTGTGTAGATAATAATGGAATTTTAGATCACCGATATAACACTGGGGTCAAAGGTCAATGTCAAATATACTTTAATCAGTTGTATGGCTTGTAACTGGAACTGCTCTAACACTTTTATGATGGAGGGTGATCATATCTGGCACAATGATTGGTTTTAATGCTCATAACGCTAACTCTTGTTACACTATTTCATGGAGAGTATTCATATTTAAAACAATGATTGATTTTGGTGTTTAAATGACATTGAAGGCCTAAGATCACACATATGACCTTGAAGTCAAAGGTCAAGGTCAATTATACTCGAAATAAGTTGTATGGTTTGTACTGAACACGAAATCCGCTTACAACTTTTATGGAGCTGTTCATGTTTTGCATAGGACTGTGGATATTTGCGATGTGTCAATGCATTGACTTACCCTGTTCTAGTTCAAAATACCGCAATATGGCCCACTAATGAGTCACCAGTTGCGATTGTAATACATACATTAACTTTCCCAAATAAAATAAAATTGATACGAAACAAAAATTAAATTTATTCCAAATTCTTCATCTATGTACACTAAAATGTGCGTTGCGCCAACAAGCTTGTGACTTTTCGAGAGGCTGCCGCTATTTTTTTTCTACGAGCGAATCAGGCGCAATTTCCATTATATTTGAAACACGTCAAACATTGCTTTAGTTAGTGAATTAGGTTGTGTGAAACTTTTGGACCGACATTTTGAACTCACCTGAAATGTTCGCAATACCCTTTTCTTGTGCTTCGTTTTTGTATACAAAAGATATAAGAAATATATTCTCTACGACCTGGTTCATTTCATCAACAGTACAAGGAACATCTTGAAGATTCTGCTGCCAAAAGCCGAATCCGTACCATCCATAAGTGATCCATACAATCTTTGTCCCGTATAAGCCTAGCCTGTATGCCTAATAAGATAATTCGAGCCGCGACATGAGATTTCCAACGATGTGGTATGTGCGACCAGCTAATCCTCAGATCAGTCTGCACATACGTGCAGTCTGATCAGAGTCTTTGCTTGTCGCTTGAATGTTATATGAGTGTTAAGCTTCTGACTGAACATTATTTGGAGTTCCTAAGCTTAAAAAGAGGCTGCACATGCTCGTCTGAGTCTAAACTTGTGAAAATGCCACATTGTTGGAAATCACATTTCACGGCTCATTAATTCCCAGCCAGCATACAATCTCTGGTTACCGTCGATCCTCCAGTGAAATGCTATTTAATTGGTGTTCCGCTGGTTGTTCAACAGTGGCCCCCTTTTATATGCATATAAATGGCGTTCTGCTGACAGTTGGACAGTGACCGGCTTGATATGCATTTTGTGTAATTGTCTTTGCCAAACAAGACAAATTTGTTGAATTTATTTCCCCCAACGAAAGGTTGTGTTTAAGGAACATAGTGTTATGCGGACAAAATATTTGCTATCATGTTGCTGCACTCGTAATTACATTTAATTCGATATGGAACATGATAATATTCAGAAAAAGTTAATTTTGGCCTCAGCTCCAACGCCTAAGTCCACCCAGGGGATTGGTCCCAGGCCTTCAAACTAAATTCCCGTTTAATATATTTCTTCTACGAACTCCACAAAACAGAAAGTACATGTATGATGTCAATACAGTAAACACTGTAAAACTTATCTTAAGTGGCCACTCAAAAAAAACAATAGGAGAGCATTCTGCCATTCTTTCGACCTTCATTAAGCCACCATTAGTTATTTAGATCTTTGTTTTGTCTTTTTTGAGTGGCTGCTTAACTGTTTTACTGTATTGACATCATACATGTACTTTCTGTTTTGTGGAGATAGTAGACTCTCTGTAAGATAAATTTTTTTTTATTAAATTGAGATTTTTTACAACTAAACAGGATGGGTCAACTGGACCCACTGCCTTGGAAAGTGATGGTCTATATTTTGTTATCATGGAACAATGACCCAGGCCCACCATAATTCTGAAGGTCTGGGGTTATCTTATAAAGTAGTTTGTGTATTTGCTCAGGAGAATTATGGTTTGTTGCAAAAGCCATGCATTATCTTTTGTAAGGCCTCGAGCCTTCAAAAACCTATGACGAAGTAAATAAGACTTCTCATAAATAAGCCATCTTCTGTAGGGGAAAGTATGTTAGTACATTTTCTTGGTAAGTTGTCCGTCCACCCACTAATTTTGTTGACGTCAAAAACATACAAACTGAATATATTGTTTCTCACCGAAAAGCAAAAACATATATAAATAAAAGGGGAGTAGGCAAACAAAAACAGACTTGTTAATATGACGGATCTACCCATTGATTCTGTTGACGTCAAAAACATACAAACTGAATATTTTGTTTCTCACCAAATAGCAAACAAGATTGTAAATGAAAAGGGAGCTAACAAATAAGAAAAATATTGCAATATGAACTTTATACATATACTTTTCAGTAAAGCAGAAAGAAACGTTGCCAAAATTGTGCTTGTTTACAATTCTAACACACCTCGTCTTTAGAGCCAATGCTAAAAACGTGTTATATCAAACGATATAGTCACAGTTTTGAAAACGCGTGCAGAGCGCGCACTAGCTGAGTCTGACGTCAATTGTTACTGCAAAATGCCGTAAGTCGTGACGTAAGACGGTGTAACGTCGTTTTTACGCTTGAAAGATGCTACATATAAACGTATGCGACACAGTCCAACTTTTGGCGGGATTTCTTCAGTGCAATGGCGGAAAGTTGGAAGAAGCTGAAGACTTTATATTTAAAGTCGTTTATTGTGTGTTAGAATTGAAATAGATCTGCTCTAGTGCATTAATTGTTGAGTAATAATTCACTGTTTGTCGGTCAGTTATATAGAGAATAGTAAACTGTGTTTCTGTGATATGAAAATTATGTCACGAAGGAATGGTGGTGACTCGGTAAACAACGAGTCCGCAGGACGAGTTGTTTACCAAGTCACCACCATTCCTGAGTGACATAATTTTCATATCACAGAAACACAGTTTTACTATTCTGTATATTATATACCTTCCACTGAAGTTTCAATAAAAAAACGAAGAAAGAAAAAGTCTTTTAACGACCCCCCTCCCCCCGACTGCCCAACGATAAAATGGTGCGTAGTAATAATTACTTAGCCACGCCTACATCGGCATGTCAAGGCTCGCCACGCTCTACGACGAACAACAACAACCTGTAGGCCTATGTATATACTCGCAAGTCCCGGGAGTCTGACTTATTAGAAGCTAAAGAAATGTGACTGCGTTGCGATAATTTAACATATTATAATTAGGTTGTTTCCCTTACAACGTAATGTTGCAACGGAGCCAAGGGAAAGCACTCTAAAAGCCTGCAGAAATGAAATGTCGCGGGGAACTGAAACTGATAAAAACATTTTGCTCGGTTTTTTTAGCCATTCGCTGGTCCGTTTCTTTCTCTAGTGGATCAGCAATAGCTTGAGAAATTGATTGAAATGTGTTTGTCAAGCATAATTGGGATGGACTTGTGACGAGAAAAGGATTATTTGAGTGGAGATAGAGAACTGGAACAGGTCTAGGAATGCAGGAGAACAACACGGCTCAGATGTAAATATTTGGCTGGTGTCTGATCTAGGTCTAATAATAACATCGGATCAGCATTGTCAATTTTTATGTAGAATGCCGTTTAATCTTCAAAATCCCCAAATTCCTCTAAACTAGACCGGGAGGCAGGAAGGCAGGGTGGTGAGTCTGATTTTTACTCCTAAATGTGTTGTGCATATGTGTATTGAAAATAAGTAGTTCCGACAAAAATATCGACATGGAGCGGTGATGATATGACTTTTTCATATCATCACTAGTGAAATATTTCACTCCTCAAAGATACTAAAATTAACTCACTGCAAAACAATAGGAAATTAATGCTAGGTATATAATATACGAATATAGATCACCCGCGCTGCGCGCTTGTGATTTAATATTCTTTGCAACTGGCCTCCAAACAGTGAATTATTATACAACAATTCGCTGGTAGAGCTGATCTATTTCTTGAGTAAAATGCATGTAGCTATCAAGGCCGCAAGTCTGAAAAAAGGTGTTATCACGCAGTGTTTTACCGTTACCTTTTGCCTTGTTTATTGTAATTATTCTCTGGAAATGTTCGTCTGAATTTGCCTTAGTTTGAAAGTAAGTGTAAGTGTACACCTTAACAGGTGGCAGCTCAGCTGTCATATCTTTTTGCGTTAACTTACACTTCTTTTTAGAGTGTAGTAGCGCAGATAGCGAATTGTTTGTTACTGGTTTACCATACCATACTCACAAATGCCAAAATATAATTTAGTATGATCCGGAAATACCACAATCACACAATGCAGACAAAACCAAGGCACTGTGAGGAAGAGCCTCATAACACTATCAGTGGCAAGACATCAGGAAGACAATTAAAGTAAAGCAACCAATCAGGTCTCTCTCTCTCTCTCTCTCTCTCTCTCTCTCTCTTACCCATCAAGATGATGGCAAAGCTAGATGGACATGGTGTATTTCAGAATAAAAAAGCAGTAAAAATGGTGTACCATATGGGCCTCGACACGAGAAAACCTGTCTTCGGGGGTTTGCGAACAACACAGGCGCAGACCAGCCTGTGCATCCGCGCAGTCTGATCAGCGCCTTTGTTATTCGCAGTTTGGAAATTACCATATCTAAGCTTGCTACGAGCGAAATTTCATTTTTCTAGCTAGTCTTTGTAGCTGAGCAGGCTTGTTTGAATCTCACTTTGTCAGGAACCCCGAAGACAGGTTTTGCCGCGACGAGGCCCATATAATTTCTGCCTTTCTGAGTGCATTAAGGTTATAAAGTGAAACTTACAGCACAAAGAACCAATCTCGCCTTGTCCTCATATGACGCTGTGACTATGATTCTGACATCTTGCTTCTGAAAAAGTCATAATAAATTTTAGCCAGTGCATGAGATTTCCAACAATGTGGCATGTTGACATGTGTAGACTCCGACGAACCACTGTAGCCTCCTTTTAAGCTTAGAAACTCCAAATGATGTTCTATCAGTAGCTTAACAACCATAGAATACTCAAGCGACTAGCAAAGGCTCTGATCAGACTGCGCGTATGCGCAGGCTGATCTGAGGCTTTGCTGGTCGCACATACCATAATTGTTGGAAATCTCATGCACTGGCTCAATTGTGTATTTCATCTTAGACTTTACTTAAAAGCAACTGTGTCCGCATAAAGTCACTACTTATTTTTGCCAAAAGTTACAAAATAAGCCTTTGGCGATATATGATACTTAAAGTATACACGCAGCATCATATTTTGAACGTACATGAGTAGCTCTCCTGTGGTACATGAAGTCTCATGTCAGTTACAGACCTTCAGTCTGTGTTCTTATCCAGGAGTCAAGTCGCGTCATTGTTATGTTAAAGTGACACCATTATGTCACTTTTATGAAGCCGCTTTTAAATTCAAATGCAGACTCTAAATGGTGGGTAAAAAGCTTGCAAATACCTTACATGTATTTCAACGTATGAATTTAAATACAATTGTCTGTACCAAACTTTGTGCGAAGTCGTCCCCAAATTCACCTTTTTAAAATATTTCCAACAAAACAAATTGTTGCTTTTGCCTTGTTTCAGTTATTGTCAACCTATGAAATTAATATCAAATTTATCGGCACATTAATTATGTTGGTTGTTAATATAAAATGTCAAGAGAAAAATAAAATCGGTAACATCGTGGTTTATTTTAAATTTGATGGTCAAAATTTCGCAGAATGTAAAAATCTACATTTCTATGTATTATTTAGTATTTTCATGATTTACTATTCTGTCAGTTTTGTAATTCCTATTATGTATTTGTATTGACAAATCATGTATTAAGTCCAAGCATTGCTTTCTTGGAGACAGATGCTTTTCAGAGATAATGGCGGCCTGTTGTGCACCACAGGGGAAGTTCTTAGATATAAACACAGTTAGTCTCAATTAAAAGTATGATAACATCATAGTCACTTCATATTATCCCGCTGTGGATTAGGTTTATTGATAGTTTGGCCCCTCACTATATTCATACAAACATTAACACTCTTTACTAGGTCACCAATGATAGGAATTTAGCTGGTCTTGAAACATATGCGACTGTTTAAGACGACAATCATAGCTCTCTACTACGCATAAGGCCTTTGTATGGTCAGCATTTGCTTCAGGGCTTTTATGTTGTAACTGACCCGCCTTAAAATACAAAGGTATATTTGACTCTTATCCAGAGATTTTCACTAGCTTAAGAACTTATATCAATCCCATATAAACTATCATATTGTCAGTCATCTGAAGCTATCTTTATATTTCCTCAACTATGATAGCCTCTGTTATTTTTGCATCATTTCCATTTCAATAATAAAAGGTCCAATAGCGTCAAGTAGATACCTATCTGGTAGCACAATACTCATACACTTCATAAAATAACGTTTCTTTTGTCCTGAATATGAGAATCTCTGATGTTTATGATCAGGACCCGGTTGTACGAAGCTCTATTAAATTTAATCATGGATTAAGCGTTAATCAATCATTTAAATCTTAACGATGGATTAACTAATTGATGTATTTAAATGTGTTGTACGAAGCCTCATTAAACGGTTGATTAGTTAATTGACCTTTAATCGAGGGTTCGTAATTAATTTCAATAGAAATCATTAAACCAGTCTCCCATAATTCAGCCATGTAAACAAAACGCCGCCATATTAGAGAAGAGAAATTCTCGAGTCAAAACTTACAAATCAAGTTAAGTACGTAAAGAAAGAGGAGGAATCAAGCTGATCGGGATGGTCGATTGTTACCCGCGGATCGTAACTCCTGTAGCATTCTTTTCGCAATAAAAGGTTATTTTTCTATGAGACACAGTGTTCGCAGTGTTTGAATACAAAATGCGGTCAAAGCAAACGCTTTGGAACCGGGCCTGGCCGGAGACCAGATTGGGCCGGGTACGGGTCCAGACTTTTTGGCCAAACGCACAGCTGCCACCCATTGGGTGGCAACTACTTTGGCTATCATCAAAAACCTTCTCTAAACACAGACTGGACGGAAACACAGTGAGAGTATAAAGATATACCAAGTATACACAAACACTTAGAGAAATAACACCATAGAACTTGTAAAATAGAAAATTAATATTTAAATGTGCACGAACTCATAAAAACGATGAGCAGAAATTTCAACTCCATTAAAAGCCAAAATAATCTATTTTCCAAAGCACCGCTCGCCGTTGGGCCGACTCTATCGTGGCAGTGACCGCCCGATGGCTCTGTATGCTTTATATTACCATGTCCACATATCGTCTGCTAGTGGAAACTATATACATGTATATAGGTATGCACATTGCTTAATCATGTTAATATATACGTAATAACTATCGACTTTCATTTCAAGCGATTCGTGAGGTCTCGGCACCAGAGCCCACCCAAAATTTAGAGCTAAGCATGAATTGGCAAAGAAACGCGCGTCCGCGAGAGAATACTCCCAAAATAGTAATACCGATAGCCGTCCATTTTTCCGGCCCTCAGAGTTCCGGCCATTACACCCGATACCCGTTCCCCTTCCACCAAACCATAAGGTGCCACGATGCGATCACAAATTACATCTATAGCAACTACATGTACAGGGCATTCCTTTCTTTGATGTGAAATTGGTCAACTGGTTAACTTAAAAACGGGTGGTAATGTTGTCTCCGGGGGGGGGGGGGGGGGGGGGGGGGGGGGGGGGGGGGGGGGCTCGGGAATATTAT
Organism: Loripinus fragilis; assembly: GCA_964019695.1. NCBI lineage: Eukaryota > Metazoa > Mollusca > Bivalvia > Lucinida > Lucinidae > Loripinus > Loripinus fragilis. The sequence goes on from OZ026527.1 coordinate 31,767,534, forward strand.
TGGTAGGGATGTGCGAGTCAGTATTTGGAAACCAACCCCAATCATATACCTGGCCTTTTTAAAAAAACCGCAAAAAAAACAGCCTATTCATATACTTGATAACACAGAAAGTTGACCAATATTCATATACTGTTCTTTGATTTAATATACCATTTCAAATCCTCTGTGATTTGTAAATAAGTTTACAAATGACTCTCGTCATGCGAAAAACTGCTTTATGTAAATATGAAAACAAAAGCTTGACGAGTATCCGAGCGAAAATATGGGCATATACAAACTTTTTGTGGCTTTTCCATGGGTAGAACTGAAACCAGAACTGGGCCAGGAGGGTTTATGATTTGTGTGGGTCAGGTGTGGTACTTGATTGTATCGATTCCTGATCTTTGCAACCTTATTACTTTTATTATACGACGGGAACTCCCGAAGGCTCAACCGAAAGTGGTTTTATGGAGAGAAGCCGAGAATCGAACCTGCGACCCCTGGTTTACAAGGCATAGCGCTTATCCACTACACCAGGGGGGCTTCTCAATATGGGCATATACATGGGTGTCAGAAAAGTTTGGCCATTCAAATGCCAAAACTCAGAAAACGGGCCATTAATATACTTTCTTTTTTTTTAAAAAAAAAGGGGGTTTATACCTGGCGGCGCTGAAAGGGGGGGGGGGTATTCGGGCGCACATCCGTACTATGTCATACATAGGGAGTTACCACCCCCCCCCCCCCTCCCCCCGAGAATATCGTAAGGGGCGATCAAAAGTTATGCAAACGATCGCCTTGCAATGCCTCCTTAAAATTAAGCAAGACTTATGTTAAGCATTGATATTCCAACATGCTATATTAAATGCTAAATAAATTACCTGGATCGATGTGGGATATCATTGTGATTTTCAGAAAAATTAAAACTGTTTTGATTTTGATCAGTTTTAAATAGTTGGCCATCCAGAGCCTGAAAAAAAAATTCTGTTGGCATTTTTGAGTACATTTTGGCATCCATGCTCAAAGTGTATCTTGATGTGTTTTAAGAAGGATAGGGGTGGATGCCAAGTCTGGAAATGCCCCAAAGTCCAAGAATTAGGTCAAAGGTCAACTGAGTGCAAATTCTTATATATACGTCAGATTTTAGCGTTTTTATCAAAAAGCTATCCAAAATTATGATTAAAATTAATGCAAAATCTCTTTTGGATAATACAGCCATGCTCTATAAACAAACAGCAGCATCAAGGCATGATGTGTGTTTGGATCAAAGGTCATTTAAGTGCAAAATCGATGAAAATTGTAGCAATATTTTATGTATATTGGGGAAAAAATCAAATTTAAAGTTCCCTCTTACCCTAATGGAAGAATTTCTTATTGCTATCCTGCTAGGTGTGTGTCTATCATGTTTGGAAAGCAATGACTTACTAAGTTTCCTGCGGTCAAATATTCATATAAGGCATGTTAAGTACGTTACTGTATAAAATCAAATAAAATGTAATACAACTAAGAATAACCATTTCATTTTAAAGAAATAATTTATTTTGCTTAATGCTTTGTATGAATACTCATTTTATGCAATTATATATCCTTTTAAACATAAGATGTGTTTAAGTTGTTACTTACTTTACATTTTACCATCTGAAATTGAGTCATTTCTCAAAGGTATATGTTCCTAGCTACAGCTTTTATGAAGGACTTGGCCATGATCTTATGCTTATAGGACTAAAATATATTTCTTTTCTCATTTCACACATTTGTTGTGTTTGTTCCCATCTATGAGTAATTGTAAAACACTTTTTACAAGGCCACTACCTGCTAATTGCATATTCTAAGACAGCTTCACGAAAACACAAAGACCAAGCCTCCTTTCATAAAACATCAGGCGTGTTGAAACTATGATAGAATATGGTAAATACCATATACTGGAAGGAATATATCCTCTCATTGGTCTTAACATCAGCCTGTTAGCAGGTAACATACATAACATAAAGCTAACATACAGGTACATTTCTAATAATGACGATCCAGTGAAAACACTGTTAACTTTTTGTGGGGTATATCGTGGAAATAGCATGTCAATAAGGGTAATCCTCCATATAACTTTTAACATTTAATTGTAGAGGTGCCCTTTCATTCGCACATATTAATGAAATGATGTTGATTCAAAAGCAGCATTTCTTTGAAATCAGGCTGTTTGTGTAAACGTATTCATCCATATATAGAAGCAGTATATATGTGATATTAAAGGTTACCTCTAATTTTAAGATACCATAAAATATATATATATATGTCTTTCACAGCGCAACTTTTTATACATTGTAATTGTTTCAGTGTTGATAAATTCAATTCTAAGTATCAGTAGTAAACATATTTTGATTATCATTTTTTTCAATGATGATAGAGATTAAATGCTATTAGGTTTTTGGCATGTGTTTCTTTATGTTAGTCTTTTTAACTGTAAAATGCCAAGTTTTATTCCAAATTAAATTTCCCCAAAACAGATGTCTGGTGACTTCTTGGGAACACAGGCTTTCACCATATTGGAGCACCTGATGATTTGATTGTGCTCATGGTTTTCCAACAGTTTGGGGTCATTTCTTAGTATTTAGAGTAAATGTGTATTGAAATGGTTATCTAATATTTACATTTACTAGCATAATCAATTGGTTTAACATCTCCGATTTGCTTGATGTATATAAGATCCCAAGGTAGTTAACTCGCTTGTTCTAGTGTAGAATCTATCTGTTAACCTTGCCAATTTGCTAAGACAGGGATTGATTGCATATATGGTAGGTGACTTACATTAATGTATACATCTACTGTTCGTAGATACAAGTGCAATATATCAGATTGGATAGCACTTGTAACTGGTAACATACTCGAAATGTGTAGTTTTAATATGGCATTACTCTTGAAATAAAACTGAACTACTTTCCTTTCACAATATACAAGACAGTCCTCAAACAGTGTTAGTCTTCACAAATATCTACAAGGATATAGGTACAAAGTGAGCAAGTTCATGCTTAAAATGCTCTCTGCAAGCTGTTGTCAGCAATGTTGTTCACATTTTCGATGGTTTTGCATATATTTAAGACTATCACAATAAGCCTAATTTAGTTAACCTTTTAAAACCAACAAACAGACCATAACTTCCTTTTCATAGGACATATATAAAACATGTACCAGGGTTACAAATAGCTCAACAAAATCAAATAGTGCATAAACAAAAGCAAAGAAATCAGCTGCGTGTGACACTACTTTTTCAACATTCAGTTTAATCTGTGAGTTTCTCAGAGATGCAAACCATACTAGTGAATTTTGGAGTCATGTTTTGTTTATGCTTCAGAAAAAAACAGCCAACTTATTTTTAAAATAAAGTATCACTAACTTTTGAATGTTTTGTTATTTACGTTACCATGAAATATGTTCAGATATTTAACAAGACCCCTACATGGCTCAGGTAGCCTTACCTCAACCAACCTTAGTCTAAGATAATTAACAAGCAGAATAGTTTCTATCAGAATTGCTGCAAAATATAATAAGATAATCATCAATATGATATGAAATCTAGTTCAACAAAACATAGAAGATTTTAATGGGGACAGATGATAAATTAATTTTTTAATGTAATTGTCAACAGTGAAAAGTGAAAATTAAAAGAATTCAGCATACAAGGAAAATCTTTAATACTAGATCTATGTAACACCCTATATTTGGACATAAACAATGTTGGTTCTGTACTACGAAAGCTCTGGTTGATGTTATATTTGCAATCTTGAAAAACCTATGCCTGCTCTAGAAGACACTCAGCACTACCCCTGCCTTAATTCTTGCCTTGCCACTAGATGTATGAAATATTGCTGTGCTAATTAAGTAAATTATTGATATTAAGTCAATATTTAAATCATGACGTAGATTGCATGTTTATCGTTGTGTACCATTGGAAGAAATCCGAAAACAGCAATATGAATGTAAAAGAGCCAAGCAAACTGCAAAAAGTAATTGAGTAAGACCAGGAAATGCCACATTCACATATATTGCAGACCAACCCATGGCACTCCTTTAAATTAAGTCTTACAGAATAAAATGCGTGTAGTATATGTAAGCTGATTGGGGAGAGCAGACCCAAATTTTATATAGGCCTTACAAAATTTACTACCTTTATCAATTTATGTAAGGCACCATTTGTTACCTACGTTACCTCATAAATATATGTCCAGCAATTTTAGATCCATTATTGTTAATATAGTTATATTTTGATTTCATTATGCAAGATATTTTGCCAATTCCAATGCAATGTAAGTAGAAAAATGAATCTGTAAGCAGCTATGCATTACATGCTGGAGCCGGTACAAATCACATACTAATTAGCATATTTAAATATTTACTTGATTTCACTTCATTACAAGTTAAAAATTATAAACAACTTCATATATATGGAAATGAACATTTTCAATTAGAATATAGATCAACATCATGTATATTTCAGGTCAGGTATCATTGTTTATTCTAAAACATGTAATTTGTGAAGTCATTATCTGCAATTTAGTATAAAATGTACCATAAGTATAGCTGACGAGCAGATATACATATCACAGATGTATGCAATTGATTTTTATGTCTAGTTTAAACATTTAACTGTTTCACTAATACTATTAAAATAAACCAACTTTAGCCTTGTATTGTGTGTACTGTTATTTTCAATGTCAGTAGGGTAACGTTGATTACAGGTGATTTATATAAAAATGGCCACAGAAAAGTTATTAAATTATGGGTTTCTAAGGCCCCAAGACATGTCCCAAACTGAAAATTGTTTTACTTTCTGAGAAGTACAGCAAACTCTGAAAGTAGCCCACATATCTCAGTTTAGCCCAAATGAGGGAGAATTTCCGTCATAATTGCACAAAACCTACGATGTTTGTCTTTGTAAAATCCATAAAAGGATTTCTTTAATAATAAACATGTTAATTTAAGCCTTCTGAAAGACTTCTATCCTTTTTAGAGTTTAAAAAACATTATGTTGTTGGACCAGAGAAAAAAAAAGAAACACAGTTTGTAAAAATGCTCCGATTATTGCACTTGATGACCTTTGACCCCATTTTAAAGCTGACATATGAACATTTAGTTATAAAAACATTTTCTCAATGTTTTTCAGACTTTTAACTATAAGCATACAAAGTTTGACTTGAAATGAAATATGTTTACATATAAAAAGATAAAGTTGTTTTACAGTAGTACATTTTTTCTCATTTTTGCACTCAATGACCTTTGACCTAATTTCTGGCCTTCATATGCAAATTCAGACTTGGCATCCACCCCTAAGGCATTGTACACATGCTAAATATTATGTTAAAAGTAGTCTAACAAATGTACTCAAAAATGCCAACAAAACCAAAAATATGCACCTTTTTTCGATTCGGATTGCCAACTAAAACGTTATTTTTCGCATTCTGAAAAATCAATACTTAACTTAAGTCTTCCTTAACTCTAAGGAGGCATTGTAATTCCGGGCCCAGATCTTGTAATATTGTCGCATAGAAGTTCAAAATAGGCGTAAGTGACGGTATTGACGTTACATGTAGATGTATACATAATGCTTTTATAACTAACTCAAAAATATCAGTATTTGATACATGTATACAGCAATCTTTTATTGTTTAGTCGGTATGTGAAATTACAGGACTTGTCACAGAAGTAAAGATGTCTCTTCCGGACATACAGCTGCATCTGAGCCGATCTTTCTGTTGGCATGCTGGTCTGAGTTACGGTACAAGAAACTCACCACAGATGAAGACAAGTAACATGAATTTAACATTGCTAACAACCGTTACAAACAGTAAGGCGACGAAGCGATGGGATGCGGAGGAGGGGGCTAATAATTACTCCCTGCGCTTCTCGCATACCTGCAAACCCTCCCACGCGCGTTACTAACACATGTAACTTAACCGACACCAAACGTGTTGGTTACAAAATCATGCGCGGATCCAGGAATTTTTAGGGGGGGGGTCCATGCCCGACGGCAAGAAATGGAGAACATATTTTTTTTTGTCCTCAACTTATTTTACAGTTTATAGAGGGGGTCCAATGGTTTTATTACAGAGAAAACTATACTTTTCCAAGGATCCAGAAGGGGTCTAACATTTTCCAGGGGGGGGGGGGGTCCAACTTTTTCTTGGGGGTCCTAATCGTAATATCTAAAGAAACCCATATAATGTGATTTTCCAGGGGGGGGGGGGGGTCCGGACCCCCTTTCCATGCAAAATTGCAATTTAGGTCTGTTTTGAGCGGCGCCCATCCCCTTAGTTCAACACACAGAGCTTGGGGTATTATACAAAATCAGAACGGAGATGCGGATTGCACTCCTATACAGAGGAGGCAGGTGCCCACATTCAAAGGGGCAAATGTCCATCCCCTCATATATGTTAGATGCAATTTTTTTATTTAGGGGACAAACAACCCTTGCCATGAGGCATATGTTCGCATATTCGATGAAAAAAGTATTTTAGTTAGGGATTAAAGCAATGGGATGGGTTTTAATCTGACATACATGTACATGGGCATTATGATTCACATATCAGAGTTATTGCTACTGACTGCTTAACAAGAAATGACTCGTATAAGCTTTTAAACCAATGACATTATGAAGCACCCTCTCTCCCCCCTCCCCCCCCCCCCCCCCTCTACACCGTCACTCTTGACAGAATATTTCCACCGGCGTAAATGTGGCATCTTCCAAAATATTGTCCAAATGGGACAGACATTTTTCATGAAAATTTTAAACGATATGTGTATACGTAGGATATGTGTATTGGAAGAACAAGAAAAAGTAACATAGCAGTAAAACAATCACGGCCTCCAATCTCTGCCTCCTTCTCCAAAAAGAGCAGAACGTTAAGGGAGGCGAAGGCCCTTCCGGGAAGCAGGCAGTGGGCATAAACAATGGAACACGGTAAGTTGTGTTGACACATTTTCAATCATAAGTAAATTTTCAGCGCAAAACTCGAAAATCTAAGAATGCTATGCTTCGGGCAATTGTTCAAGCTATCCGTAGAGCATGCTGTTTGCACATTTGAACTTAGTTTGTAAGCGTGAGAGCTTTTCTCCCGTTGCACAGTTGTCCAAGAAACGGTGGTTCCCGCATGGTTTTGCCTTCTAACCAAACAAATAGTAGCGTTTGGACCCTTATTCATACTACCGAGGCCCCTCCACACGCATGTTGTCCAAAATGCAATTTTTCGAGATATTTCAATGATAATTGAGTGATTTAGAGCCAAATTTCTTTAGGAGCAGGAGGCAAAAGGCAGGTGAAGCAGGCTGGGAGAGGAGGAGCAGGCGGCGATGATATCAAAATTTGCATTGATTTTGATTACTTATCCAATCTATATCAAACTTGCATGTATGATACGAATGATTAAACGCTATTGTTAACTGAATTATTCTGAACATAAACATTACTATATATACCTCTCTTATAATATATATACCTCTTAGCAAGCTCATGACGTTCTGGGTTAAACAAACAACACAATGGGAGAATAAGCGTAATCATTCGTATCATACATGCAAGTTTGATATAGATTGGATAAGTATACATGTATTATTAAAAATAAGCAAAATCAATGCAAATTTTGATATCATCGCCGCCTGCTCCTCCTCTCCCAGCCTCCTTCTCCTGCCCTTCGCCTCCTGCTCCTAAAGAAATTTGGCTCTAAATCACTCAATTATCATTGAAATATCCCGAAAAATTGCATTTGGGACAACATGGGTGTGGAGGGGCCTCGGTAGTATGAATAAGGGTCCAAACGCTACTATTTGTTTGGTTAGAAGACAAAACCATGCGGGAATCACCGTTTCTTGGACAACTGTGCAACGGGAGAAAAGCGCTCACGCTTACAAACTAAGTTCAAATGTGCAAACAGCATGCTCTACGGATAGCTTGAACAATTGCCCGAAGCATAGCATTCTTAGATTTTCGAGATTTGCGCTGAAAATTTACTTATGATTGAAAATGTGTCAACACAACTTACCGTGTTCCATTGTTTATGCCCACTGCCTGCTTCCCGGAAGGGCCTTCGCCTCCCTTTACGTTCTGCTCTTTTTGGAAAAGGAGGCAGAGATTGGAGGCCGTGAACAATGCTCTACTCTAAACTAGTGTGCCACCCGCACTATGCAACTTAGCTGGGTAGTTCCATGACGTCACTGCGGTCACTAAGTAGAACCGCCTTTCGTTTTGGCAGAAGAAAGATGACATTTCACAATGAATGTTTGATGAAAAACAATGTTTTGGGGATTCACTCGGAGTTCCGCACTGATGGGATTTGATCTCTGTGTACTATGGCAGGTAGTTTTTTGATCAATCTTAAGATGAAAAGTATGTTGGCCTTTGATAAGCGGTATCTCCGGCGCAATTCCACGTCGGTCATCTCTACCTGTCTACATGCCATGGTTTGCTCTTTCTCTCACGTTTGTTTTCATTTCTAGGCGCGTTGCTGAAATTCAAATTTTCGAAAAAACTTACCTCATCGTCAAAAAGGATGAAACAGGTCTTAAATTCAAGATGAATGACTCTACTTTATTTTTGATTGGGTCGTACGCTCAAAAATTGGTAGCATCATATTAAAAAATGGGGAGATAACTCAATGCTTGCAAAAAACGGAAACGCAAAGTACGGTTTTTAAACTGATTTTGTATTGGCAAAAAGACGTTCTTTTTCGCAAATTATTTTATTTTATTAAAGTAAATTTACTGTCATTTATATTTGTATGAGTTTTAATGATTTTTATAAATTTAAACAAGGTATTTTGGGGGGACAACTCTTACTACCCTTTAAAATTTAATATGTTCCTCTATATTATTCCTTATAATACCGTAATATTTAATCAGAACCCGCAAAACTTCATAATTTCTAAAACAATTGTCTTTTCGCTTTTCAAAAACATGATTTGCCGCATCCTGATATGCCTGACTGCTCAGAAATGTGCTTCTTAAGTTGCCACCCCTGTGTGGAAAAACAGCGTTTTAATGCATTTTTCCAATACACTTGATACGAGCATAGGAGATTCGCTGATTTACTTTTGGAGAAAACTTACATTAGCGTCCTAAATGATGATACATGCCTCAATTAAAGATAAATATATCTGTACTATCAATTTGTGAGGATTGTACGTTAAAATCGAGTATCGTCATTCATAAAATGGGGAAGTAACTCTGGTACTAGAAATAATGTAAAAGCAGCATAGATGAGCGTCGTTATGTACCTCCTTGAAATATTGCTTCTCTGCTTATTTTTACTTTTACTCACACAAAAGTATATCTGTTTGAAATGTATAGTCTATCTTTCTAAAATAGATAAAGTAGAATTTCAGAAACAGCAATATGACGCTCTTGTTAGATATTAATATTATCTAATTTGCATATTCAAAAATACTAATGAAAACGTAAGTAATGAGAAAAATTGTAGAATAAATTAAGGGGGGTCACCTACAAAATTACCTATATGTCGCTGTTTATTATTCCAGACTAAGAATCGTGGTACCAAATTAAAGTTGAGACATTGGCAAAATGACCAACTAAATAGATATACGAATTATCTAATTTGCATACTCAAGAATATTAATGAAAACATACGAAATGAGAGAAATTGGTCGAAAAATTAAGGGGTATATCTACAAAATTACCACTATTACAGCTGCTAACTATCTTATCCTATAAGATTTGGTACCCAATAAAAGTTGAGACAAAGCCATTTGACCAAAATGATTAAATATACGAATTATCTCATTTAAATGTTCATGAATATTAATGTAAACGTAAGAAATAAGAAACAAATTGGTAGAAAAATTAAGGGGGTATACCTACAAAATGTCCTATATGTCTGCTGCGTACTAGCCTAGACTAAAAACTTGGTACCAAATAAAAGTTGAGACAGTGCCATTTGACTAAAATGATTAAATATGCGAATTATCTAATTTAAATATTTAAGAATATTAATGTAAACATAAAACATAAGACAAAATTTGTAGAAAAATAAAGGTGGTATACTTTCAAAATTACCAGTACACTAGCTGATAACTATCCTATCTTACAAAACCTGGTACCAAATAAAAGATGAGACATAGCCATTAGATCAAAATGATGAAATATACGAATTATCTATTTTAAATATTCATGAATATTAATGAAAGCATACGAGATAAGAGAAAATTGGTAGAAAAATTAAGGTGGTATACTTTCAAAATTACCTATATATCTACTGCTAACTATCGTAGACTACAAAACTTGGTACCAAATTAAAGCTGAGGCATTGTATTTTGACCAAAATGATTAAATAAACGAAGTATCTAATTTGTATATTCGTGAATATTGATGTAAAAAGTATAAATAAGGGAAAATTGGTGGAAAAATGAAGGTGGTATACCTAAAAAATGTCCTATATGCCTGCTGTTTATTAGACTAGACTATAAAATTTGGTACCAAATTAAAGTTGAGACTTTGCCATTTAACCAAAATTATTAAATATGCGAATTATCTAATTTAAATATTCATGAATATTAATGTAAACATAAGAAATAAGACTAAATTGGTAGAAATATTAAGGGGGTATATCTACAAAATTACATGTACTCCAGCTGCAAATTATCCTAGACTATAAAAATTGGTAACCAATAACAGTTGAGACATAATCATTTTACTAAATTGATTAAATATACGAATTATCTAATTTAAATATTCATGAATATTAATGTAAACATAAGAAACAAGACGAAATTGGTAGAAAAATTAAGGTGGTATACCTACAAAATTAATATGACGCTAGCTGATAATTATCCTATCTTACAAAACTTGGTATCAAAGTAAGAGTTGAGACATAGCCATTTGATCAAAATGATAAAATATACGAATTTTATAATTTAAATATTCATGAATATGAATGAAAGCATAAGAAATAAGAGAATATAGATAGAAAAAATAAGGGGTATAGCTACAAAATTACCTGTACTGCCAACTATCGTAGACTGCAAAACTTAAAACCAAATTAAAGTTGAGACATTGCATTTTGACCAAAATGATTTAATTTACAAATTATCTAATTTGAATATATTTATGAATATTAATGAATACTTAAGAAGTAAGAGGAAATTTGTAGAAAAATTAGGTGATTTACGTTCAAAATAACCACTAAGTCAACCGCTAACTATGATTAACTTCAAAACTAGGTACTAAATAAAAGTTGAGACATTTTCATTTGATGGAAATGATTAAAAATACAAATGATCTAATTTGAATACCAATACATATTAATCCAAACATAAGAAATAAGACAAAATTGGTAGATTAATCAAGGTGGTATCCCTTCCAAATTACCTCTACACCAGCTGCTTACTATCCTAGACTACGAAACTTGGTACCAAATAATAGTTGAGATACAGGTATGTGACCCTATGATTATATGTATTCGAAATATCTAATTTTCATATTCACAAATATTCAAGAACACATAAAAAGAATAAGTCAAAAATAGTAGAAAACTTAAGTGGTTTGACCAACAAAATAACCTATATTTCAGCTGCCATACATCCTGGACTACCAACCATGGTACCAAATAAAAGTTGAGATTTAGCTCGTTGACCCTATGATGAATATACAAATGATCTCATTTGCTTGTCTCATGAATCTATAAGAAAACATTGGACTAGTACAAATAAGGATTGACTAACGACTAAGACTAAAGTTTATGACTAAGGAATGGTGGCGGGTTCAACTTATACTTAACAACATTTTAAAACACATCAAATTTGCTACATCGCCAGCTTCTGCTCGTGTAAATAAGAGCCCAACCTCAGTATCATTAGTTCCAGTGTATTTCTTGAATAATTTTCATGTTTATTTGTAATTTTGATTGAAACAAATATTAATGGGAGCTAGATCCGCCTCGCTTAGAAAATTATTCATGCGCATACAATGACGTATGTTCACTGTTATGGATAGTTGTACTCGTCTAAAATTACAAACATGTTCAAAATAAGAAAACGAAATAAGAGATATACTTTTTGTACAATACAGCAGACTCTGTGGTCTAGTGGTTAGAACAGCTGACTCATATACGTGTGGTCGCTGGTTCGATTCCTACCTAATATATCTTTTTTTTCAAGTTTTTGTTTGTTTGTTTTGGAGCTTTACGCCCACGTCAACAAATTTTCAGCAATGTAGGGACGATTTCCATTTTTCATAGGTTGAACCAGTAGTAAGCAGTGGATAACATGTGTAATAGTGACTGCGCTTGCGGTGAGTCTCAAACTGGCATTAGCCTTTCGATCCCCAGTCTAACGCTCAAGTGGCTTTTTTATTTTTTATTTGTTCTTTCACTGGGACTGTAGAATGTGCCAATGTTGATGTAGTCCCAAAATAAAGTTTTATATGATATCACATGATAACATTATATAGTTTTAGAAACACTTTGGGATGTCGAAAAGACCTGTTTTTCACCATACGCTGGTGGGACCGCTGGTGCAATCTTCAATGTGCTTGGCTGCCAATTCAGAGACCCCGTTTTGGTAGAAATTCGGTCTAAAATTAGTTTCTATGGTCATCCTTTCACCTCCGCTGTCTCAATTAGAGCAACGAAATAGTGGGCACTCAATATTGATTAAGTCTGGAACAGTGTAGATCGGTTTATCCATTTATGCCTACTGGAGTCTCCAATCCATTTAAACTGACTGGTCGATCTGTAATTATAGGGTATTTAGTTTTGCTTTATCACTTTATAGAAATTTTTGTATCATTTAAGCAAACAGCGTAGACCTTATCAGACATTATTTCATTCACCATCTGCCTTGTGTCTATGTTGGATCTGCACTGTTTGTCAAATTCCTTAATAAAATGTATGAGTGCTAGGCATTATTGGGCTTTTACTGTACTTCAACAACAGCAGAATCTAGGGCGAAGATTTGGTACCAGTAAAATGCATTTAAGCCCCCCAGTGGCTTAGGCTGCTGTCCGTTCTAAGGCGGTGGTTCTGTTGTTGTTGGCTTTTTGTTTATTGTTACTCCCATTGTGGGAGTCTGTAATTGTTCTATGTTTTGTTGTGCGTTACTTTTTGTCCATTCTAGTATTGCAATCATCTTGATGGGGAAGAGAGAGCTGATTGCTTTGCTTAATTTGTCTTCCTGGTGTCTCGAGATGGTAGAGCGGCTCTTCCTCGCGGTGCCACGGGGTTGTCTGCAGTTTGTGATTGTGGTATTTCCTGATCATACTCACTTACTATATTTTAAAATGACCGTTCAAATAATGTCGAAATGTTTTTTTGTCTAAGTTGATGGTTTACTCATCAGTCAACAATCTGTCAACAAGCCTGTTTCTGTATTCCCTGCAGCTCTGAACAGCTGAGATCCCACTACACCAACACGACTCTGGCTGTACAAGAGCTCACATGCAGTCTTCCCCGCACCTTCACACCTTTCATAACTGCGTCTGTCAGACAGGGAGTCAAAACAGTCCTTGCACATCAGAAACCTGGGCCCAAACAGTGCCTTGTATACAATAGCCCTGGTATCCATTGGACAAGTCACGTTTAATCGAATGAACCCCAGTGCACGCACCAACACAAACGCCGATACTATTTTTTATATGCCAGGTGAAGTAATATAGTTGTAAATGCTTTTCGTTGATATGCTTGGTATGGAGATGCAAACAAACACGTGAGTGCGTGTGCTTGTTGGTAGGGGAGGGGTTGGGATTGAGAACCCATACTTAGACTGACCTTAGCAGTCGCTGAGAGTTATCGAAATATCGGTTATAGACTTCCTTTCGACTACGGTTATCTGGCTTCTTCAGTTTGTCAGATGTGGCTTTAAGCCATGACACTGGCTCCATTTGACCTAAGCTGTTGACGGAAATTTACACACACACACGCACGCACGGACGCACGCACATACGCCATCCGGTGTGAGGTCACTTACATCTGGAGAGATTACCCTACACATTTTATTAAAATGCAGTCTCACGGTTGTCGTATAGCTGTCAGTGGTCTGTGTTTAATTCACGGTGGCCAGGGTTAGCTTGTGGTCTATGATTGCATCATTTCCTGATCATACTCACTTCTTTTGACCACACACATGACATTTCGAACACACCTTGCTCTCACGTTTCCTTTTGTAGGATAGCTCTTAACTCACATAATTGGTTTGAGCGTAGGAAGTGTTAATAAAACGACCAAATTATTCGCAGACATTAATATCCCTCTAACTACTATTGGCTCCTAAATCCGTATTTTGGCAAACAGTGCAGACCCAGATGTCCATTTGATCAGAGTCTACACTGTTTGCTAAGACAAAATCGATCGTCAGTGAAAGAATGCATTTTTTCCGAAAATATAACTTGTGGCCCCTCAATATATACAATTGGCCATCGTTTATTGCATTGAATTCCGCTAATATATCTAACATCTGAATAATTATATTGCTATGAATCATTATATTGCTAAATAATCATTAAATATGGTATTTCATATAGGAAACTTTTTTTTAGTTATTGGCACTCTTTGCCCTACCCTAGGAGAAAAGTAACCGTGATGGTCGAGTTGTGTGCTGGCTTGTCACACACAGTAAAGCCGTACTTCTGTCAACATTCTAAAAACATTTCTAAAGCCGTTGTTTTGGGCAATCAGAGCGTTTGTGATCACCGCCTAATTGGTAGAGCTGTAATAACTATAACAGAAACGACAGAGTCTTCTTGAGTTACTTAATTTTGAATTAACCCAGAAGTCTTATGAGTAAGTTTGTCTCTCTATCCTATTTCGATTTAGCCGAGTTGTTCAGGAAGTCGATGCTCTCCATTCATAGAAACAAACCAATGAACCTGGATATTTGTCTGTAATTAAAGGCTCCGATGGACTGATCATGTTGCTTATCACGGGGTGCAGCATATTGTGATTTAGAGGTCCACCGTTTTGCTTTTTTCATATCAATTTGAATGAGTAGATGTTGTCATATATTTGACCTAATGCACGATGTGGAGACTGCTATTTTACATAACTAGTATCTTGAAATCTTGACTGAAAATGTATGGTGCTCTGAAAACTTCAATATGCAGTTTTCTGGGCGTCTAATAGTTCAGACATACATCGATACATTTGTATTCTTTTTACCTATGTAACAAAGACCAAATAATCTACAAATCGTTCACTAGTAAATATATAACAAGACCTATCCAAACAAATTTAATTTTAATAAAACGAAAACAGTTGACTCCTAGCACACAAACGTTGCACCCCGTGTTACATCACGAGTACTAGTTGGTCTATCAGGAACGGACAAATTGTTTTGGAAAGGCAGATTTTCCTCCAGAGAAAAGGTAGATACTCTGTGCAACACGTTTTACATTACCCGACAGTACCTATGAAAGTAAAGACTCCAGCTCTCATTGGGGAGGTAAACTTAGGGTGCCTGTCCATCCTCTTTTAGTTGAATGGCGATCGAACTAACATCGATAGAATTAATCTGTCATTTTGAAATAGTTGGTCAATCATGCAGTCGCTCGAACTACTGTCGTGCCAACCAAGAGTGACAGTGACGTAATATTTTGTTGTCAATTGTTAAGTTCAACATTAATTTGTACACTCCACTTGAGCTAACAGGAATCGATAGATCACATATGTATTAATCCTATCCTGCCCACTTGACTGGCATGACAGTAAAAGTGGATAGAGAACACTATCCTTTAATAATAGCTGTTCGTTTAAATCCCTATCAGTATGCATATAAGCGGTCCATATATTGTCCGTCATGAGGCTCAAACCCGTTACCACAAGCCTACGAGTCATGTTTGCTAGCCGCTACAATATTAAGGTTGTAGCACGTAGCTGTCCCTTTTTGTGTTTAAATTCATTTTCTGCTTCAGTACAATTAGTTACACAGGGTACACTATTATACACAGTGAGTTTGGTTTTTAGTCATTAGTCGATAGTCGTTAGTTTCATCCTTATTTGTACTAGTCTATTAAAAAGAAAGAAGAACACAGAATGATAAAAACTAGTTCTGGGCTTTAATTTGAGAATAAGATATCTAGCAACTGACATATGCGTAATTTTGTAAGTACATCCCTTTAATTTTCCAAAATTTTCTCTTATTTCTTATATTTTGATTAATATTTATGAGTGAGAATGTTAGAAAATTTGTTAAATGGACAATTTGGTAAAAGTGCAGTGATTTGGCATTATTTGGTACCAAGAGTGGTTGCCTAAAATAATTCACAGCTGAGTTGTAAGTATCTTTGTGGGTACACCCTTTTATCTTTTTACGATTTCCTAATGTATTCATTAATTTTCATGAATATGCGAATTTGCTCACTAGCATACTTTACCGCTGAATGAAGCTGCCATGGGTTACTTTTTTTTTATCGAGTTAGTACTTTAGAATGAGTTTCTGCTGAGATATAAGTAATTTGTAGGGACATACTCAACTGTTTTGAAGCGCATTGTTTGTTGCCATGGAAACCACGCAATTTCACATAGCTCAAATAGAGGTATTTTGAGGGCAATACTTTTACCTATTGAAGGCGGTCCACCAAAACAATTTGACGCCTATGAAAAGTTGTCCTGAGGACGCAAGGCTGGTCTAATTCGACCATCGGGTACTAAGGAATTTAAATGCCTTACTGTTGATACATAGATAGTGTAACACATTTTGTGGGTATTGCTAGGACGAATGAACATTATGACGACAGTTAAATCAAAGCTACTTGTCGATTCTCAAAACTCATTTCTCGTTTATCACTTTAAACATGTTAAAAGCTTGAACCTAGTTCAAAATAGTGCTATGAATGAAACATTCATTACAACAGCTGGACACTAGATACGCAAAAAGTTAGTGAGTATAAACAGGAAAAACCACAATCACTACTGCAGATCAACCCACGACATCGTGAGGAAGAGGAACAGAACACTTACAGTCACAAGACACCAGAAAGACAATTAAAGCAAAGCAACTATCATTCTCTTCCTCGTCAAGGTGTTAACAAAAATAGAAAGAACACAAATAGATGCATAATAAAACAAAGACCAACACAAAACCCCCACAAATATGCCGAGGTACATTAAACAATGAATCAACAACAATGTAAGATTCTGTATGATTTTGGCGGCCATCTTGAAAACATGCAAATAAGCTCGATAAGACGCCATTCATTTCTCAGCTTGCAAACATTGGTTTTCGGATTTAGCATACCAATTTACCTTAAAGAAATGTGTCAGACCCTTTGTCTTCAGAAATAAGTCCATACTTGATACTTTTAAAATTCGTATTTCGTCATTATGTTTTCTGCGAGTATAAAGTTATCTCCCCTTTTTCAATATGGCGCTACCAATTTCTGAGTGTGCGACTCCTAAAAAATTAGACATTTATCTTCAATTGAAGACTAGTTTCATCCTTTAGGACGATAAGGTAAATTATCTCAAAAGCATTCAGAGACTTCGGCTTATAGGATATCAAGTGTATTGGTGAAATGCACGAAAACAGAGTATTTTTACACGGGGGTAGCAACTTTGCAAGCGATTTTCCGAGCCGTCAAGCATGTCAGAATGCTGTTAATCATGTTTTTGAATAGCAAACTTATATGTTTCGTCGAATTGATCAAATTTTACGCATTTTTACTAAAAATAACGGTATTATCAGAAACGATATCGAGGGAAATGTTCTATTTTATAGGGTAGTAAGAGTTATCCCTCATTAGCTATATCTGCAAATGAAGAAAATGAGCCAAATTTGATTTAAAAATAAATAAAAGTTAAATTAATTTCAGAAAATAAAATAATTTACGAAAAAATAATGTTTTAACACTGCTAAAAATCGATTCGAAATTCGTACTTCACAATTCCCTTTTTTGCAAGGATAGAGTTATCTCCCCTTTTTTAGATATGACGCTACCAATTTTCGAACGTACGACCCAATCAAAATCAAAGTAGATGTATTAAGTTTTGATTTGAGACCGGTTTCATCCTTTATGACGATGAGGTAAGTTTTCTCAAAAAGTAAGCCTCATATGAAATTCAGCAACGCGCCTATTCGTTGCCTTCCTGAATGGACAACGCTATGTTGGCCGCCATTTTGTTTCGGGCTAATGACTGAGTAAATCGTTTAATTCACCTCCTAGACGTCGATTAAATTTAATTGAGGAATCGGGGTTAAATCAAGGGTTTAATCCATGATTAAAAGATAATTGAGCTTCGTACAACGCGATTTAATAAGGCGCTAAATAATCGAGGTTTTAATCCATGATTAAAAGATAATTGAGCTTCGTACAACCGGGTCCTGAACTTTATGAATATAATATAGGTGCCATCTAAAATGAGAGTCGCCTTAACAACATAGAAGCACTTTATGAATGTAGTTATGCATTACGCAGCTCCTGCTCGAGTCAGTCGTGCACCAAGATATTTCAGAACGATGGTTTGCTTAGAGCTTTAAGTTATAGACTCTGTTGTCTATGGAACACCACAGAGCGTACTAAGCTGGGACCATGGACTGCTGGTTTTGACTTTCGCCTGGAACAAAACAAGTGTATTTTCTGTGCATACAGAGAACACTGTCAGCAAACAAATGACACAAATATGTATCTTTTTTTTCAAACCTTTAAGGTTCCAACCAATTCAGTCTTTATTACTCAGACCTACGAAGTCACGTCTTGGATGTGGGTCAAGTTCTAATACAGAATGAGATACATTAGGCCTCGGCGCGAGAAAACCTGTCTTCAGTGGTTTGCGAACAACACAGGCGCAGACCAGCCTGCGCATCCGCGCAGTCTGATCAGCGCCTTTGTTATTTGCCTTTTGGAAAGTACCATATGTTAACTTGCTACAGGTGAAATTTCAATTTTCTAGCTAGTCTCTGTAGCTAAGGAGACTGCTTTGAAACTCGCTTTGTCGGAAACCCTGAAGACAGGTTTTCTCGCGACGAGGCCCAGTTGATCATTAATAGGCTGACCCAGTATTACTGAAAAACATTAACTTAGTGGTGGACGAATTGTCAAATCAACAGTTACATCTGGGTGCAGGTCATCTGCTATCAAATGTTCAGAACACATTCTTGATTCGTCAAGACACCAAAGTTTATGATAGAAGATCCGTTGTTGTTTGGGTAATTTAGGTAGTCTAATATAGAAGGGATTTCCCGCCGAAATTCTATGTGTCCATTTTAGTTTTTGTTTTTTTAAGTTTGCAATTTAATTTCGTAAAATATGTCATTGTAGCATGTGAATTGCCTAATGATAACAGCTTGGATCAACGGATGTTGCTGAAGAATTAAAAAATAATACAAAGTAAACTGTAAATAGCATCAAAAACATAATAAAGTGACACGAAACAAGCATTGAATATTGTCGGTAATACCGCGCTTCTTCCTATGCTATATATTTTGACGCCAGAGGGCGCGCTTTCATTTATAATTTATAGAGTATCCCTTTTTCAGAAAACGGTGACAGGAGACGTTTTGACTGAATGGTTTATCCGAAAATGGAACCTGCTTATTTTCAAATAAATATATCGAAAAATTCAAGCGTTTCAACTTTCGTCCTTTTGTAAAACGTTTGTTATAGGATGCAAGATATTTCTTACAGAAACATCAATCTAAAATGCCATAAATATAAACTCATTTAAACCTTAAAAATGACTATCAACGAAAACATTACAAAGATAAAAACATCTTAAGTTTAAAGGGAAGCAACCTAGTGGTAATACAAGTTAAAATTTTGAGAAAAGATTAGTACCAACTTCAGCACAGAGATAAGACCCAAAGTATTCATGATTCCATGAACCTTCCAAAAATCGAATTCATTACTTAAATGATTGAACTTTTTCATCCAGGGGTCGCGAGTTTGACCCCAGCCCAGCCCCATACTATTGCGGAGATTGATCATGAAATAAGTTCTTTGGCAATTCTTCTCTCTTCCGCTGAGTCAAGAAGGGTTTTTTAGTATATGCACGAAGTACTGGTACTGGTTAACTACTTTGTCAAGCTTGCCTAGTAAAAACGTGTGGTGTACATGTTTTGCGTCTCTAAAAGCTGTCTTTCCGGTTAAGACTTGCTTACAACAGTCTGTTCAGATACAGAGACTAGCGTATTGACTGGAATTTCGCTTGTTGCAGGCTACGATATGATACTTTCAAATAAGGGAATAACAAAGGCGCTGATATGCTAGAAACAAAATTACAATCTTCTAGCTAGTCTCTGTAGCTGAGCAGGCAGGTTTGTGCATGCATCCTCGCGAGAAAACCTGTGTTCTACAGATTGAAACTTCGGTTATGGCAAGCTAACATATACTTAAGGAAAAAAGAAAGGCAACAGGTGGAAATATAATTTTTGCATGGTTAAATGACGGTTTCATGAAATCTCTTTTTGAATTGTCTAATTGATTATTTGTAGCATGTGATGAAATTACAAAACGTCATTTCAACGCTAGACTTTATGCAACAAGGTGAAAACATATGAAAACGTAATATGCGACGTGAACGTCAGAATTAAGATCACTAAAAAATAGTAAGTGAGTATGATCAAGAAATACCACAAACACAAACTGCAGACAACCCCGTGGCACCGCGAGGAAGAGCTGATCAACCGTCACAAGACACCAGGAAGACAAATTAAGCAAAGCAACCAGCTCTCTCTTCCCCATCAAGTCTTTTGCATGCTTGCATGGTTACATTGCGTCGACTTGACAATTTGCAAATAAAAAAAAAAACGTCCAATCATATTCGTTATGCAGTCAAATATTGCGTCAAAACCGTCTACTTGAATGCCAAGATACACAACGACAGAGAATAAGCAATTGACGTCACTTAGAGCCGCCGAGTTTGTGTCGTTGGTGTATATACAGTGTAAACCAAACCTAGAGGCATCAGAACATGCATTATCGGAGAAAAAAACTGACTTTTCAGATACCGTCGAAATATGCTAGCAGAGTGTTTATATTGACGTTAGCCAAACTAAGCACGTCATAATGCAAATGAAAACACTTGATTACATGCTGAAAGTAAACACTAAAATTCTGTCACTGGACCATTCTCTCATTGGAAATGCGCATAAACCTTATGGAAACCATTAAAATGTAGGATAACATATTTTGATGCCATATTTGACTTTTGTTTGACGTCTGAAGATCTTAAATCATAATTATTGAAGAAACATCTTTATATTGAATAAAAAGTCAAACAGAAAAGAAATTTTACGCATCTAACGCAATATTCAGAGTTGACGTTAATGACGTTAAGGCAACGTGCATGCGTAATTGATAATTACGCTGAACTGTCGTAATTTGACGGTGACATACCACTCCCATGAATTTACATAATTTTCACAAAAAAACTGACGTCACATTGTATGCTAGCAATGAATCAAAGCGTTTGTTGCGTTTCTTTTTTCCTTAAGTATATAAGAGAATATCAAAGGGGCGGATCAGACTGTGGGATGAGTAGGCTGGTCCCCACTTTTGTTGTGTGCGCAACCCGACGACAGGTTTTTCTGGCGTTCAGCTTAGGTAAGTGTTTGGCTATAGGTGTTGTTCGCCACACACTTTCATGCTTAGGTTATAATCCTGTAAGATTGTAATGAATTCCATCTAACATTGTAGGTGATATGATCTGATATGGCACAGACATAGAAGCGTGTCAAGCAAAAGTATAGTTCGCAAAACGTATTCAATCTACAGAACAATGTGCATTTCGCCATTAAACATATTTTAATAGTCATAATCCCATTGAAGACATGTGCGGATCCAGAGAGGGTGCCAGGGGGTCCTTACCCCGCCCCCTGAAAAATTACTAAGCTATACGATTCATTAGCAATACCACTGTCTGTATCGAGCTCCGGATCGGCCGTTTGTTGGAAGCGGAGCGGACCACCCAAGATGGCGGACCATTCAACACAGGCAATGTAGGTGTCTCATTGTATCCAATATGTTTACTGTATTAAGCATGCATCAGCCGAACGATCTAAATTACCGCACGTAGAATTGATTTATCTGCATAAATAGACAAGTTTTGTGGCGAAAAATATACACAGTTGCGTGCATCGGTTCATTGAAATGTCTTTTTCTGTGCTGATAATTTTTGAAGCGATGACCTAAATATTTTCTTGTCATTCCTTTGAAACTGCATGTATATATCCGTATCATATCTATGAACTACGATGCACAATTCAATTCTGATCCAGACGCCGAAAACCGTAATAAAATCCCTTGGCTGGTTTTTGAGAAATAGTTGATTATGTTAGCCGTGTAAGCGGCAATTGTTGACGGATTGGATTAGCTAGTTCAACACAAATTATACCTTTATATGCAGTATTATGTCAACGGATTGGCTCAAGAAAACTCATGAAAATGTCAACGGTTTGGACGAACTTAACTTTGAACAGACAAGCGCTATAACAAAATGATTTTCTTACAATGCATAGAAAACACGCTGCATTATGGCTGCTGTACATACGTAGACTGGCCCCCGTGTAGCTGATATTTAACAAAATCTACGACTTAAAAAAAAGGCCACTTTAACTTGAGTCCTTCTTTCTAATATACTATCTCTCTGATGGGGCTATCAGCTTAGAAGGGAGATTTTACAGAGAATCTTTTGATTTAGTAGTAGTTTACTAGTCTAAGATTTAAAAGGGTTTGATAAAAATGCTGAAATAACTGCTTTATCGAAATTCTCAGTTAAAACAAAACAGTAACAAAACATTTCTTATTGTCATACATTAATATTTACATTTTCGTAGAAATCCTTTAATGAATCTTAAGATTTTTGCAACCGTTCATAGGCTCATGAATGACATAACTATGATTGACATCTGACAAGCTCACTTGCCCGTTTAATATGCTTCAAACATCTAGCTCATTTGACAGAAGCGACACTGGTGTTGCGATTGACAGCGAGCCACACCAGAGTTCCACGTGCAAAGCTAGCCTCTTGTTTGCACCATTGGCTGTCCGTGTTTATGCTGGCTGTTCCCCTTTTCCGTTTTATACTCAGACACAGCCGTTAACATTATTTCACATTAATACCAAAACTGTTTTGTTTCCTAAACTATAAATATTTTTTATATTTTAGATGTTTATAATAAAGTGTTAATTTAAGAAATAAATCCGATTTTTTGTCTGTTCATGAGATCATGAACACTTCGGTTCTCTTGCAAAGTTAACGTGAAGACTTCTGTTCTCTTGCAAAGTTACTTTGCATGCGAACCGAAGTGTTCATGATCTCATGAACAGACAAAAATCAAATTTATTACATATATTTATATAATATATTGTCTGTCAAGTATCAGTTTTCAATGTTCACATAACTTGGCTGGTTTTCTGGATATCTTAAATTATACTCGACATAATGGAGGGTTGGGAACAGCCAAAACGCCAAAAATCCCGCGTTTAACATCATGACGATACGCGCACGACGTCAGTGAAACGTCCGTAAACAAACAAAGTTATTGGATGGTGTTAACGTTGGTCCGCCCAAACAGCGCGTGTGTTAGCGTGGCTTAAATAGATCCGTTCATGTAGCTATGAACAACATCTCAAATGTAAAGGTTGATTTAAAGACTCGCAGCGGAAATGTAAATATATGAGCAATAAATTCAATTTTTGGTCTGTTCATGGAATCATGAATACTTCGGGTCTCCTGCAAAGTTAACTTACTTTGCAAGAGACCCAAAGTATTCATGATTCCATGAACATTCCAAAAATTTAATTCATTTCTTTTATATTTTTGCGGCATTCATACCATAAAATTCATATAGATTTCTAGCCGTTTCCACTTGTAAGACACCTAAAACTGATAAAAAAGCATCAATCAGACCACCAGATACTTTTTTTCTGCTTTCAAACCAAAGCATATGTTGTCTCACGAAGACGGTGCTTTTGAGAATCCAAACTTATGCTGAGGATACTTAAAACATTATTATGGTAGTTTTATTGAGCACCAAACACGTGCTAATACGGACCTTGCGGTAGGCAAGAAAATAAAAACAAATTTTACACTTAAACATTTGGTTATCTGAGTCTACATGTATGATTAATCATAAAATATTATCCTTCTGTTAAACATTTGCAATTTTTCATTTTACATTTTTGATGGCTTTCATAGTGTCAATGCTGTTAAAAGTAATTCAATAAGCATCGTATTCTACCACTTTTAACATATAATTACTCTCTCAACTCAAAATAGTGAGTATGATCAGGAAATACCACAATCACAACTGTAGACAAACACGTGGCACCGTAAGGAAGAGCTACACAACAATCACAAGGCACTAGGAATGCAAAAATAAAAGCAAAGCAACCAACTCTCTCTTCCCCATCAAGATGATTGCAAAATTATGGTGAAAATAAAGTAACGCACAACAAAATACAGAACAATTACTGACTCCCACAATGAGAGTAACAATCAACAATGAATCACCAACAACAATACCACCGACTTAAAACGAACAGCAGCATAAGCCACCAGGGGGCTTAACCTATATGTACATTTATATTGAAGTCCAGTCGTTTTCGACTTATAAGACACCTAATGTCTTATTAAGAAATAAAAAGAGTGTGTAATAGAAAATTATTTTTCATGTTTAAAAATAAAACAGCATTGTAGGTAGTCAAAAGAACCGTCTCACATTTCATTATATACAGAAGAGGAAACATTAGAAAAAGACTGCCTTTTAAAACATTTTATTTTGGGATGTGTGTGATCTAGTCTGTTTTAAAATACCGAATAAGTTGTCCTTTCTTGACCCAAACACAAAATGCCCATTTTTAAGAACCGTACATACCGTATCGGTATATTTTCAAGTCTTACGTCTCTTTTTTTAATGCTTCAACGTAAGAGGAAGCAATTAGGTACTAATCAGACAGTGCTTAAGCAGCTAAAAGGAAGTTAAGACCAAAACTGTGGATATGCAAAGTACACTTTTTAGAAAATACAGAATGCCTTCTTAAATCCGTTAAAATATTTCTTTGCTATCCAATGTGTATGAGTATGCGCTTTCTAAAGTCTCCACCTAAATAAGTCAGAACGATAAAGGCTCAAGATTGATCTTTTGTTTAGCATATAGTATAGAAACCTTACGCATTTGCGGAATGGATTATGAATGCGCTTTCATTACATACACTGAAGGACTTTAAAAACAAAAAAAACTGAAATTCATAAAGTTTTCTTATTTTAATGTGTCAATTTCATTGAGAATTGGCAACAAAGAACATCAACATGTCAGCTAAAAAATTTTTTTAGATTTCATACCAAAATAATAAATGTTATTTGGGCAACAGTCTATCGAATAGCAATAACCTTAGATTCTAAAGTTGCAATTTGAATTTGTCGATTTAAAGTTATTGTGTAAAAAATATCTTTATAAAAAATCTAGATACAAATTACCCTCTGAGCCTTACTATTTGTCTGGCACTGACGGTAGCCAGTCGGTACGGATATTGTCGATGCAAATATCGTCAATACACTCAACGTAAGTTGCCATCTTAATGGCAGTTCGTCATTTTGGTTAACCAGACCTACGTGATATTTCACTGTTCCTGTTGCCTGATAACGATCTCTTAGGCACTTTCCAGTTAACGGATGACAATTATAATATCACGTGACTTCAGAAACACGCACTCCAGCTTGCAACATACCAATTGCGTCAAATCGTTCATGTTCGGACAACCGTTGTATATGTATATTATGAAACTAAAGCTACAATGTTTCTTATACATGTATATGTACAAGCTGCATGTGAAATGATATAATATTTGGCTTCATTGATTTATAGGGACGCCACGTGCAAAACATAGTAAACCTGATATACGTAGCTGGTGGTGGCCAGTGTTTGTAAAAGCGTTGGTATTAGTTTTCGATAGAAGCAGAGAGTCGTTACCCCTGGTCGTTACCAGCCCATTTTACCGGTTAAAGACGCTTAAAATGTTTTGGGTGCAATAAATAATAATTTTCTTAAATTTTTGCCTTTTAAAGTCCTTCAGTGTATTGGGCCCCCCTCGTAATGGTGTCACTAGGCCTTTTAAAATGTGTTGATGTTGCGTATGTATCGTGATTCATTTATCCTCTACCATGATGCCCCTGGGACCAAAATTGGCAGGCCCTGGGTTAACAAGGTTTACATAGACTGTCTAAAAGCAAAGTCGATGTTCTACATGATGGGTTCTACATGATGGAAACTTTTCTATGGAACTTGTTCTATCAAAATTGAAAAAAAACTGGTATTTTGGAGGAGTAATGCTTTCCTATGACCTTATAATTAATAACTCTCAGGTGATTGACCAGGGTCCAAGTGCCCTCTTGTTTTTATATTAACTATCTTACAGGAGGCTTATAACTGAGGTTATAGGAATGGCTTTCTTCTGTCAGCCCATCTGTCAGTCCATTAGTCCGCCTGTTTACTGAATATCTCATGAAGCCTATGAACGATCTCATGAAACTACACTCCAATGTTTCTCTCAATGGGGTGCACGACAATTCGTCGAAAGACACTTCGTCGAATGCGACAATTAGTCTACAAAGACAATTGGTCTACTACGACAGTTTGTCGAATGCGACACTTAGTCTACTCCTTTTTTTACCTACGACATTTGGTCGAAAAAAAATTAAAGTATAATTACAGTTAACCGTACCTTATGTGTACATTGCCATGCTATTTTTGGTGGCGTGCTTGATTACGGTAGGAACTACGGAACAATGTTCTATTGGGCTGTTGAGTGATAAAGTTTTGTGAGTGAATTAAATGCTTTGATCTCCAACGTTGTTTGTTATATCATTTTAGTTCAGTGATAGTTTATTGGTAGTAAAGATGAATGAAAACCCAGATTTTTCCCTAAGTAGCCGTGGTTCTAGAAAGTTAAGTTTTCAGGGATATTCATATTGTAAAGACAGACTCGATCCCAAAAACTGGGAGATGTTACTGGAAATGTGACAATAGGCAATGTAAGAGCCGCATTATAACATCGTCTGATGATCTCATATCGGAGCAAACAGTCACAATATGCATGGACATACCTCAAATTGAAGTGCAACAGTCTATGCAACAGTCTATTGCAAGGATAAGAAAAGCCGCCTCCAAAACACAGGAAGCTCCAGCACAAATCTGAATAAAGAATTGGCCTAAGACTTGCCTGCTGAATTCAAAATAAAGTTGTTTCCTTTCCGTTTTTTTTTCTTGATATTTTCGACCAGTTTTCGACAAATTTTAGACACATTTCGACGAAATATACTTTTCGACCAACTGTCCATTTCGACCAAACGTTATATTCGACCAGTTGTCTTATTCGACCAAATGTCGTATTCGACGAAGTGTCTTTCGACGAATTGTCGTGGATCCCTCTCAATGAGACGATGTGTAGAATTTATGACTCAGGGTGAACGACAAGCTTAAAGGTCATGGTCATTCTCAAATGATTGAAAAATCTTATAGATTTTGTGATTATCTACTTAATCAGCTTGATTAGATCATTGCTCTAAACTAATCTACACATAAGCTTACGTACGTCCATTACTTACCCAAGCGTGTAGTTAATCACTTGGGCCGAAAATTACAATGCCCCTTTAAAGTAAAGGGAGACTCAAGGATTGAATTTTAGGATGTGAAAAATATACGTTTCAAACTTAAATCAAAATAGTTTCATTGTTTCTGTAGATCACTATTATATCTTCGGCCATAAGTACTGCACCGATCCTGGCATTTTCTTTACATTAATTTACTCTGTAACATGCTAAATATCAATTATACACTTAAGCCATCCTTAACTTTAATGAAGCATTGTAATTTGGGGCCCTGGCTGCTTAAAAACTGAAAAAGTAACTGATAGGCTGTATTGCCTAAGTATATAGTTGCGGATCATACTGGATCGCATTGGTTTAAAATCTAATACTTTGTGAGACATTATTTATATATTTTGTAGATGCTTCTACAGTAACACTTCTGCTGCAAAGGTCTACCCTAGTTATGTTTATGAAAATAAAATGGAGGTAAGCACGCATGATGGAAGCAGCAGCACAAATGTAATAGATTCATCTAGCAGGGCTGTGAAAGTACCATGGCGGACTTGTCCGACTGGTACATTTTCATTCAGGACAAGTTGTAAATTTCTATTTACTTGTCCTTGGACAAGTACAAATGAATTAAGTTAATTCAATTCTGTTCGTGTATTTCATATTATGATTAATTATTACGAGTTCACATGTTGCATTGAAAACAGTGTGGATCCAGATCAGCTGGCTTCTGAATTGAAGCCAGCTGATCTGAATCTACACTGTTTACATGATAGTTGATATTTGGTTTTATACTGTTTTCGAAAGAGAAAATTGTTTAAGCACAGAACAGTTGCTTCTTGCTTCTTCAGAAGCCAGCTGATCTGGATCTTCACTGTTTACAAGATAGTTGATATCTGGGCCCGGAATTACAATGCCTCCTTAAGTTAAGTAGTCTTTTACGAACTTAACTCCAATATTTCTTAAAGTTAAGATTCTATCTTAAATGTGCATTTATAATGCACCGTTTTTGTGAACCTAACTTAAGGACATATGCTACTTAATACTTCCCATATTGAAATATTTTCAATACTTTGCATACAATTTGTTTTATGCATGGGCTATCCATTTATGAAATAAAAAGGATATGTCACCGTGCTTATTTTTTCAGAATCACATATTGAAGTTTACAGCATTTGACCAATTTTCTAGAAATATAAAATAATAACACTAGTCCTAATTATCGAGCCAAAACGGTTGTAATCTTCAGCTAGCTTCTTTCTTTTAACTTAAATTACTGATCATGACCTCAAACTTTTAAGAAAATGTGCATGTTTACTTGTTATCCCATGCTGTGACAAGATACTGCATGATCTATTTTGGCAATTGGTCGAAAAAATGGAATTTGTTTTTAGAATAAATCATGTATTAAAAAATCTGATATTGAAAATCTTGAAAATTTATTTTTAATTCATGGACTATTATAATACCTTTCAGAAAAAAAAATAAAAATCTGGGGTCACCGAACTAATTCTCTTTCTAGAGGGCCAAATTTAACCCCACCCCATAGGTTTCATGCGTAATTCAATATAAAAAGTTCGGGGATGACCATTTCGGTCGTTTTGATGATGCCATTTTACTAGTATATGAAGTAATTTAGCATTAAAATGTTAAAAAAGAAAGAAAAAACACACTGAAAATATGTGCGCATCCGGGAATCGATCCTGGTCCTCTAGCGTTGTAGCCAGACACGCTAACCACTAGGCCACGAGGTCAGGTCGTGCGCCGCTCGAAATAACCATACAACTTGTATAGACTCGGCCACTATCGTATTCGTAACCAAGGTTATTGCGTACGTCGTTTGATATCGACTGAGCTACATTTATCTGTCTTCAGTGCTGAGACGATCAGTTCTGAAAAGATGTCAATAGATATTTCGAACACACTTTAATTAGTTATTTTGTGAAGAAAATGTCGGAACACCGATATGACATAAGAATATCGGAAGCTCTGTTGATCCGAATCCGTTAAGGGTCGAAAGACAGGACCCAGACAACTTTCCCCGTTTACAGACGCGTAAAAGGTGCGCATTGGAAATAGCCGCATATGTCTTTAAGTATAAATCCTCGGCTAAAATCGTTAATTTCACGGAAAGGCTTACGAGGACATACGAAAAATATAGAGTTTTAATGACTGTAAGCGACCCAAATGTTTCGCGCGTCCTGTAAATTAATCAGCGGACTCGAAAAATACTACAAAATAGAGTAATTCCTGCCGATTAAAACCCTCCCCACGACGCAGAATTACTTGTGTTAATATTTTCCATTTCATAAAAGAGTGTAGGCGTCATTTTAGAGGAGACGGGGAGGGAGGGCAGGTGGGGGGGGGGGATAGGGGGGAGTACACACGAACTCGTTCGCGATGATCATGTTTTTGTGTGTTTGTGGGAGCAGTCAACATGCATCTAGCTCGTTGTAGACTATTTATGGGCTAACCAATGATACTGTGTTGCTTATCCCATCCGTATAACCTAACATAAATGATGCATGATCAGCTATCCAGTGGGGTAAAGTTTTTTCCTTTTTTCTGTACCATCACACGCGTGCATATTTTAAGTTGATGTGGATTGGCAGGTTATGTGGATCCTTGAGCAATCCATGGTTGCTCTCCTATGCGATAAGTACCATAATATCGTGCTGGCTCGGTTGCAGTTTGCTCATACGAATGTTTAAAGTTAAGGTAAACAGTACAATATCAGTTTTGTTTGTTTGTTTGTTTGATTTGATGATTTACGTCCCATCAACAATCTTTCAGTTATAAAGGGACGGGGCCTCCTGAGTTGAACTAGTACTAAGCTAGGATAGATGTTCTTGCTCAGTGACACAACGCAGTTACGCCGGTGATAATCGAATCCGCGGCCCCTCGGTCTCGAGTCAAGCACTCTACCACTGAAGCACTGCGCTCCCAAGCAATATCAGTAATTTGTGAGACTTCGAGGTCTACGTAAATTCGGGATTTTCATCCGACTTAAGCTGTACAACACTGATGCCATGCTATAAGCTACAAATATATCTGCCAAAGTGGCACCCGGTTACCCATCTATTTCGCGAGCCCTGTCTAGTCATAACTAATGACTTACATGGCGTACATGTACTCATTTTGGACACATAAATTCCCAATGGCAAGCCAGAAATTGGCTGATTATCAGATACTTAGCTAGGTTATATTAATTTAAAGGCGCCAATTGAGCCACAACTCGCTACAATGCATACGTATAACTCCAAATGAAAGAAAAACACTCCCATATATGGTAAAACAAAATATTTTTCAATAATAAGCCTAAGTTGACCTTGACCTATCTTAATTTAATCAATGAGATCAGGTAAGCGCTACAGGACCTTCAGATCCTCTAGTTTGTTCATATGCTTAACAGGGGGGGGGGGGGGGGGGGGGGTAGTTATAGAATACTCGCAGACTTCTTGATGTGGTGAACCCTTCAACCTAAATACTAAAAAATCGTACCTGATAGGCAGCGATACGCATTTTTTTAAATACAAATCAGCGTTTCTAGCAATTCAGTTCATTTGTGATCGCTGCATACAGTGTGGGACAAAGCATTTGGGTAATTCGGTATTTTGTATGTAGAGACTCCCTTCACATCCGACGTTGGGAATAATACAATATCCCATAGCACAAAACGCCTTTTGATACACGGTGCACTACCCTACTCATGGCATTTTTTGATACCCCAATCGTATCTCCAATCACTAAACAGCAGGACCCTGTCGTTGTTTACCACAGCCGCACAGAACTTGCATCAATGGAGTGAGTGTCATGCTAAGTCTTATGGCCAAGACGATGTGTCGACGAACCCAGTTAACGATGCCACGCGCGGATCTAGAGGAGGTGGCAGGGGTCCGGACCCCAGCCCCTGGAAAATCACAAATTCTATAGGTTTATATAGAAATATGCAATTGGACCCCATCCACCTGGGAAAAGTTGAACCCCCTGGAAATGTTAGAGCGCCCATCTCCATGGAATATCGGAAAGTTATAGTTTAATGATAGTTTTCTTTGAAAAAACCATTATCACTGGACTCCCTCTGCAAAATAAGCTGAGGAATTACAGAAAAAAGAAGAGAAAAAACAACGCCAGAGCTTTTTTTAGTCAGTCGGGCTTGGACCCCCCCCTTCCACCGCCAAACCCGACGAAAAATTCCTGGATCCGCGCGGGGATATACGTTATTGTGGTGGTATAGAAACGATATCGCTCCTTAAAACCTTTTATAGTGCTGCCAAGATCTAATGACCATGTTTACATTTGCTTGTTTGTAAACATTGAAATCAAAACAGTAGGCTGGCATATTCAGCAGTCAGGTGTAGTTTTGAATACTGTTTGATATCATCTTGTATAACTCAGAAGATAGAGTCGCTGGCAGCAGAACATACATTTATTTTTTCCATTATGCGCGGGTTCGAATCCCATCAATGCTTTCATGTCTTTTCTTCATTTTTATTATATCATATTTTCACATGTGTCCTTTAAGCATCATTTGAAAACAGTTTTAACATTTATACAAAGTATCCATCCATCAAATGGGACATTATCAAACACGAAAACGCGTATGCGAGGTGCCACTGAATGCATCAACTCAATAGGGTACGCATTGTTTGCTGTCATTAAAGTAAGTAAGGATGCAAAGATAAGGAATCGATACAATCAAGTAAAGTGATATTAAGCAACCCAAATGGTTTGGAAATGCTTATGAATTATATCTTTAAATGAGCCGCTACATGAGATTCCTAACAATGTGATATGTGTGATGAGCAGAGCCTCAGATCAGCCTGCGCATACGCGCAGTTTGATCAGAGCCTTTGCTAGTCGTTTGAATATTCTATGAATATTTAGCTACTGCCCAAACAGCATTTTGACTGTCTAAGCTTAAAAGGCGGCTACACAGGCTCGTCTTAGTCTACACCTGTCAAAATGCCACGTTGTTGGAAATCACATACCACGGTTCAATAAATAATTGATAAAAAAATAAAATTAAAAAAAAAACCAAAAAAACACGGTACAGTGACGGGGTTCGAACTCGCAACCCCCGTCAAAAAGTTAAATCTTAACTTTAAGGTAGCCTCGCTGCTACCTTAAATATTAAAGTATTCTGTCGAGATAAGGAGACATTTAAGATAGGGAAAATGATTGTAATGCACTTTTCGTGAAATTTAAGTAAGTTCGTCAATTTAAGTGTATCTTAACTTTAAGGAGGCATTGTAATTCCGGGCCCTGGTTGTATACTGTTTTGGAAAGAGTAAATTGTTTAAGCACAGAAAGGTTTAAGCTAATCTGTTCTTTCGGACAAATAACATTTTCTTTGGACAAGTACATTATGGCCCTTTATTTGTCCCTGGACTAGTATATAATTTTAATATTTCCACACCCCTGCATCTTGCATTCACCTAAAGTATGCATCATGCTAATAAATATTAAAAAGCAAACAATTGTCAGCATTTTAACATTTATGAGCATGATAACGTTTGTGCTCAGTTGAGCTGAACATGAAAAAAGTTTTATACTCTCGGGGCCTTATTTCTTGCATTGCGTAGATATATATAATTTAATCTCGTATGTCCCAAGTATATTTGCCACGGGCATCGTACGATTCATTTGTCTACGACTTTCGGTACGATTTTTCAGGCACAGCAGAGTATACCAGCATGCAAACAGTTAGATGCCCAATTACAAAACGTTTACCTTTGCGCGTGAGCTTATTGATAAAATGCACGGCTTTGTAGTTATACGTTGTGATTATAGGAAAAAAGTAAGTGAGTATGATCAGGAAATACCACAATTACAAACTGCAGACAAACTAATGGCACCGCGAGGAAGAGCCACACATCAATCACGAGGCACCAGCAAGACAAACCAAGCAAAACAACCAGCTCTCCCTTCCCCATCAAGATGATTGCAAACTAGAAAGGACAGAATGGATAGTTACGTACAACAAAACATTGAAAAATTACAGACTACCACAATGGGAGTAACAGTAAACAATGAATCAACAACAACAGAGCCGCCGCCTTAGAACGGACAGCAGTGTAAGCCACTAGGGGCTTAAATACATTTTACTGGTACGAAATCTTCGCCCTAGAGTCGTTTGTTGTTGAAGTACAAGAAAATCGGGTTTCTAGTGAATAAAATAACGGCCTACGATTTGCTTATTCGACTCGAATGAATTAAAACGTTTGAATTTGTATGAAACACAAATTTCAGCAAATTAACAAATAACTCTAAAGTCAGCATCATTGGCTTGAATACTGGCTGTCCATACCCAGCAGACACAGAACAACAAAGGAACGTCGTGTCGACGTCAATGTGATGTAATGACGTCACATTAACGTCAATACGACGACATGTGCCTGCTGGGTAATGTGTTATGTCTGTCGCACTTAGGGAGACTGTTTAGTAATACTCAATATTAATAAAATATAATAAAACACGTGAATATGGCCAAGATATGCCGAATAGGATACCATGAGGAAAACGCATAGAGCACAGACAGCTACAAGACCGCAAGATCTGGCCCCAAAGGGTATGGGGGAGAATAGCTATTTCTTTTCAGGCAGCTGGGGAGCACTGGTAATTATTTTAGGGGATCTGGGGAGCAAGCTCATAGTTTTGGGGATTTAGTGAGCACTGCCAAAAAGCAAAAAAATATTTATATATATAAAATTTCATCTTAAAGGAAAAGCCTCCATTTTGTTAGTTTAAAAAAAATTGCTTCGGGGGGGGGGGGGGGGGGGGGGACTCATGCCCCCAAGATCCCCTTAATAAAATGTTTTTGTTTATTTACATGCACATCTAGATTGATCAAAGAAAAATATGCCGAATGATTTTTGTTGTTGTTGATTTATTATCTCTAGAGTTGTTGATTTTTAGGTTGATTATTTCGGAACGCTCAGAATGCACCAGATAGCACCTTTTTTTCAAAAATTTCACGGAGGAGCATGCCCCGGGACCCCCCTAGCACAAGTGTCATTCTTCATCCTTACAGGAATACATGCGCACTCCCTCTAGTTAACTCACTGATTTTTTTTAAAACTTTGAAGGATTCTGATTGAATTGTAAAAAGACTTTGTACAGTTACAAAAAATTAAATGCTTTCACTTTTTTTGAAAAATATTCAAGTTTAAGCTGTTGGAACAACGAAAGGCCCCTATCTCCCTCTTACCAGAAAAGCAAATGGTCTGTCTGACTGTCTCTAATTTTAAACAAATAATCTAGAGAGCACTCCTACATAGCTACCCTACCAGGTACAGCAAACACATTTTAAGGATGACCTCAACTATGAGCTACATTAAAATAATTATATATGTCATGTTTTATTTGGCTTAGCTCTGTCTTTACATGTATGACGCCAAATATTTAGTGAACATTAAGTCATGTGCTTGCGTATTGCTTCAAAGTTTTTAAGTATGTGATTTTAATCCTACGGAGAGAAAAATACACTTTAGGTAGAATTGGCTTATATTTTGTGGGATTTGGGGAGAAGCTGTATTAATTTTAGGGATTTGTGAACAAGACAAAATACTTTCAGGGAGCTGAGAATTTTTTTCAGGGATTTGGGGAGATCAATGCATTATTTTAAGGGAGCAAGGGAGCACAGACTCCCCCCTGGGAGGCCTCAAGAACACATTAACCCATATAAGCCTGGCGTCTTTTTATGGGACATAGGTAAACTGTACAGACCCAGATCAGACGCTGCAAAACGCGGCATTTGATCAGGGTCTCCACTGACAGACACTGTTTGCTTACCGAATTTTCTATTTAAATTTGAAATAAACTACACTACCCAGCATCCCTTAAAACGGAAACAGATTCGTCTGAATGATAAGGGTAGGAAATACCATTAGGCATATATTGGTTGAAAGCACAGCACCAAATGTCGTTGGGCCTGAGCTTGATCCAAACTGTTTTCAAAGGTAAAATGCGACCTCGAAGCTATCATTCTTTAGAGATGCGACCAGAATATAAAATCATTTAAACCCAGTTCAAACACGACAAGATGTCAGGCCTGATCTGGATCAAAGCTGTTTTCAAAGGTTATCAGCAGACGAAGGAGTTCTAGCGATAAGGCGTATATTTTCCCTAGTTGACATGATTGCAAAACCTAAATTTTGAAATTGCCCTAATGTTTTTAAAATTGGTCTGTTCCGGTAGTAAAATTTACATAGAAAGCATCAAAATAGGTTTCAAAGCGATTCATCATTTACAAAACCATTAAAACTTGCGCCTTCTACTCCCACCCCTCATTTTACGTCTTTAGACTGGGTGCCGTTTAGACGAGAGTTTTAGTAAATCCTTTGCAGGTTTTCAAAAAGTAAAAGTGCTAAAATATTAAGGATATATAAGTACCCTTCATTTTCGAAACTTTGCGGTTTTTCCTCTGCGCATGCGTACGAAATATACTTAAAGTTGTGACGTTTGTCATTGAAAAGATGAAACTGGCGTCTTTTAGTTTGTTTTTAGATGCTTTGCCCCCCTAGACCCAAGATGCCCTTTGGACAATTAAATGTCGCTATACAAATACATAATATATGTAAAGGGCGTCTTGGGTCTAGGGGGGCAAAGGGGTTGTATAAGCGAAAGAAGACATCAAATATCTGACAAAAAATAGACCACTTTGCAAGATGGTCGTTTTTATTTTACATCAACTGTATAAATAGTTTTACTGTACATAGCGTGATAGGACGATTGGTTCCCTTGTTTAACGGTCTAGTTCCCATATATGTTACTGAATAACAAGTACAGTTGATGATCGAAATAAATTCCCATTCAATAAGAAGTAGAGTTATTACATGCGCTAAAGAAATCCCGTTTTAAATATACAAATTCGGGGGCAATGGTGCATCGACGGCCCGTCTATATATATTTGTTTAATGTGCCTAGTTTCTCCAGTCGTCATTTCAACAAAATAAAACGAACGTCTCGTTTAGGGAGATTGCTCGCCTTATCGCTAGAAATTCTTTGCTTAGAGTGCCAATCGACAATATATCAGCACACAGAATTTTAAAAGTAGTTTGTTCGAGATAAAATGCAAATTGTACGCAAATGATATTTATCCTAGCTTAGTACTGGTTCGATCCAGGAAGACCCGTCCCCGTTTAACTGAAAGATTGTTGATGGGACGTAATGAATCAAATCAAACAAACAAACAAAACAAACGCAAATGATATCAGCAAATGAATGTGGTCAGACTCAAACCGCTTGGATCAAGAACAGGCCAAACAGTATTGATTAAGATCAGGCCATACAATATTGATAAAGATCAGGCCCCTACAATATTGATTAAGATCGGGCCCGGCGATATGGATTAAGATTAGGCCCTACAATAGTGATTAATACCATGCCGTTTGATATGGATTAAGATCAGGCCCAGCGATATGGATTAAGATTAGGCCCTACAATATTGATTAAGACCAGGCCCTACAATATGGATAAAGAGTGGACCCTACATATGGATTAAGATAAGGCCCTACAATGTGGATTAAGATCAGGTCCTAGATAAGGATTTAGATCGGACCCAACAATATGGGTTAAGATCAGACCCTACAATATTGATTAAGATCAGGCCCTACAATACGGATTAAGATCAGACCCGACAATATGGATTTAGATAAGGCCCTACAATATGGGTTAAGATCAGGCCAAACAATATGGATAAAGATCAGGCCCAAAATATTGATTGAGATCAGGCCCTACAAGATTGATTAAGATCAGGCTCTACACTATGGATTTAGATCAGGCTCAACAATACGGACACCATGCCTTGATGTTGGTATTTTTTCACGCTTTTGTGGTGTCTAAAGTAGGATTTGTTTCTCAAATTTTAACTTTTTCATAACGTTCTTCCAGGAGTATCGTCAGGGTGTAAACCAGTGTGGACTCAGATCAGGAGAGACACTATGACAAGTCTGTCATTTTTTGTCAGTCCTGGTTTGAGTCCAAAGTGTTTACAAAGGTATCAACAGACAAAATGAAAAGAGTTTTGTATGTTGTCTGTGAAAACAAAAGTTCGTCCAATCCGCAGACATTTTCATCATTTTTCGCGAGCCAATCCGTTGACAAATGACTGCATATAGTGGCATAACTTGTGTTGAACTAGCCTGTCCAATCCGTCGACAATTGCCGTTTACACGGCTAACATAAACAACTATTTCTCAAAATCCTGCCAAGGGATTTTATTACGGTTTTCGGCTTCTGGATCAGAATTGAATTGTGCATCGTAGTTCATAGATATGATACGGATATATACATGCAGTTTCAAAGGAATAACAAGTAAATATTTGGGTCATCGCTTCAAAAATTATCAGCACAGAAAATGACAGTTCAATGAACCGATGCAAGAAACTGTGTGTATTTTTCGCCACAGAACTTGCTGTTTTATGCAGATAAATCAATTCTACGTGCGGTAATTTGGCTCGTTTGGCTGATGCATGCCTCATACAGTAATCATATTGGATACAATGAGACACCTACCTTGCCTGTGTTGAATGGTCCGCCATCTTGGGTGGTCCGCTCCACTTCCAAAAACGGCCGATCCGGAGCTCGATATAGACAGTGAATACTGGTCCGGAACCCCTGGAGAATCACAAAGCATTCAATGTTGGGCCATGCTCAACCTGCCAGCGAAAGGTCATAACGCCATTTAAATGGTGTTTTGCTGACAGGCCGATGATGGCTCACTTGAAATGGTATCGGGATCATCAACAGAGTTGGAGCCGTTTGACCCCCTTTCTGGATGCAGATGGAGGAGGTACCCACAGTATATTTAGAAGACGGCTGTATGTCATACATTTGATAAACGCATATCTGTCTTCAAACAATAAAGCCAAACTAGTCTTTCAATATGTATTAAAAGGGAACACCTTCGTCACAAATGCACTTAGCATTTAATTACATCCCGACACCACGATCTTTTTCATGAAATTTGGAACTTAGCACAATAACGAGCGAAGAAGGCCCAGACGAGTCAGTGAACATGTGGAATCTCGATAGAGCCTTCTCAGAGGTTGGACGCCGATTGAAGTTCAGATATTTGGCTTTTAGACAAACTAAATATTGCAGATGGTTCAGCCCTAAGATGAAGATGGTCATATACTATTTACATGCAATGACTTTAATTCAAACTATCGACAATTTGAAGAAAAAGTCCAGCATGCGCAGATTAAGATTTTTTCAGAGGGGTCCAACTCTGCCATTTTTTTATAGTTGACGAGGAGAGAGAGGAGCCAAATACCATTAAAAGTGGTTCATAATTGACCCTCCAACGAAACGCCGTTTAAATTGCCAGCAAAACGCCATTTAAATGGCGTTTTGCTGGTGAACCTATGGTGGCCGAACATCAGGAATGCTGGCTTGGAAGTTTTGTGATATCCAGAGGTGACCAGTATTGCTAAGGAACCGTATAACTGTCTGATTTTACAGGGGGTCCAGACATCTGTCCCTTACCCCCTACCCCCCCCCCTCAAACTACCGAGAATTGACCCTGTTTCTGGAGCCTAATGAGCCAGCACATAAGATTTTGGATTCAATTTGTACGTGTCGCATTTACGAGCACCAAAGACACAGCCTCACCGTATATCTTTAAGAGAAGTTTCGTTTCCATGCCAATTCATTTGTAGGTATTGTTTCTTTTATTTATTATGTCTAACTTATTTTACAGAGGGGGGGAGGGGTTGCGGGCGGATTCCAATTTGTCTATTTTAAAAGAAGCTAAGAAAAATTATATGGGCCAGTTCATTTTTTCCAGGGGGTGGGGGTCTATTTGCTTATTCCTATGCCAAAAAAAATACACAATACTTTGGTGGCTACATTTAATATAATGGCAATTATTATATCGTTTAAATAAATATGATTTTTCAAATAATATGAGTTGACTGAGATGACACATTTTTTTCTCATTTCGTTGAAATGTCTTTTCTAACATCCAGATTTACCGTCAATTTAGTTGTAGAAAAAAAACCTTTATGAATGCATCAGCTCTTATAACAACATGAAAAAATAGATAATTTTGAAAATTAAAGGGAGGTAAAGTTAGTCAAGACAAGTTAGATATATATAAATATGTGGTATTTCGTACTACCACTGACCCAGTAAATACATGAAATCGAGCCGTGCCATGAAATTTCCAACACTGTGGTATGTGCGATCAGCAAGGCTTAGACCAGCAAGCGCATATGGACAGTCTGGTCAGAGCCTTTGCTAGTTGCTTGAATATTCTACGTCTGTTAAGCTACTGATCAAACATCACTAGAACTGCCTAAGCTTAAAAGGAGGATACACAGTCAGGCTCATCTGAGTCTATTCATGTCAAAACGCCACATTGTTGGAAATCACGTGTTGCAGCTCATATATTGATGTGTCCATGCTTGGCAGGAGTCCATGCGCAGAATCAGGAATTTTATTCAGGGGGGGGGGGGGTAAAGGTTTTCATAGATAATTCATAGATAATTCATAGGGAGAATTTCGTGGTAGGAAAAATCATCCACAACACCGTTTGTAGCGAGTGCTACTTGCACGGGAGAAACTATTATTTCCGATAAAATATGTGCGCCCTCTGGCGTCAAAATTTTTAGCATATTCACATTTGTATTACGACAACCTAGTTTTGTCTTTTTACAACTTAGTATTGTCTTTTCACAATCTAGTTATGCCTTTTGAAAACCAAGAAATGACATGTTCTGAATGAAACTACTAGTAAATAAAAATTGGTATGATATAATGACACACTTAACAAAATAAAACTAGACTATTGACTTAAAAAGTCTAACATGTATGCAAAGAATTATGTCGGATAATCCCTTCCATAGTCTAAGAGATACCAGACCAGTATCTGCATACCGCAAGTTAAGATTACGATTTCTGTGTAAAGCAGATCTATACAGAGTTGATTTATAGTCAAGGGAGGTAGATGATTTGAAGGTGACACAGATATTGTAGTTGGTTCTGTATCATAATTATCCACATCAACATGATCTTAATCTGAGGTACTTCTAGTCTTCTTTTCGTATTTCTTATAACATATATAAGATATCTTTGCTTCTCTAAGTTTGGAAGTTTTAACACTGTCTGAGCAAACAGCCTGTTAGTATATTTCATAAACGTAAAACTGCCAGGGCAAGTTAGTTATTTTCACTAATTGCTCAATATTTTAGATAAGTGTATCTACATGTAGATCTTTCAGTTAAAGCTGTCTTTTATGCTACAATCGATATTACATGCCTAATCTAGAAAGTGTTTGTGAGGACTAATTCATACTCATTTCTTTATCTCTGACTATCGGTGAGTCATGAGCCCTTTTCTTTGTTTCATCAAAGTGTTGTAATTGATTTGATTGTTTCTCTGTGATAATACATTGCATCAGTTAGGAAGCCTTCATGCAAGCTAAACAAGTCTGTGTTTTAACACATATCGAATGTAGGGCGAAAATTTTGCGCCAGTAAAATGCATTTAAGCCCCCCCCCCCCCCCCCACCCGATGGCTTAAGCTGCTGTCCGTTCTAAGGCGGTGGTTCTGCTGTTGTTGATTTATTGTTTAATGTACTTCCCATTGTTTGTGGGGGTTACATTCTAGTTTTGCAATCATCTTGAAGAGAAAAGACAGCTGGTTGCTTTGCTTTTATTGTCTTAAATATGTCTTGTTACTGTAGTTGTTCTGTGGCGCTTCCTCACGGTGCCATGGGTTGGTCTGCAGTGTGTGATTGTGATATTTCCTGATCATACTAGTTTAATATTTTAAGTTTGACATAAGTTTTTGCCAAAAAAATAACCTGAATCCATATTAGTACATGTATGTATTATATGACAATGTAATGCCCAGGTCACACATTCACGGATTGGACGCCGGAATAAGCCACGAATACAATTCGGCATCATTTGTGGCAATCCGTATTGATCCGTAGCTTTCCGTGATGCATCCGTAATCATACGTAGTAGTACTTAATCAAACGTATATAGTGCATCCGTATTGGACTACGGAAATTGGCATTTCTGGGGTCATCCGTGAGATTTAATCTGTAATAGAACCGGCAAAGTGATCCGTGAATGTGTGACCTGGGCATAACCGGTTTCAGAATTTGATAAATATCTAAAATTATTTAAAAAAAAAAACATGCAGGGCTTCTTCGCTAGCAATCTCATAGGTTGACAAAGACTGCTACCAACATAAATATTTGGTTGAATTCCGTGTTTATAATTACAGTGCTGATTCTATCCATATTTGCTGACTGAATGTTTCGAATAAAATAATGTATATCTTGTCCAAACAAAAATGTTATTGAAGGTATTTATATGAATTCCTTTTACTGTTCTTGTATAAACTAGATGATATTAAGCTAAGTATGAAAGACTGAAAACTACAAGACATGTATCAACAAAAATTGGGAGAACCTCAAGGTGCTTCCCTGAGACCTAAATTTCTTTTTGAAGTAGATAGACGTAACTATATTTTTGTAGTTGTTAGGTCAAAGGTATTCAACATACCAAGTAACAAGAATAACACATGCGTAGACACATATAGAAATCACTCTTTTAAATAATTTCTTGATATACGTTACGCCCTGTTTATAATCTTAGCCGCACGATACCACTAGTTGATTAATCGTTTTAAAAAAAAAATATTGAGAATTATAAAAAAAAATCAACAGCCATGTCAGGAATTACCTTAAGGTTTTCGACTCTTTGAAAGGGATTATTCTGATATATCTCCTGTGATAAGACAGTAATATTGGCTTTGTCCAATCTGTAGACAAGATCCTCAATAACCTGAAAATAGAGAAATGCACATTATCATAATACTACCTTGATCTGGCGTACTGTATCACGTCGAGTGGATGAGGTCATACCATCGAATCACCCAAGACGCGTAGCGTCTTGGGGGATCCAATGATATAGCCTCATCCACGAGACGTGATACTGTGCGCCAGATCAAGTTACTATTATGATAATATGTTTATTATATGCCTTTTTCTGACATTCTTTCTGATTTTAAAACTTGTTTTGGTCTTTCGTCCCGAAAAGTTGTGGGAATGTATCCCATAACGTTACGTTTCTTGACGTCACGTCAACATTTTTTCCGTCTCTGGTTCCATGTTTGCAATTCACTTTACGTTGCGTCGCCGCAAAAGCAGGAAGCTGGCGTTAGCCTCGTTTTAAAGGATAGTGATATGGATTCAGAAAACCTCTGTTCGTTGATCCGGTTTTCTGTATCAGATGGCCAAAAAACAGACAGTTCTAAAGTCGTATCAGTTATAGGTATATAATAATACTAGATAAGTGTCTTTTGATATCAAGTTTATCAGGCAAGGCTTTCGGTCAGGTGGGTCATGCCTAAGACTCTATGACAGCTCTGATGTTAAGCGTTTATTGGTGGGTTTGTGTCTGATGCTTATCTGTAGCTGGATCCACCGTGGCTCAATTAAGGTTTTCTTTAGCTCTGACTATCTGTGAGTCGTGAGCCCTTTTCTTTGTTTCATCATATTGTGTAAATTTGATTAGAGTGTTTCTCAGTGGATATACATTGCATTAGTTAGAAGGCTTCCATGCGAGCGGAATATTTCTTGTACTTCAACAACAGCATAATCTAGGGCAAAGATTTAGTACCAGTAAAATGCATCTAAGCCTCCATGGTGGCTTAGACTGCTGCTGTCCGTTCTAAGGCGGTGATTCTGTTGCTGTTTACTTTTTTTGTTAATTGTTACTCCCATTGTGGGAGTCTGTAATTGTTCTATGTTTTGTAGTACGTTACTTTATGTCCATTCTAGTTTTGCAATCATCTTAATAGGGAAGAGAGAGCTGGTTGCTTTGCTTAGTTTGTCTTCATGGTGTCTCGTGATGGCTGTGTGGCTCTTCCTCGCAATGCTATGGGTTTTTCTGCGGTTTGTGATTGTGGTATTTCCTGATCATACTCACTTACTATTTTTGAGAAGGCTTGTTGGCATCACGAGGCTTGCAGAGCGATTCAGCATACATTCTCTAAGCCAAGTCTGGTAAACTTGATATCAAAAGACGTGATCCTGGTATTCTAATTATCAGCTTAACCCTTGGTTCACTCTTCAAAAAAGCGATTATAACGAAATTTTCGATGTTTGTGTCAATTCAGCGTCATTGGCGACGTGATTCAAATAGTGCAACGTCATCATGACCTGATAAAGGCACATGCTGTGAGATAGGCAACTTTTATTAGGTAAACGTGCGTCAATGCAATT
Source organism: Loripinus fragilis (assembly GCA_964019695.1). Taxonomy (NCBI): domain Eukaryota; kingdom Metazoa; phylum Mollusca; class Bivalvia; order Lucinida; family Lucinidae; genus Loripinus; species Loripinus fragilis. The sequence continues at coordinate 31,811,276 of OZ026527.1, forward strand.
AATATGAGAGGTAACTGATAATGCAGCTTCCCAGTTAAAACGACGTCAACAATAAGTTTTCAACAACATGTTTTGATTAACTCTAGGTCCATTGCAGACATAAGAGCTAAAACCTAGAAATATGTAACAACATATTTACAAACATATAAATGGCATGTCAAGTACATATTGAGGCAATTTACAGCTGTATACGGGTATGTTTAAAATGGCACACCATTTAGTCAGAACCATGAAAATCCTGAGAATCCAACCACTTTCTGATTGCATCTAGGACAGCAATAAAAGATATAGTTGACACTGATATAGTATAGAGCCCGACCAGCCTGCACCCTATGAGGCAGTCCGGTCTGAGTATGCATAGCCTCTAGACCTATCAATCCAAACATCCAGGACAATCACGATAAAAGTCAGGAGAAATATGCTTATAATATATTTAAAACGAAAATTGCAGTAACTGTTTCTATATAACTTGAATTTAGTGTATGTATCTAAGAAGTGTTAGTAGTCAAGAATGTTCTGTCGTCAGAGATCAATTATTTCTCAGATTTTCAAGCGTTTTGAGGTTGAAAGCTCCAAAGGGGGAAGACATTTAAGTCTGCGTATGTTAAACAAAGTTAATAATTTAACACATATCCTAACCCATTTTAACTACGCAATTGGCTATTGCGTTCATTTCTCTCAATATTTAAAGAGCATCTCTTCTCTATAGGTAATTTATGGTAGAGGCATCTGGATTTACATAATTATTTTGGGATAAAGGCAATGGTTTCTGAAGCAAAAATATATTTTGTATAATCTATAATTTTAACACATTTCAGAACCTTAGTGATGCTGCATCGGCATAGATGTGTCATTGTTCCAAAATACTGTGTTTGCTGGATTGGTATATATATCCTATTAACTGGGTAATTTTGCCTATTTATGTCGTGTGTTATTTTTTGTTTAATTAATTTCTTGAAATAAATTCAGGAATACCATCAGTGTTTCAAACAGTTTAGAAACAAAGCAGGTCCGGCGTTTTGTCATGCCCGACCCAGGACTAATCTGTTGAAAGGTTATCAGTAGTCGACAAATACCTAGGAAAGAGTTAGTTTCCCCATTGTTATGTAACGTATCGTACAGTAACATAAAGACAATATTTTTCTTTTATTTTTTGTATTTTGTTGATACTTTTGGATGAGGAAGATATTAAAGGACCTCGAACTGTCTTAATGCAGGATTGGCCATATAAATGGCCTGATAGAAATTTCAAAGACAATTATATTCTTTCTGTGGAAAATGTGGTTGGTTTAGCACTCGAAATATCTGCAAAAGGCTTTTCACATTCTGACAAGTACTGATTAAAAAGATATGGGTTGAAAACTATTTCTGTTTATCATAATAAAGTTATAGTGACGTGCATTCCTTCCATTTATCAAATTAATCCTTTTGCATACAGTGCATACATCATATAAAAATGGCATGCTTGATCAAAGGGGGTAAGGCTGTCAAAATGCTAAAAACAATTTATTATAAAAGCTCATAAGTCACTAATTTTGTACAAACCTGTAGCTTAGTATCCATTTGCAATGGTATGTATACAGTATGTAGTTATGATATACCTCAATGAACAGGTCAAACTGATTGAACTTTAAACAGAACAGGTATAATCTGTATGAAAGACTTTTACAGGTAATAGTCAAAAGTCATGGACAATATACTAATATACCAAAAACAATGAAACATTCCAGATCTGAATTTTATGCAAACGCAACACTTTCATCCCAAGTTTTATGCTACAAACATTATTTTTCCATGTGTTTGGTGAATTCCTGACAAAACTTTGTGTTTCTGCAAAAAAGATGTGGTCACAAATAATACCTTCACCCCATAAACCCAATGGTCCTCGAATTTATGTGCAATATTTTTTCAATACATTTATTTTGTTATGTGCACTGAATGTAAAGTATTATTTAAAGCACTGAAATAAATATATCAATTATATGTGGTCGTAGCCATATGCTGATTATGCTCTCAAAATTTAGGCAGATTGAATAGGAGGCTGTTCGAAGTCCTTGAGCCAGTAAATGTGATAATGGCAATTCTCACATATAGGATTATAAGAATTTATCATTGGTTGAGAGGTGAGATTGAAAAATTCATCCTGAGGATCGACCATTGGCATCAGGAGACTTGCCTTGTGATGTCAAAGGGCCATCGCGAGGGATAGATTTTTCTATCCTAGGCTCACACAAATAAAGAATTCTTTATCTTGCTCACCATTAAATGCAGTATTATTATTCCTGTGGGGCTTGAACCAGCAATCCCTCGAATTCGAGTCCAACACGCTACCACTGAGCCACAGCGCTCTTCACATTTTTTTAGAAATGTTGATGATCAGATTAAATGCACAATGTTTAGTAAAGACACTCAGAATACCCACTTGACGGACACCAGCGAAAAAGTAATTTTGAATATTTGTATTTTTATTTCAGAAAATTAGCAATTTTGGCTGGAAATGCGACCCACTGATTTTTAGCTTTTCAACATTATTTTGCATCTTTACAGTAACATAAATATGTACCTTGAAAAACAGGTGTCCATATTGACCCCAATCTCTGAATTTGTTTATCCCATATTGCTATTCTTTTTCAAGCGATATATTAACATTGAAAATAGCCTAAAATAAGAATCTATCAGAGTAGAATATAAGAATGCTTCATGAGCGAGAGGACAGGATAGAAAAATCTGTTCCACCACGTATGTTGTTAAGACTCAATAGAGCCGTCTGAGACAATTTGTTTGCGCATCCAAAGCACATGTCTAAGCTAATTTATGGTCAATATATCTGCACCTTTTAACTGTGAGACCTTACCGAATTGAAGTACTCTAAGGCTTGGTTTATGGTAGCTACTTTGGTCCATCCGTATTTCTTCATAAGTGCAATAAAAGCAGGGTGCAACAAATGATCTGGAGTGTCTATTCTGTAAAAGTTCGGAAATCGGGTTCTGTCCGAAAGTGTCGGAGAAGTTGATAACGCACTGATCTAAAAAATAAAACATGGTCCAACACACTTGTAACATGACTTTGCAACATTTCCTTCGATCTATGCTGTTGTTCATTAATTTCGACAAGACCGTGTCAAAGGTGGAGCTTATAATAGACTTGAATAGCTGATGAATGAATAAAAAAGTGATTGTTTTATTGGTCGCGATACAAGTATTTTATTGTACAAATACTCGTAAATATACAAATATTCTGTCTTACGGGGGGAAACTCGTCTTCCACTCATCCCACCTACAAGAGGGAGTATTTGTATATACACTCAATACAGCTAACTTATCGTACAGACGATCAACGGAGGCTCTGGAGTTGTTGATTTGTTGCACGCATGCACAGTGTATGTAAGTATATAAAAGACTAAAAGCTCTGACTGAATTTTAAACGTTTAGCCCCACTGGATAAGTGTACATTCACTTTGGCATTTGACATATGCGATAAGAACCAAATCTCAATTGTATGCTGAAAAAGAAAATGACTAGAGCCAAAAAATGCCACAATTACGACCCGTAGACCAACCCACGTAACTGCGGGAAGGAACAGATACAAAACAAAGTTAAGCAAACTTAATTTTTTTCATGCTCAACTCAACTAAGCACGAAATTTCAAATGCTCATATTAACTAAAATACCGACAAATAAAGAAGTCTCTTGCTATTAATCTATCTGACGTTGTATTTATCATGCTAATAAATGTTAAAATGCCAACATTTGTTGGCTTATTAACATTTATGATCAGGATAAACTTCGTACTCAGCTGAGATGAGCATGAAAAAAGTTTTATAACCTCAGGGCCAGCTTTCTATTCATCAGCAAGAATATTACTAAATTAGAGCGGACACATAGAAACACATATGAAACAAGGACCCACACCAGATGCAAGCAAAAACAATCAATGAATTAAAAACAACAACAGAATCAATAGGATTTATAGGACACATAGCTAATCAACATGTCAGTCAAATTATCTTCAGCAAGGGTTGCTCAGCTTCACTGACTATTTATATTTTGATATAATAACTACAATGACATTTTAGAAATAATCATTTATTTGGCAACTCAACTAATATAAACTTTCTGAAGCCAAAGTCACAAATTTTACATACCAACTCCAAACTGTATGCTTTGATCCCCAGCACCATAAATCCCCACAAAAAAACACTACTCAAAAATAGAAAGTGTGTATGATTAGGAAATACCACAATTACAGACTGCAGACAAACCCGTGGTACCACGAGGAAGAACCACACAACAATCACGAGACACTAGGAAGACCAACTAAGTAAAGCAACCAGCTCTCTCTTCCCCATTAAGATAATTTCAAAACTAGAATGAGGAAAAGGAAAACCATTTTAGTTACGCAACTCTCATCTGGGGGGTTCTGGGATGTACGAGGGCTGAACAAAAAGTTCGTAGAATTTGTTAATAAAATCAAAAGTACTAGTGTTGTTACCCTCAAATTTTTACATGTTTAAGATCCATTCAAATCTGACAAACATTGAAAGTTTCAGACAAATCGCTAGAATACTTTCTTCGCTATGACTCCTTCTACAACGTATGTAAAGTGTACCCGGAGCACGCCATGACGTTAACGTCATTTGACAATATTTCTAACGGTATAACGACGCTCTATCAGCGTATGATTATGGTCTTTGCTGCATGTATGCACATTAGATATACCTCATAAATAGCGGTAATTGATAAATCTAAATGTAAAATAATGTTTTATTTCTAGTTGTTCAGAAATTTATAGAATAAATCAAATACTTTTACATAATACTGTGAGTTGACCGCAACCCTCATGGTTACAGCTTGGCATAACAAGATTCTCTGTTTATCCACACTTTTTTAACTTAAATCTCTCTCAACTCTTAGCAACTTGGACCTCCAGCTCTTTCTCTTCTAATATGTTAAGATTGCTGCTTGATTTTGGAGTCAAACTGTCAAAACCGATGTTCATCACACATGATAATCATGTTAAGGAACCTATCACCTTCATGCGTATTTGGCCGTCAAAAACAACTTTCAGACAATAATTTTTCTATCCTGTTCCTCAATTGTCAATAATTTTTGCACCCATCGTGCGAATAGATGATGCATGTGCAAGAGATCATGCAAAATAGTTCTTACATTTTAATGCGAGGATTATACAGGTCTCTAAACGCTTGCACGCGGTCTTTTTCACGACGTCACAGATACACGTCACAAGTTTATCACTAATTATCTTTGCACGCCCACTCCTTGGGCTTATTCAAAGGTCTTTCTTCCTTGCTTAAACCTTCACGCCACTTTAACACTGTCATTTTTTACGTTTCTGATGATTCCTCAGCTATTTGTAATAAATTATAGGTTTCAATCGGCAAATATCATAAATTCAAAAAGAATTTAATTGCTGTGTGAGTTTCTTTCAAATGCCGTAAAACCACATTTTGCTGTGTTTTTCCTCCAATAGGGCTCACAAAAACTATCGCCACTCCTTTATTTTTCGGAAGTGACGTCGGAAATTTAGTATAATACATCAAATGGCACCATTCTTGACATTGATGTAGTTTCAGAAGATTTGAATAAGACAACTTCGAAATTTGATGATTTTTTAAAGCATGACATCACTTAATTAACGGCGTGCTCCGGGGTAGTGGACCCTGCACTTTTTAAGGTTCAAATAAAAATATTTAAAGTTGATTTAGACTTCTGAAGCTTTACTTGGAAATTGATATTAGACCATATTTACGCATGTGAAAATCTAAAGACAATGGGACTTCAAATAAAAAAGTTATGAAGAAATTCTATGAACTTTTTGCTCAGCCCTCGTAAGAGCTTAGATTTTGAATTTAAAAGTTGCAGTTCCATTTAAAGCAATATTATATTTTTTATTCTACCATTAAGATTAAAATAGGTATGTATGTTTGTATGTTATTGGAACGGAGAGTTGAGATTTTGAATTTAATGGTAACTGTTGCAGTTTCATCTAATGCATTATTATTTTGAACATTACTATCCTAAATTGTTATTTATTATATTATGATTCATATTTGTTCGGCTGAAAATACATTAAAATAAGAAAAATAGTTAGAGCTCTTTGATTGACTTTTTGCATGGTTATTATCTAACAGTTTTTTTTATAAATTCATACGTACTTGCGGACTATAAAAAACACGTGTCGTTTTCACACAGAAGGACCTTTCTAAGTAACCATTTTATTAATATTTAAAACATGTACCAATTGCTGATGTCTGATAATATTTATCTGAGTCGAATTCCAAAATATATTTTTTAAATAAATATGTAAGTTGAAGTGACATTATTACATAACATGTGATCAATGAAAGTTTTTGTATACTAACGTAACCAAGAATCCAGTTAGGCAAACGTCTGATCGTCAACGTTTGACAGTGAATTCAACGAGAAACTGCCAATCCATGCATTTTTATAGATTCGCATTCTGAGAACAGACCGTATATCTACCAAAGAAAACGTTCGTGCAAATAACCAAAAGCCGATCACTTAATTTATATCCGATTATATGGAACTCAATTCCGGCAAATGCATAATTAAATACACTATGCGTAACACATTAGTCCTGACAATAGATATACAGTGAGCCACTTTAGTAACGCACCACTTATAAAATGTAAAATTTCTCGAAAAAGAAATGTAATATTTTTATTTTGCGACTACCAACGTAAAGCGCATCTATATTTGCAGTAGCCATTGGATTTTCATTGTGATCAGATCAGAAACGAAGGAGAAAATGGATTTTAAAGTGCACTACCCTCAAAACGCCGTTTCACATGGCATTATCTCGAATGAAAATCAGATCTCATTGCACTTTTTTCAGGGTCGAATTTCTGCTATGCCAGATATAAGAGCCGATTTATTCTTGGCAATAACTAAGACTGGTATGAGATTGTTAACCCCATAGTTTTATTTAATGTTTTACTATTTTGGTTCCCAGCTGACCAAGGTTCGAAAAAAGTTGGTTTTAGTACTTTTTTTTAAGTTAGTTAAAATTTCGTATGATTCTGAGTAAACTAGTTATCAAAACACTTCTTTTATGATTTCATTCAAAACAACCATGTACCCGCCGTTTATTTTCGTAAAAAATAATGGAATTATTGGCGTTATGGTGTTGACGTTAGTGATGACGTCACTACTACCAAGGCTATAAGACGTGTCAATGATAAGATGTTTTAGTGTTTTGATACTTCTATGTCCACAAGTGACTCATAACAAAATAATTTGCGAGGAAAACCCAGTTTGATTATTGTAACTGACGTTAATATGACGTTAAAACGAGCATTTCTTCAAAAATAAACGGTGTTACTAAATTCAACGACCGAAAAATGGGGTTTTAATTAAATTAATAAATTGTTTTTGGTGTTTTTCTGTCACAACGATCACCATGGATTATGCCTAGCACAAAACAGAAATAGAAATTAAAGACGTTCCGCTTGCACGTGCATTTTTCAAAATTTGTCAAAATTGCCTTTGAGTAGCAGAATGATTCGCATGAGTGATTCCAATAATTTAATTTAGATGTTATCAAACAGATAAAATGTCAATAAATAAATTATCATAGAGAATGTTCGGTTCCAGCATTTTTGTAAAAGTGGTGCGTAACTAAAGTGGCTCACTGTAGATGCTTGACATTTATGTATAATTCTCTAATCTGTCATTTTTGCGATGATACAGCAATTTAGTATAAACAGGAAATGCTACAATATAAGAATCCTTCACGAGTATTAGTAGAGCAAACAAGAGCTCAAAAGTCGCATCCTTAAGGACTTTTAGGTGCCCTCTCTGTTAACAAGTAGTGTTATATACCAAATTGTTCGTTAGCATCCCTAGTTTCAGAAAACCAATGATGTCGGTGTCGGAGTCGCGTACTTACAGAGTTATGGCCCTTGAAAGTTACCTACCCTAAACACTCTTAAGACTGATTTTAGGGTATAAAATGAGCATAAAATATGCTTGTTTTGCTGGAAATAACCAGTTTTACGTATTTTCGTCTAAAGTTTGAATCAGAAACGGAAAATATGTTAAAGTTCTCTTCATTTTACCCGACAAAAGAGGAATTTGGGATGAATGCCTTTTGTAGTGGGCCCTGACGGCGCCGGCGTCGGTGTCATCACTAATATAGGTGTGGCCCTTTGATATATGTTTAATATCTCCTGATTGGGTGATAGGATTTTATCAAAATTTTCAAGGATACAGCATCTAGGTATGATAAATAGTCGACCAGGGTTAGGTGACCTTGGCCTCATTTTCAAGGTCAACACAGGGAAAAGTTGGCTAAATTAATGCCAAAAATTACTTAAATTCACGTTATCTTCGGAGTAGGTCAGAGGATTTTAACCAAATTTGCATAATGATTTAAATAACTAGACATGGCAAAATAACGCTAAAGTTTATGAGACCTTGACCTAATTTTCAAGGTCACAGTAGAAAAAAACTGCTAAATTTAGGCGAAAAGTCACTTAAATTCACATTATCTTCGGAGTGGGTCAGTGGATTTTGCCCAAATTTGCATGAATCTAATACATGGACATTCCAAAAAGTTAAAAAAAAGTTTTGGAGACCTTGACCTTATTTTCAAGGTCACATTAGAAAACCAAATCGCAAAATTTAGGCCAAAAATACTTAAATGCACATTATCTTCGGAGTGGGTCAGTGGATTTTACTCAAATTTGCATGCATTCAATATCTGGACATGACAATAAACCGATAACATTTTGGAGACATTTTGGTTAGTTGATTTTGTCCTAAGTTGCACCAATCTAATACATGGACATGGCAAAAAGCTGATAAAGTTTAGGAGACCGTGACCTTATTTTCAAGGTCACATTAGGTATCAAAATTGCAAAATTTAGGCCAAAATACTTTAATGCACATTGTCCTTGGAGTGGGTCAATGGATTTTACACAAATTTGCATAAATTCAATATATGGACATGAGAATAAGCCAAAGGAAAAAATTTGAGACCTTAGCCTTACTTTCAAGGTCACATTAAAATAAAAACTGCAAATTTAGGGCAAAAATACTTAAATGCACATTATCTTCAGATTGGGTCAGCTGATTTGTCCCAAATTCGCATGAATCTTATACATGGACATGACAACCCTCATTTTCAAGGTCACATTAGAAAACGAAGCTGCTAAATTTCAGCCAAAAATACTTAAATACACATTATCTTTGCAGTGGGTCAGCGGATTTTACCAAAACTTGCATGATTTTAAAATCTGGACAAGGCAATAAGCCGTTAAAGTTTTTGGGACCTTGACCTTATTTTCAAGGTCACATTAAAAAATGCTTGATTTAGGTGAATAATTATTTAAATGCAAATTATCTTCAGACTGGGTAAGCGAATTTTACCCAAGTTCACATGAATCTAATACATGGCCATGACAAAAAGCTGCTAAAATGTTTGGGGCCTTGACCTTATTTTCAAGGTCACATTGGAAAAGAAACTTCTAAATTTAGGCCGAAAACTTTTAAATGCACATTTTCTTCAGAGTGGTTCAACGGATTATACCCAAATTTGCATGATTTAAAACCTAGCCATGACAAAAGTTGATGCGGTTTTGTGACCTTGACCTTATCAATCAAGGTTACATAAGAAAAAAAAAGTCAAATTTAGGCAAAAACTAATTAAATGCGCATTATCTTCAGAGCCGGTCAGCGGATATTACCTAAATTTGGATGAAACTAATATCTGATTATGACAAAAGATGATAAAGTCTTTGGGACCATTTTCTTATTTTCAAGGTTACATAAAAAAAAAAGCTGTTAAGTTTAGGCAAAAGTTATCTAATTTGCGAGGAGTCGGCGGACAGGTAAAGAGTGGATTGTATTGTGGGAACCTCGACTTTAATTTCAATGTCGATGAAGAAAAAACCCTGCTTAATTTAGACCAAAGGTACTTAAATGTACATTATCGCTTGAAGCATGTTAGCAGATTTTAATGGAGTTTGCATGTCTGCAACACCTGGACATGATAAAACTCCGACTAGGTTTTGGTGAATTTGACCGAATTTCAGAATTACTGCAGAAACAGTACTGTACAATTAAAGCCAAAAAATTCACCTGAATCTTTTCTGGATGGATTTTCTTCCTTTATTTAGGACGCAGCTCCTCTCAGGATGATAGTACCACCAAAAAACATTATAAGGCTGTGATACATGTGTAATTGGTATTTTCAGATGAAACATTAATACATTCTTATGTTTGCTCAAAATACAGACTGTTGGTGCGCATCAATGAGTCGGTCCAAACGAGTACACACAGTTTATGTTTTATAGCAAAATAAGAAAATTATTTTCGAACCCTTTAACTCCGGGGATGACTTGACTGATCAATTGTTTGTAGCAGCCATTTAAATATGCAACGAGCTGGTGTTTTTATGTCTGCAAAATCATTTTGTGAGTGTTTCAATCATTTGTGAAGCAACTAGGTTCGCTATTATCGAATTTAAGTTCAATATTAAACAAGAGGGCTCTTGGGTCCTTGGTCGCTCACCTGATATGACCATTCGTAAGGCCAGGGAAAAGCATAATCTCTCCCATCATTACAGCTGTCAATATTCGATGTATCTATAGTTTTAACAAAACTTTTGTTTTGAACGTGTATATGTAATGTTAAGGAATATAGGATAAACCTCAGTGGATATTAACATTTAAACCAAAATGAACCAAATCAGGCCAATGGTTAATGGATAACAGTTCCAGGCAGACAGATTGACGCAAATGAACATACAGAGACATATCAAGGACTTTGACCTTGTGGATTCAGACAAGAAGATGTATTTTATGTTTTCCCTATAATTAGCCAATGTAAATATTGTAACCCCAGGACAGAGCCACTTTTGGCCCCAGTGCCATAATTGGAACAGACTTGGTAGACGTTTACTAGGTAATGCTTCATATTAAGCGTCAAGGATCAATGCTTTGTGTATTTTGGTTTTTTTGTCAGTTTGAAAGTCTATTTTAGCCCATTTTAGCTAGATACATGTATAAACTGGAATAATGCCATTTAAATAATTAAATTTATGAAGGCCATATATGGATCATCCCTGTCAAGTTTGATCAAAATCCACCTATTAATGCAGGAGAAGATGTCGTTTGAAGCAATAGTTGACGACAGACAACGGGCAACCGAGACCACAACAGCTCACTTTGAGTAAATGGCTCAGGTGAGGTAAAATATTTTGTCTGCTCACCTTGACCCAGTTTTTGGAAAACAATATGACTGAGTAAACAGACCATTGATGCAAGAATGTGTCTGCATTTATTTAGAAAAGACGCTCGAAGGTAGCTTTAGTGTTGACTTTTATGCCACTATTAACGCCCAAACGGAACATACCAGAGTTTTTATTTTTTCGATAATGTCAATTGTTCAATCCTAAAGACCCTCCAACTCTCCAAATGGTTCAAATTAGTGAGAAATGCAGGCGAAAAAGGTGGGTGGGGTACGCCTACATTTTGCAATGAGCCAAACAAACGAATTTAAACTTTGATATTAATCATAAGAAGTGAGAAGTTTGTAATCAGGGGATAAAACTAATCTTCAAAGACATGAATCCTACCTTTGGTCGTTCGCAACAACAGATAGAATCAGAACGCAAATGTTACGTGAAACAAGAGTTTAAACACCTTTGTCGAGAATGACTTTGACATCAAGGTCAAATAAAGTATTTTTTAAAAACATAATAGTAATCCAATTAGATATTTACATGTACATAGGTAGACGAAGATTCCTTTTGCGAGTCCGAAAGAGTTAAAAAAAAAAAAGAATTTCATTATGGTATGCACAAATAAGTGGGTGGGGTATTTCCATGTTCTCCTTGCTCTTTTGGGGCGTTTGAACTTGCTATCGTAGGTAACGGCTATGATTTTGTGTAGCACAGATTGTGGTCCCACTACAGAAATGTGACTTTGAAACTTTGGACCGAATTAAAGTAGAGTATGTTTTAAATTGGACTGCCATTTCTTCTGAATTTTAAAAGGTTATTTAAATGTTGTACTTTGAATGTCAGCTGATATAGTTATAAACCTAATTTTGTGATGATATTCGCCTATTACACATCTAAATGTATTTGTTACAAGAAAAGGTGCAAAAAATACGAATTTGTTTTAACAATAACAATAAGTTTCATGTTAGCACAATAATTGCTTCTACAGCTTAAAAGTGGGTGGGGTACTTTCATGTTCTCCATAATCTTTTGGGGCATTTGAGCTTGCTATCATAGGTAACGGTTATATTTTATGTAGCACAGGATATGGTCTCACTATAGAAATGTGACTTTGAAACTTTGGACCGACTTAATAGAAAGTCTGGTCAAAATTGGAAGAGCATTTGTTTTCTGACAATTTTTAAACATAAATTTTGTACTTTAAATGCCTGCCAATATAATTATAGACTTCAGTTTGTGATTAAATTTGCATATCATACATTTAAAAGTATCTTCAACTTCAACAAAAACGTTTTCAAAAAATTGTGGGTCTGTTTCATAAATCATAACTTGTTTTCCTTTTAGCATAGTAATCGCTTCTCAAGCTTTAAAAGTGGGTTGGATATTTCAAGGGCAGATAACTCGATAAGTACACAGAACCAAATGCGACATCATTGGTTTTTATAAACCGCAGATATTGGCTGTAACTTTGGCATATGACTCAGCTTGCGAAATGTTTACACCATTGGAAGGGAAGCTAGAAACATTTATCTAGAAATGAAAAATTAACTAGTTCAAAAACTATGCTTTTTGTTATAAACAGGTCCAAGTTCGAAAAATGGGCTTCAGTATCAAAGGTATTTGCCTTATTTAACTGAGGTTTAATAGGATATATTTGACTTACCATTTGTTTGAAATAAGGATTATCTTGATTTAGAGTTCATTGCTGCAACAACATCAGCTTAATTATTGTCAGAAAGAGACAAAATGAAGTCTCTCTGATAACAACACAAACATAAATCAGTAACAAGCACATTAAGTACCCATTGTCATATCTTAAATTGGCCCATAACATTTCGAGTTAAATCTTGTAAAAATATTGCGGATAATGGAGAGGAACTCAAGCCCTCTAGAATGACATTGAGGTCAAGGCCACATAAATCTATTTTAGTACACAAAATACTGATCCATTAATATATTTATAAAGGTACAAGATGGTCCTTTTTAAAAAAAAACATAATGGTACGAAATAAGAATTTCTTTTTTATACATAAAAAAGTGGGTGGGGTACTTCCATGTTCTCCATGACCCTTTGGGACATTTGATCCTGCTATCATAAGTAAATTTTATAACTTAATGTAGCACAAATTGTTGTGTCGTTATAAAATGTGAACTCGATTCTTTGGACAGAATTAAAGGAGAGTCTGGTTAAAATTGGAATAGCATTTTTTCTGGCGCATTTTCTAGAAATAAATGTGTACATTAAAAGTAAGATGATATGGTTAAAAACATGATTGTGTAATGAAATATACCTATTACATATCTGAAAGTATATTTTAAAAGAAAATATGCAAAAATTTCCGATCAATTTTAACAACCACAATTGGTTTTCATTTTAGTACAATAATCGCTTCTCCAGCTTAAAAAGTGGGTGGGGTACCTACATGTTCTCCGTGCCATTTTTGGGCATTTAAACTTGCTGCACTAGATTACTGTTACAATACTTACGTAGCAAAGATTTTGGTTTCGCTATGGAAATGTGATTTTGAAACTTTGGACCGAATTAATAGAAAGTCTGGTTAAAAATGGAAGAGCATTTATTTTCTGACAGTTTTTTAAACCTAAATTTTGTACTTTAAATGTAAGGAAATATAATCATAGACATTATTTTGTAATCAATTTTGCCTATTATATACTTAAAAGTATCTACAACAAGAAAATATGTAAAAAATGTGGATCCGTTTCATTTATTTCAATTATTTATCATTTTAGCATAATTATCGCTTCTCAGGCTTAAAAAGTGGGTGGGGTATTTCAAGGGCAGATAACTCGATAAGTACACGGGACCAAATGCAACATCATTGGTTTTCATAAACCGTAGATATTGGCTGTCACTTTGGTATATGACTCAACTTGTTAACAGAGAGGGCACCTAAACTCCCTCTCAGCGCCTTGATATTTGCAGTACTATATAGGGTAAGATAGAAAATCCGCCTGAGGATTACCAATTGGCATCATAAGACTTGCTAAGTGATGACAAACGGTGATCGCGAGGGACAGATTTTTCTATCCCATCCTCATACGAATAATGGATTCTTTTTCTTGCACACCGCTAAATCCTTCATTTATATTCGAAAAACATGAAAAAGACTTCCAGAAAATCCTGAATACGCTTAGATGTGACATGGTGACGTGATTTTAACATTGCAATGACGTCACGGATCGACGTGCGGTCAGCGTGCGGCTGATCGTTTTTTATCTTTCCCACGAGCTGCTACGGGTATGAGATATAAAATTATCTCACATTGGTAAAAATAACGGAACTCCCGATCTAGTGTGCGAGAATAACAAAATTGAGCCAGTGCATGTGATTTCCAACAATGTGGTATTTTGACAAGTGCATACTCAGACGAGCCTCTGCAGCTTCTTTTTTAGCTTAGAAACTCCAAATGGTGTTCAGTCAGTAGCTTGGCAATCATATAATACTCAAGCGTTAAGCAATGACTCTGATCAGACTGCGCGTATGCACAGGATGATCTGAGGCTTTGCTTGTCGCACATACCACATTGCTGGAAATCTCATACACTGGCTCAAATCACAGACCAACTCATAGCACCATGAGCAAGATCACAAACAAAGACAGATCAGAATGTACACTGTTTTTAAAAGAGGATTGTAACTTAGATAAACTGCTATGCAGAGGATATAGAATCTTCTCAATCACACAGCGCAGTGTCCCCGGTGAGGCCTAAACCAGGGGCCGCTCTATGTCAATTCTCACATACTACCACCTAATCAATGCATTTCTTATTTGTTACGGCTGATGCTTGACTTCCCAGTCCATATTTAGTCATGTCGGGATGTTTACCCAGGATGAACCAGTACTAAGCATTGAAGTGCCTCTGACGAGCTTTGAGCTAGGAACTCCACGACCTCAAGTCGAGCACTCTACCACTAAGCAACTTCGCACTTCTATTATTATTATACGAGGGCCATTTTTTATGTTCGTAGAATCGGGCTGTATCTCTACAAATATAGAATTTACGGTACCATAAGTATATATATTTTAAAAGGTCTAGCTTTTGTCTATCAACTGATATAAATTTTACATAATTCGCGCTTAGTTCGGTCAAGATATATAGCTTTGAAAAGGGCTATTAAAGGACACTGGTCGAAATCCATGCCATTTTAACCACACAGCAAGAAGGAAATAAGACGCTGTAAAGTTCCATTCGCTATGGTGATATAAGCATTTTTCAAGCCGATTTTTCTTTTGCACCACCAAAATTAATTATTCAAACGCTAATCGTCGACAAGTGCAGCAAAACTATAAGCATGGTGTTTACTCTTCTATAACAATTTTTAAACACCCATCAATATACCAAAATAATCATTGTCAAGTGCTAGTTAATATATCTGTTAAAGTTACGATTATGAACAAATTTTAAAATTTCTTCTGGTTTTGCATAGCACATGGTATACTCAATCATTCGTCAGCAGTTATATTGATGTATCGATTTAAGCGTGTAACTGGCACTTTCCAGTACTGGCATACCCCCATGTTATAAAAAGTGGGTGGGGTAAATCAACCCCGCGTAGAAAACACAATAACAAACGGATCTGCATAATTTTCTTATTGCAGTGATTTCAACACCTGTTTAGAAGCACAAAAACAGTTTTAATGTATTTTCTAAACATAGTAACGCTCCATGACGTCATTTATTACAAAATAAGGGATTTTAGCACCCCCTAGGCTATTTATTTTGCAGTTCATTTCTAATAAAACAAAAGTATTAACTTTGTTTTTGGATGAAAGTTACCATAACACTTCCATCTACCATATAAACAAGAAAAAATATAATACTACTTTACAGCTAACATATTAAGCCACATTCAAAAGCACGTGTCCAACTTCTACTTGTGTCAACTTTTTACGATAAAAGTTTATATGTCCACTTTTCAATTTGCTAAGGTTCCAAACAAATCTTCCATATCCAATAATTGCTGCGCATTTGCTATAATGTTTATATAATATTGTAGCACGTGGTGTCCTTGATCTGCAGCCAAAGTTTCAGAAGCTGTGCATGGCTATGGACCCATTTTCATGCAATTGTTTCTAACGTTCTGTCAGAGACTAAGTCCATAAAATGTCACTTTTTTACCATACTTCCAGTGTGCGATATATAGGTATGTCTTTGCCTCTTAGAAGGCATTAAAGCAATGTATTTTGAAATAATTTAAGGTTGCATGTATAGATAAAAGTTCAATATTTTCAAATATATGAATGATGTATGCATTTACTTTCGCCGTTTTCATTAAATCTACCTCTCTACGAACATAAAAAACGTCCCTCGTACATGTAAGTAGCTGTAGTAGTTTTTGTAGTTGTAGTTGTATTTGATCAGTTTGGTACTTACCTGGGTGAGATTAAATAAGTGTGATACTTCAGCAGTAGCAATGCTGGCCACAGAACAGCCACAGCCAAGAATCATCAGTTTTGTTGGGGGTTTGGTGAGAGCTTGAATCATCGCATAGATTGCCACGCCAGGCTTACACTGAAAAAAAACATGTGTTTTTGTTTAAGTTAAATTTCATTCAAATCGCCGAACTCAGTTTCAAAGAATACTTTTTAAAAAGAAAAAAATATATCTACTGTGTGAATCTGCATCAGTTTCTGATCCTGTGTAGCTCGAGAGCAATGATGTTTGTGAAATTATATTTCCGCACTTCTGATATTTATCTAGTTTCACTTGTATCCTTGGATCCATCAGGCTTTAACTTGCGAACGAAATAGATGTCATCCATTAAAAAGGAACCAATATACGACATGTACTGCATTGGTCGTCGTCAATATCAGCGCTACTTGAACATCCTTTTTGGAGGATGTCTCAGTGGCGTATTTATCTACTGTGTGAATCTGCATCAGTTTCTGATCCTGTGTAGCTCGAAAGTAATGATGTTTGTGAAATTATATTTCCGCACTTCTGATATTTATCTAGTTTCAGTTGTATCCTTGGATCCATCAGGCTTTCACTTTAGATGCCATGCATTGAAAAGGAATCAATATTAGACGTGTACTGCATTGGTCGTCGTCAATATCAGCGCAACCTGAACATCCTTTTTTGGGGATGTCTTAGTGGCGCAGTTGGTAGCGTCGATGTCTGGTGTAGTGCTAGGCGCTGTTGCTGAGGTCGTGGGTTCGAATCTTGCTAGAGGCGGAACTCATCGCCAGAAAACTCAATTTTGTCAAAGTTGCAGGCGAGCAAGGGAGCGGACGTTCCTGCGCATCTGAGCAATCTGATCATCGGCTAGTTTTTATTTTTTCTCTCTGAAAATTTCTTTCAAAAGTTCTATTAATACATGCAACATTCAACATGCTAGATAGTCTATGTAGCCGCACATACTGGATTGGGTCTCTCTTTAAAGCTGCATAGTCTGTAACTTTTGATCTTTTAATTTTAAAACTAAAGTTTCCTTTTTTTCAAGAACACAGTAAAATAACTTAAATTCAGGTAAACATTTTACCAATTTCGTAAATCTTAACAGATTATCAGTATCAAAACAACACCATTTATGTTAAAATTAACTGTCTATAATTATTGGAGGGACGCAAATAATTACCAACAAGAGAAAAACACACCTGTTTTATAAGATAATTCACTTTTCCGTGCAGTTTTCAGCTATAGTGAACAGATTTATTGTGAAAACATAACTTAATTCTACTTTTACAAGTGATTTAAAAAGAAAATAAAAATTTCGAAAAATATCAAAAGTTACAGAGTATGCAGCTTTAAGACAGATCTTTTCGCGTCGAGGCTCAAAATAAAGCAAATACTTGACCTGAGACTGGAAATTAGTCAGACCCAAGTAAACACCTAAATACTGTAAATTCAGATTTTTTCGCGAGGGTTTATTTTCGCGTAACTTCGCCTATGTAAATTTGGAATCTCTCGCTAGGGTTTTATTTTCGCGAAACTTCGAATCTGCATAGTTTCGTGAAAATAAGATCCTCTCGAACTGGTGATCTCACCCTGTCGATTACTGATATAGGTAAATAATGCCCCAGTTGAAAATTTTTAATGTTGCAACTATGTCTTTTAACGCTATTCGCGAAAATAAAATTATCGCGCGAAACATTTCGGATTTACAGTAACAGGTCACTATCAGCCCCTTTCACAGGGCATTTAGCTGGCTGTGGCTGATGGTGGCCGGAAACTGTATGCTAGCTGTAATGTGTTTGTTATCCATGCCATAGTATACCTTACCTGGGAGTCCAGAAGTGTGACCGTCAGATTGTAGCCACCTAGTATATCCTTTCGTTCATTGATATGTCTCGTAGCCATGGTAACGGCTGGCATACAAGCTCCCCCGCTGTTCCATCCTCCTCCCGTCATTGGAAGAAACACCTGCAACGTCAGATTTTTCGCCTGACTTGAAAACGGTATATTTAGCATCAGAGGGAAGAGGACCCTCATTACCAACTGGACCTCATTTAACAGCATCGTTGTGAACAAGGGCCTCATGTCAACAGTTTTGGAGATAAGTGTAACCTGTCAAGAAAACAAAATGTAAAAAATATTCACAAAGGTTGAACAAAACAGATTTATCCCACCCCTTTTAATTGTATGTGATACATTGAAAGAATATAGACTTCGGGAAAGGTGGTTATCTATATTGCTCAGTTTTAGAAGACGAAAACGTGCAGCGGAAATAGTTTGGGTGTATGTTCTTGACAAAGCATTTTCATATACAGTAAAACCTGTGTAAAATGGCGAATTTCAAAAAGACCACGAATTGGTATTCAAGACCAATTATCGCTTAATGCAGGTCAAAAGTATTGCAGAATGCTCCAAGGGGAGCATTCTGCACTACTTTCTATCTTCATAAAGCTACCGTTTGTCATTTAGATATTTGTCTTTTTTTGAGTGGCTGTTTTACAGTATAACAGCTTGGGTGTCTTTTTTCTTAGTTTGTAAATGTTTCTATACGTTATGGCTAAAAAGAATGTAGCATAGATGATCTATTACTATCACTCCCTCACATAAAAATGTGGGTTTGCAGGCTTTCCAGCAGCAACTTTGAAAAAACTAGGAGAAAACGAGGAAAAGTATTTACAAAATACTAGGAAAAAAACTAGGAAAATCTAGGAAGTTTGAGGCAAAAACTAGGAGTTATTTGGTCATACGTTTTTACTTTCCCCTACCTGATTACCACAGTAACCATACACATTCATACTAAAAAGACTGTTAAGCTAACTAAGTTTTCTTCTGCAGTCAACAGAGCAGACACTTATATAAAATTAAACTTTTCATAAAGACTATTTTAGGCGCAATAAAGGTTGTTTCACTGAAATTATAATAAAAACAGAGAGCAAATTAACATTGAATTTTTAGCAGTTTTACTGGATCCTGGTCTTTTTCAAGCCCTATATTTGACAGATAAAGGGTACAGTAAATCCTTAGACAACAAACACAAATTAAGGAAGTAGACCCCACTTGTGTGTGTGTTCACTCCTTTGAGTTGTCTACCTCTTTTTTCCAACAAGTCTTGTGTTGAGCAGTGTTTGGAGTGCAAAATTACAACACACTTCAAAATGGGGGTTCCGGGGTCCTCCCCAGGAAAAATTTGAAAACCATGAAAACAGAGGAAGCCATCTCTGGTCATTTTGCAGGGGCAATTTATCTTCAGAAAATGAAGAATTTCAGAAGACAATGCTCACATTTATTGTATGCTCTTTTTGAATATAAGATTTAGACAGAATAGGCATATATCTGTATTAGACTTGGGGTGTACTTGACTTGTTGATAACCTTATACAGTGATTTTAGTATACATGTATCAGGACATTAAACCCAACAGATGTCAATAAACCCAACTGATGCAATCCATTATTATTAACCAGCCAAGTTTTTTTGCATGTGTCCAGCCTAATATTTGGGAGTTTTGCAGGTTGGATTCCCAGGTCCGGCACATTCTTTCACTATAGTTGTCTGTTACTGGAGAAAGGATGAGGACAAAGTACTCCTGCCTTAGAAACTGTGTTGTTAGGATCAACTTGTCATTCCTACATGACCTCAGATGTAAAGCAAGAAATCAACCAAAAAGCATTTACCTTACCTCACTCCTTTTTATGCTGCCTAATATGAAACCTCAGAAAAAAACTGACCATCAGACCAAAATAGAGTCTGTTCCGTTTGACACTGGTGCAAGAGTTAGGTAGACACTTACAATGGTCTAAGGATGGATACAGCATTTTAAAACAACGCAAGATGTCACGAACATTACATAAAAGTAAGTAAGGGTGCAAAGATCAGGAATAGATACAATCAAGTACCACACCTGACCCAGGATACCAATGGGAAAGCGACAAACTCACAGTTAGACACCACAGACGAGAGCCAAGAGGTCAGCCTTTCCCAGCAGGTGACCACAAAACACATATAAACAGACGCACACAAAGACATAGCAAACACAAGACAACACAAAAACATAAAAGATCACAAAAGAAGTACCGCCTTGGAACGGTCAGTAAAATAGTTTATGGAGGGCTTAAACTGGTTTAATGGCGCCAACCTCACCCTTAATTCAGATGTGGATCAAGACACATAGATATTTGGTTAATCCATGTATCATCTCCTAAAACATATAAATCAAGATATAACAAGGAGATAAAGCAAAGATATGGACTCAACAGTAAATAAAATTGAATACCGGAGCAAAAGAAATCCACAGTTAAACATATTTATACATATGGTTTATTTTTTATGTTCAAACTGATCTTGCAAAACTCTAAGGTTCCACTAGGGGGTTTGAGTCAAGTGTAGTCATCATAGAGTATAGTCCAAACTCAGTTATCACCTGAGAAGGCTAGACTATGCATCAGTGACAACAGACCACACAAAGAACACCAATTAAAGACTGTCAGTTCAACACCCTAAAGATCTTATTCTGAAACAAAATCTCAAAACACATATCCAAAAAGGTGCAAAATTTATGAAAAACTAGGAACACATTTAAAATACTAGGAAAAAGTAGGAAAACTAGGAACGCTGGAAAGCCTGGGTATGACCAGAAAATGCCTCAATCACAAATTCCAAAACCCAACCACGGCATTAAGACGATGTACCATCAGAAAACAGAGACACACCAGTATACGAGAAAATGCTATATTGCTGTATATATAATGCAAGAAGATCTAATGCTATCACTCCTACACAGATAGAGGGCATAAGCTGGACATGCCTCAATCACTATTTCTCGAACGCCCGATCGGGGTTTCCGTTGTTTTTACCCATGCGAGATAAGAAGCTCTAGCGATAAAGCGTGTATTTTCCCTAGTTGGCACGATTACAAAACTTAATTTTCATATTGCCCTAATGTTTTTTAAATTGGTCTGTTTCGGTAGAAAAATATGCATAAAAAGCATCAAAATAGGTTTCAAAGAGATTCATCATTTACAAAGCCGTGAAAATTTGCGTCTTCTACTCCCACCCCTTATTTTAGACGATACTTTTAGTAAATCCTTTGCAGGTTTTCAAAAAGTAAAAGTGCTAAAATATTTAGGATATAAATGCCTTTCATGTCAAATTTTTTGCAGTATTCCTTCTGCGCATGCGTACGAAATCTACTTGAAATTGTGACGTTTGTCATTGAAAAGATGAAACTGGCGTCTTTCAGTTTGTTTTTAGATGCTCCCCCCCTAGACCCAAGATGACCTTTGGACAATTAATTGTCGCTATACAAATATACAACATATGTAAATGGCGTCTTGGGTCTAGGGGGGAAAGGGGTTGTATAAGCGAAAGAAGACATCAATCATCTGACAAAAATAGACCACTTTGCAAGATGGTCGTTTTAATGTACATCAACTGTATAAATAGTTTTACTGTAGCGTGATAGGAAGATTATTTACCCTTGTTTAACGGTCTGGTTCCCATATATGTTACTGAATAAGCAGCACAGTTGATGACCGAAATAAATTCTCATTCAATAAGAAGTAGAGTTATTACATGCATTAATGAAACCCCGTTTTAAATATACGAATTAGGGGGCAATGGTGCATCGACGGCTCGTCTATATGTATTTGTTGAATGTGCCTAGTTTCTCCAGTTGTTATTTTAACACAATAAAACGAACGTCTCGTTTAGGGAGATCGCCCGCCTTATCGCTAGAAATTCTTTATTCTCCCACCTTTGCCCGTTTAAGATAGGCTGTCAGGTCATGTAAGAAATTTCTATCTTACATGACCACTAACAGCTTCTTAACATGTACGAGTAAAATATTCATTTTTTTCCAAAAAAGGCTAGTCAAAGAATTTGCGCCTTAGTAACTTATTTATTTTGCATTTTACATCTTAACTAATGCTCCAATCGTAATTTCCAGACAATAACAAAGTGCAAACTATGTTTACACCCATTTTCATACCCTATAGAAACACTCGTGAGCTCAGAAATAATGTAAATCCAATGAGTAAGAAGAAGAAATTTTCACGTTTTATGGACTTTTTCATGTTCCGGATAAAAAGCTTGGGAAAAGTGGGAGAACAATCCATCATGAGCCTCGGCAAGCCTTGTCCCTGGCTAAAATCTCAACCCCTTGCGTGAGATATCTCTATCCTACATGGGCACTCATGGTGAATTGTTAGAATCTCACATACCCGTACAAGCCCTTGGGAAAGATAACTAGAGGTATTGAAGGTACTGAGGCGCTCACCTTATCTCCTTGATAATGTTAAAATAGGTCAAGGTCAACAACAGCATATAATGGAACAAATTTTGTTTTACCATATATGGGGGTTGCAGCCATTTTGGTCAAGTGACCTAATCTATCTAATGAATAATCCATCAAACAGCACGGTGATTTCTGAGAAAACGATATTTAGTTAGGAGTGTGGCAGTCAAAATTAGTGGCCTTGGATAAAAGGTCACAGGTCAGCTGGACATTTGTACTTAATATAAAACCATTGTCTCAACAGGTTTAACTATTATGAACTCGGCTTAAACAGTTATAGAAAAATGAACATTTTACGATTTTCTCCATATAAATGCATTAGGAATCAAATTTGACCTTGCCATAAAGTAGGTCAAGGTCAACCTAGATCCATCATTTGTGCAAACCTGGTAGGGCCCACATCCCCAATGCTACATATCAAGTCCCAAAGCCAATAGCCTTTTGGCTCCAGAGAAGAATATATTTAAAGAGTGTTTACCATATATTGGCATGGTGGCCATGCTAGTCATGTGACCATAACAATATGTATCAGTTTTGGCTAACCAATCATAAGGAGTTGTCATATGAAACTTGGTTTCAATTGGCCGAGCGGTTTCCGAGAAAACTATGTTTAAATATGTTTATGGGACTCCAATATGAGCGACCTTGGCTAAAAGGTCAACCTTGACTTCTGGAATTTATTTATAGACACTAAATTGAACATATCAAGTGAAAATATTGACTTTGGCTTCCACAGTACTAAAAAAATCAACTTTTCAAAAAAATTCCCATTCAAATGCATGGAAAAATATTTTTAAAAGCTTTTTACCATATATGGGCTTGGCGGCCATCTTTGTCATGTGACCAAAATATTTTGTCTAAATTTTGACTAACTTATCATAAGGAGTCTTCACATGAAACTTGAGTTTAATTGGGCCAATGGTTTGTGAGAAAACTATATGTTTAATATATTTATGGGACCACAATATGAGCGACCGTGGCTGTAAAGGCAAAGGTCAACCTTGACCTTTGAAACTTATCTATAGCCATTGCATCATTAGTTTTAACATATCAAGTAAGAAAAATCGCTTTCAAATTGGCTTTTACAGTATTCAAAAAATCAACTTTTCAAAAAAAAAATCCCATTTAAATGCATTAGGAAGCAAATTTGACCTTGACTTAAAGCAGGTCATGGTCAACCTAGGATCATTATTTGAACAAACTTGGTAGGCAAAACACCCCCAATGCTACATACCAAGACCTAAGGTCATTGACTTTCTGGTTCTGGAGAAGAAAATTTTTAAAGGTTTTTACCATATAAGGGCATGGCGGCCATCTTGGTCATGTGACCAAAACCATTTAACAAACTTTCGTTCCCGCGTCCTAAGGAGTCTCCATATAAAATTTGAGGTCAATTGGCCCAGTGGTTTCAGAGGAAATGTTTGAAAATGTTGACAGATGGACGACGGACGCCGGAGTGACTGGTATACTAAAAGCTCACCCATGAGTTAAAAAACGAACAGACGCACGTCGATCTGTGAAATCATTGTAATGTTAAAATAACGTCACCACGTCGCATCTCAGCGTATTCAGGATTTTTGGAAGCCTTTTTTCATGTTTTTTTTTCAATACATATGAGGTATTTAGTGATGAGCAAGAAAAAGATTTCATTATTTGTGTGAGAATTCGATAGAAATATCCGCCCCTTGCGATCATCATTTGTCATTACTTTAACCCACCAAAATATATATAATATTATCTAATCAGCTATCGAATACAAAAACTATACTTATAACTATAATTCGGGGACAAAAGCTTACACATTATTCCTAAAATTGGACAAAAGCTTACACATACTTTCTAAAATTAAAATAAAGGTAGAAATCGAAAAATGAAACATAAACGCAGACGTTAATCATTGTCATACGAAAAACTGTTTCTTAATCGTAACGGTTTCTGTCTCACATACGGCACACGCCATGCCTATCCATATGGCCAAACAGCTTTATATCGAAAGTATATCCAGTTTGATGAATAAAGAATACAAATTATGTGAGTAACATACAACCTAAGTATTAAACCCATATAAGCCTAGCGTCCTTTTTGTGGGACATAGGCAAACAGTGCAGACGAAGATCAGACGCCGCAGCATCTAATCAGGGTCTCTACTGTTTGCTTCCATAATATTCTATTAAAATTTAGTTAAGATTGAAAAAATATCAATCCAACAACCCTTACAACGAAAATGCAATGGTCCAAGGTTAAGCAGATGATCACATTTATCACGCGCGTTGTCTGGGTCTGTAATGTTATGGAACATTGAAACAGGAAAGGTTCTTTATAGTCATACATTTAAATGGTCGAGTCTTATCGCTTAGAAAAACTCTCTTGCATTGTAAAGATTATATTATAGCTATTGCGAAATGAATGGACTCCAGTCGAGTATTGGTAATTTTGTTTTGCACTATTTCTAACAATTAGGCTTAGCCTAAGCTTGAAACAGTGTTCATATATAATCATTTTGATAATTAGCATGTCAAATGAGAACATAATTATTGCCACAAGAATGACATTCTGTTAATCATTTGTATGTTTCAAATCAAACTAAATTGATGATAATAGTAACGTAAATATATATAAAAAATAAAACGGATTTTTAATCCAGTGTGGAGCAATGAAAGCTCGAGCGAGCCTGTTAAAATATGTCATTAGACACATCAGAGCATTTGCTGCTCGTATACATAAAGTATGTATGAACGTTATTTGTTTGTTTGGTTCTTAACGACGCATCAACCCTTGTGGGTCATTAGCGTCAGATGGTATTAAACTAAACATGATGAAGATGGAAAAAATAAAAATTTATAAGATGAAATAAAAGGAAAGATGATGATGAGTTTGTATAATGATAATTAGTTGCAATACGATTGTTGACAGGAGAGACCACGTACAATATCTGACAGTTTCAAAGAGCTATTCAGACAACTGTACATGTTCTTTAACTGAACAGATTATAACATTAAAAAATCTGTATTATGGTCCGATACAAATGTAAAACAAAACATGATTTTAAAAATAGCAATTAGATTTTGTTAAAAAGATTTATTTGTCTTAAAAATGTCTTAATACTATCAGTATGTATATCTTGAAATAATTCTTTCACGTTATTAACATGGAAGCAATTATTTCTTACTTGTGCAAAATCGCCACATTCCAAAAGGAAGTGACGTACAGTGAATGGTGCGTCGCAACCAACACATTGTGAATGCTCTTCACCTCGTAGTAAGTATGAATGAGTGACTCTTGTATGACCTAAGCGGAGTCGAGCTAAAACTACTTCTTCTCTTCTAATGTTTCGAACAACTGATTGATATTCACCAATAGTTGGTTTGATGTCAAGAAGTTTATTACCAATGCTGTTATTCCATGAAGTTTGCCATTCTTCCAAGATATATTTATTGATAGATGATTTAAAATTGGAAAATGGAATTTTAAAAGAAGTTGGTTCTTATGAAAGCGATGTTTTTGCTTGCTTATCTACCATCTCATTCCCTTGGATACCTATATGACTAGGAATCCAACAGAGAGCAATTTCTTTATAAGCTAAATGCTCATGACATTTTTCTAAAAGTTTCTGAATCTGTGGATTCTTTGAACTGGTATGATTCATTGCTTTCAAGACAGAAAGCGAGTCAGAAAATATAATAAATTTATTGTTAGCATCACAAGTGGTGATGAAATCTAAAGCCAGATCAATTGCTTTGGCTTCAGCAGTGAAAATTGATGAATCGTCAGGCATACGTTGCATATTACTATGGTTCTCTGATATGGCAGCACAACCAACCTTTGAGTCTTCCTTTGACCCATCAGTATAAATTTGTTGGTAATTCTTATAACGACACTGCATTTTTCTGAAATCATCTTTTAATATGTGTGGATTTGATTCAGATTTTTTCCCGGAATGTAAATCAAAAAGTATTTCCGGTGGTTTTATACACCAAGCTGGAATATTTGGTGTAAAATGTTTTTCAATATTTTGTGGTTTGATATTGGCAGATTCTAAGAGTGGTGAAATTCTGATGCCAAATGATTTAATAGCTTTAGGTTTTTGTTCATATAAATTAACATAATTTGGTGGGAATGTAACTTCATGAACAGGATTTGATGGGTTAGCAGCAAGTCTTATAGCATATTGCAAAGAGAGTTTCTCTCTTCGTGAGTATAGTGATGGTTCATCTGCTTCCACATAGAGACTAGCAACAGGAGAAGTTCTAAAAGCCCCTAAAGCTAATCTAAGTCCTTGGTTATGTATAGGATCAAGCATTTGAAGATATGATTTTCGTGCAGAGCCATATATAATACAGCCATAGTCTAATTTTGACCGGACTAGAGACGGATACAGCTTGAGAAGTGTAGTTTAATGTTGTAATCTGTTCAGTTAAAGAACATGTACAGTTGTCTGAATAGCTCTTTGAAACTGTCAGATATTGTACGTGGTCTCTCCTGTCAACAATCGTATTGCAACTAATTATCATTATACAAACTCATCATCATTTTTCCTTTTATTTTATCTTATAAATTTTTAATCTTTCCATCTTCATCAGGTTTAGTTTAATACCGTTGTATCAGCATAGGGGATTAAACGGTGCATTTGTCCATGTGTGGTAAGTACCATTATGTCTTCAATTGAGCATGTTTAAATTACATTAAAAGAGTCTAAAA
>OZ026527.1:32438930-32600550 GCA_964019695.1 Loripinus fragilis
TTTTTATATTAGAACCTTTATCTAGTTTTTACCCTTCGTGTGGTGCAACAAGATCAAGAACAATGAAGCGTGACTAAACGGGGAAATTAAAATTACAAAATACTTTAATGCATTTTATTTTAATCACGGCAATTGTAATAGAGACTATTTCTCATCCGGATATAAATGCTCCAAACAATTTTCGACAAAAAGCCTCTTTTCAAATTATATAGTGTGCGCGCGGATCTAAACCTTAGCCATTCCCACCCCCGCACACCAGCACCTCCCACAAACCCGAATGCGGCATGCATACTTAAGTTGAAGGGGCTGTGCAGGTTCATGCGGTCGGATGAGAGGCCAGAGTTTGTTAAATAAATCACTCTTGAATTTCACTAAACATTAATTTGCAAATGTAAACGCTAAATTGGCAATCGTCCGGATAGGTCTCATGATAGACTCGCTGCAGTACAGTGTGGTGTATGGTTTGTGCGTCTGTACGCAAAGATATATTAAATCCACGAGCTGGACAAAAGCAAAACGGGTCTGGATCCCTTGGAAAATCATATAAAGCTACCAGGCTAGCATTCAATGTTGGGCCATATCGGCCCACCAGTTTCGCCCCGCCAATGATGGCCCGCTTATAGTGGTATTAGGATCCTCTCTTCTCAACTAAAACAGAAAGGAAAAAAAAAAAAAAAAAAAAAACAACGTTAGTGTTGGACCCCCTCTAGCAAAACTTTCTGGATCCGCGTCTGTATGTTTCGGACCCACTGAATATATATACTGTTAGAAGAAGAAGAAGAAGAAGAAGAAAAAGAAGACCCAATATACTGGGTCCGAGATTACGGATTATGGGTAGGCTCGGGAGTCTAGCACGTCTACACATGGCTGTACTCTCGAGGCTGTATTGGTGCAATTGTATATATGGTTTATCATGCGTCTGTACTCGCTTTCGTTCGTGGAAGACGCATAATCCATGTCATAAGCAATATCAGCTATAGGGCACATTGTAGCATAAAGAATTAAAAGTTTACGTGCAAATATTGAAGAGACAGAAAAGCCCATAAAAGTAAGAACGGTCTCTTTAAAGACCTGTTCCCGCCGAAGAGATTTTATCCATATCGAGGCGACAGTATTCAGTGGGGCGCGTAGGTAAACAGGTGACGTCACTGTCGGATCTTCATCAAAGGCACAGGAGCTTGACGTTCATATGTTTTCTTTACTTGTGTACCCTCTACGTAGTAGAGGGAAGGACGGTCACTTCGCTGATGCACAAATTGTTTCTGGGTGAATTACACCGTTATTATTCAGGTTACAATATCGTGCGTATACCATTTGAATAAACAATTGCATGCTCTATCCTCCGCCCTATATCAAAAGTTTGCCACATTCACGGTTTTATTGTCATTTTGTTTTTTCTGTGAAATCTGATTTTAGCCGTGTGATGCGTGCACGGCCATCTTTGTTGTGTTATGTTCATACCATTCTCGCGAGACCTGACATCGGAGCGAATGCGTATTGTCATTTGATTGGTCGAGATGATGTGAACATTCTGTCATCATGTATTAACCAATCAGATGACACTATACATTTGCTGTGATACTTGCGCAATAGAAGAGAACAAAACATCAAAGATGGCCGTGCACGCATCACACGTCTAAAATCAGATTTCACAGAAAAAACAAAATGATAATAAAAACCGTGAACGTGGCAAACTTCTGATATAGGGCGGAGGATAGAGCATGCAATTGTTTATTGAATGGTATACGCACGAGATTTTAACCTGAATAATAACGGTGTAATTCACCCAGAAACAAGTTGTGCATCAGCGAAGTGACCGTCCTTCCCTTTACTACGTAAAGGGTATACAAGCATAGAACAAAGTCAACGTCAAGCTCCTGTGATCAAAGGAAGGTGTGCACAGCTCGAAGAAGGGAAATATTTCGAAAATGGAGAAATTAGCAGTGTTTTTGGGAATATTTTGCTGTCTGCAGATAGGTACGTGTTCTATTTTCAATCACTTAAGTCGCTGTTAAGCGGTACTTTCACGTTAATTAAAACTTTGTCGCACCTGTAATTTGTACAGGTAAGTCGCCGGTTGGCGAGGCCATTTTGAAAAGTTGACAATTTCTCGCTTGGCGGGTTTTATATAAGTTTTATAACTTTTTCGGTGTAGTGGTTCGAAGCCTACCAGACCATCGTTTATTATTTTAATGTATTAATCAAATAGAAACCCAGGGGTTGGTTTCGATTTCAGTGAAAATTTGGCACCACTAGCATTTTTGTCGTTTGGATCGTTTTCCGGGTAGGCGCTTACCTGAAGAATACCACGTGTCACCAACAGGTTATCTTTTGGAGGTCATCTCTGCACGAAAAGAGCCCATACCTCTTTGATACACAAACCTGATTTTCATAACCAGTTTTGATATATGTCTTTCTGTCTTGATATAAATGATAGTAAAACTGCACAATATCATAGTTCAGGGGTATTTTTCATTGCACCCAAGAGGAATTGGGGGTTCAATTCGAATCCTGCATCAAGCAGTACAGAACAGTTTTGAATCTTTTTATCTGGATCGTTTTAAGCTGAGTTTATATAACAGAAACAAGACAATGGAACCATATTTCATTTCCTTATATAACGTTTTGGGTACTGTACCAAAAGTGGAAGCAAGCATCTTGCTTTCCTTTTTTTACCAGCGTCTTTCTTATACACAAATATATGTATATATACATGTATATAGAACTAGACCCTGCTTTTGTTTGTTTCGTTGCTTTACGTCCCAAGTCAACAGCTACAGTCATGGGGGGACGGTCAGTTCACTGTTAATTCACCTAATCACACTTTTTCCTGGGCGGGCTTGAACAAGCTGTTAACCAGTAATTTGTGCACCAACTTTCGCTTGTAGCTGACTACAACCCTTCTTGAATGAATCTGCGGAACGGACCCTGCCAGAGTTCTCACTAGGATTTTGAAAATAGGAGTAAAATTGCACTCTAGCAGAAAAGTTTGGAGTTTTATCATACTTTTCTATTGGGACTTTTGAAAAAGTTGGGAGTCAGAATCATAAAGTTGGGAGTAAAATAATCCAAATATGGAGTTAAAGAGAACTGCCTGCTTTTACTAAAGTAAATGCCACGGAAAGTTGTGTCCCAGTGAGCAAGCACTATATATCTGTTGAAGCAAGAAAATCGGAAAATTGCCCAACATGACTGTAAAGGATCATTGACGGTTTGGGCCTTATACGCCTATTTTTCCGATTCCCAGAACGCTGCTTTTGAGCTTCTAGTGTGGTGCATGTAGTATCAGTACAATAGGTGAATCTAATGGCAAGAGCCAGCTAGCAAAATATTTTCAAAATTCCTACGCACTCGAGAGTTATGGCGAGTAGAAAGGGGAGGGGGTCTGAAATTTCATGAAAATAAAAAGTGCTTTAAAAAGTGATTTCTGCACGTTTTCTTGATTTATTTTGTAGGCATGGTGATATCTATTGAAAATACCATATGCAGAGTATCAACGGATCACGATAATTGATGAAATTGTTTTAAAAACAAAATATGTTTTGTAATAAAATGATTTTGGGGAGATAATTTAGAAGTTACCTGTACATTTTTGACTACTTGTACCGTAAATAATACAAAAAGGAAAGCTCAACAAAAGAAATAAATATTTTTGAAGGAAAGAAGTGTCCCATTTAGCATAGGAAAGTAAAACTGATTCTAACTAGATCCTTTGAATATTACTTTTGCTTTGTTTAAAGGGCAAAGCATATTAAATGTATTTAAAGTGTCCGAATATTTATGGTATATATATATACATGTATATCCCTATATGAGACAATATATTGAACACTAAAGTATTTATCTGTTATAACTCTTTGCATGCCAGTGGATAATTTGTCGTCTGCCGATAGCCTTTTGCAAACAGTTTGAACCCAGATGAAGACCAACAGAATGTCGGTCTTGATCTGGAACCAAACTGTTTGATACTCCGATGGTGGTCCTGGGTGGATTATTTTTAAAATATTAATTTAAGAAGAAAGTCAGCAAACGAAAATAAAAACATGAATAATTCCCTAGCATGCAAATAGATAAGTGCAGGACGTTTGCAAAAGAATGTGTCATTTAATAACAGTGAGATTTTTTCTTATGAAAAATGCATAAAACCTTGCTAATTCTACTTTTAATCTTAAAGTACTTTATATTAAACTAGCACAGAATATAAAGCAATTTAGGAGGTTGGTTCTAGAGAACTTCATTACTGTTAGTAATTTCTTATTTGGTAGAAAAGGCATTTTATGGGCTTAGGCCCCGGGTTTTTGGGCTGCTGAGCATCTTTCCCCCCCGTGTGCCAGCAAGCCACTTCCATACAATGTGTAAAATACGGTAACACATATATATGCCAAAGCTTTTGCTGGCACACGGGGGGGAATGATATTTTAAAAAATGTTTTCGGATTTCTATATATTATAATGTAAAACTGATTGTTCTACCCAAAATTTTACATCTTTAAAGCATTTAATATCGAAAACGGATTTCACAGCCATAAAGTACTCAGGTCAGGGTAGCTTTAAGGTGAAGAAAGGGACGATTGACAAACTTTTATTTTTACTGAAAACCATAGGCATTTACCCATAGCAAGTGTCAATGATCCTTTATTGACTGGGGTGTAAAGAATCGACTTTGTTCCTTTTCAGACACCCTAACTTATATAATTTGAAAGCACTAACTTCAAATATAATTGCATTAAAGATTTACCCTTTGTATTCTGATAGATAATTTTTGGCTGAACAATGTAGATCCTGACGAAATGCATTTCATCTGGGTCTTTACTGTTTGTCAAAGTAAGTGCTAGGGTTTCCAGTATACAAAGGGTTAAAAATCCCTTTACAGGCAATCTTTTTTAACTAAGTTCTGTATGAAAGTATGTTTATATTTATATAATTTCAGTTTTGTGTCCTGTGGTCAGTGGCCATTTTAAAAACCCACAACTTTGA
Source organism: Loripinus fragilis (assembly GCA_964019695.1). NCBI lineage: Eukaryota > Metazoa > Mollusca > Bivalvia > Lucinida > Lucinidae > Loripinus > Loripinus fragilis. Next base: position 32,443,907 of record OZ026527.1, read on the forward strand.
GACGATAAAATTTATTACCCATATATACCAAAGGTTAATAAGATTTTCTTTGAAAATTATGGGGTTTGGACAAATGGTCCATTTACAGGTATGGAGGGTACATGTGCATGTAGTTCAAAAAGTCAAGTTTCTAAAGCGTGAAAGAGAATGACCATTTCAATCCAGTCCTGTTTACAGATTTCAACTTCCAGTTGGTAATATCAGGGATCATCCTAGGATGGGCCCAATCCATTTTGTGAGAAAACTATTAATGTTTTGCTAAAATGGACTTTATATTTGGCTGGGCCCCATATATATGAAATTCAAATCTCATGTCAATTATGAATAATGTAGATATTAAGGATTCTTGGGCCCATAAAGATTTCAAATGGCCCATTAAAATTTGGAAATTTGCATGTATTTGGATGGGATATGGGCCATTGGTCCATTTTAAGGGCCCATCAGGATTAACCCTGCCCTGGTAATATGTATTTATCATGTGATTGAAAATTAAACTGTGGATTCTGATCAGATGCCAGCTGATTTGAATCCAGGGTTCCCACAACATTTTGAAATTAGTGGTGAAATATTATTCTCTTTTCTTAATTTTGTACCCCCATAAACAGAATATAGAGAATTCCATCAATATTTGGGGTACATGCAGTGATTTTATTTGGCCATTTTTGAGGCCGTATATGGGAGTCATTCCCAATCCAAAAATGGCCTTTATTTTCCCAATTTCATGTATTTTAGCTCTTATTTTCCCAATTTTAATAAAATATTTTCCCAAATGTGTAAGAAAAGGTAGCTTCCCAAAATCCCAAATAAAATCACTGACATGGCAAATTTTGCATATTAAAAGACCCTCTGCAGGGGGTAAACAGGAATGTTGTGGATCAACACATTGATCATCCAAAAGAAGTTATATCATGTTGGAAAAATTATGTGCACAGTTCTTATTAGGTTGAATATGGTAGTTGCTGATTTTTCTACCATTGATTTATCTATAGTTCTGTTCATAATAGGAAATCTAATGCTTTTTGTAAAGGTAATATCTTACTTAAATCAATGCACAATCTGACATGGTGACAATGCAGGGTTTCAAGAGGCAAATTTCACAAATTGATCAGGGTCAGAAGAAATGGGTGCATTTATCCATGAATAATCCATACTCTTTCAGGGTTGGGGAGGGTTTACATGGTCTAGATAACAAATATTTTGAGTGTAAAATTGTGAATATCTTCTTACCCATCAGTTTTAAGGTATGTTTTGGTTGAGATATAACAAAACACACTCTCTAAAAGCCTGATATCGTTATATTAAGATCTCTTTTTGCATAGCACTACTTTAATTGATTTTTCTCAATGAGCACATGTATCTGATAGTATCATTTCCAATAATTAATCCACCAAAATTTTCCTGCATGTGGATGAATAATAACAGTAATTAGTTTCACTAATTGACCAGCTTCTAATTAAAATATTTCTACAGAATACACCTGAGACCAGGGCCTCTCTGTAATAGTCTGTCATTTAATGCGTCTCCGTTTGTGACAAAAGGGAAACAATTTTGACAAATAGATGATCGAGGCGATCTCGGGCTTACATGAAGTCTTGTGACTGGTCAACTTTCTTCTACTCAAGGATATTCCTTGTAAAAAATTTCAATGACACCCTTGCACCACTCGAAATAAGTGATACCCCTTTTAAGGAATGTGACACTTTTCAAAATTTGAAAACAGTGGATGGCCAGTCTGACAAGAATTTCAATTGATAAATCATTTAACTTTTTAATTGACAGTTGTCATCTACTTTCTTGCCTTTAATGGTTTAAATTGATCAAAGTCTATAGCAGTTCCCCAGATGAGAACTATTCCAAAACTTCTTATTTTTTAAAAAAAAAAGTGTTGTGGGTACCCAAATGTCAACCATCTCAATGAGATGGTTCTTTTGAGTACACACGACATATGTTCAGACTGACTGATTAAGAAATGAGCACAATTTTATGTTATTTTTTTAGAGTATACCTGGATCCAAGTCGATAGTTCAACCTCTGACCTGGGGTATCATACCTGTGTGAGATCAGTGACCACAAAATGGACACATTGACAGTTTGAATCTGCCATTAATGGAGAGTGGTCTTAAATCACATGTAAGACATATGACCAAAGATAATATCTGTCACAAGGACAACATTTTTGCCATTTATGGCCCTTTGCTGTGTGGTCTATGCTAAATCAAATTTTTCTGAGGTTTGGTGGTTTTTGAGTGCAAAAAGGGGAGTCGGGTAGTTTTCACCTTTTGTTGGGACTCTGGATGCAGCCTGTATCTAAGATTTGTGAACATGAACACACATGCATAATAATATAAGTAACCTCCTTGTTTCAAAGCCTGAAATTAAAGCAGTATTTTATAGATTTTGATCTCCTAGAACCACAGGTGGTAAACCTAAGAACTACCACGCAATTGTGTTAACGTAATTTTGTTCCCAAGCCACATCCGGGACACGTCATGGTAGTTTCCAGGCCGAAAATTGGATAAAGAAATGTTGGTGTCACTTTCATTTTTGTTTTATTTTACAACTAAGAACGAACAATGATGAAATCCGACAATGTGGTTCCGTGTAAATATGTCTCAGCGTCCCCTCTAGCCCAAAATTTTGTTTAAAAAGTTATTTTCTTTCTTTAGATTCGTCTTTCCCCACTGAGCATTGAACCAACTTTCCCCAGAGTTCGAAGGATTTTAGCCCATATCTGTCAAATTAAATGGAATTTGATATCATTTGAAGATGGAAATGATAAAAATACCCTGAATAAACATTCTTACACACAAAAAAAATCTGAGAATTTACTCGTAAACGATTCATGCCCCGTTCGTCCTGTGTGGTGTTTCCAGCTCATCGTGGTAGTTAAAATGCTATCGTGGTAGTTTCCAAGACGTTGTAGGAATTTAGTAGTAGTTCGCATCAGCAGATGTTCACTATTCAGGGGCTACTTCATTTTTATAAAGACAGTGTGTGCAGGCCGAACCTTGAATACCCCTCTGATTCATGCTAAGATCTTTTCAAACAACCTTTTGTCAGATAACAAATGTCGACTGCCTGAATTTCAATTTTATTGGGCTATTGAAATGATGAGAAGATTGAAAAGCAGGGATATTCACATATTTTGTTTTTTAATAAACATGCTTTTAATTATCAAATAAGATGCTCGTTCATCGTCGCACTCACATGTATATAAAAAGGTCCCAACCCGAGGATGTTTCCCCTTTTTTCTGAAGCGCAAGTACTAACGATACTTTGGGCCAGTAGTCTTAGCCTGCCATTTTATCTTAAAGTTGACTGAACATGGAACAACGTAGCGAGTGACGCAATTCTTATATCATTTTTGTCTGTTGCTTGGTCCACCACGGCTCAACTGATGACCTTCTTTTGCTTTAGATTTCCAGAGGTGTTGTTTGGCATTCCAGGGCATGATCTCCACCTGTCAAGCATCACATTGAATCTTTTGAGTCATCAGCTTAGCTTCTTCATGGTGTTAAAATGTGATTAATTTGTTTAAGGTGGTAATTAATTGACGAGTTCGAAGGTTATCATAATTACGAAACAAAACAACCGCTATAATGTTTTGTAACACTTCAGAAACGTATCCTACAAAGTCTTGGAAACTACCACGTTAGCATTTTAACTACCACAATGAGCTGGAAACTACCACACAGGACGAATGGGGCATGAATCGTTTACGAGTAAATGCTCAGATTTTCTTTTTATGTAGGAATGTTTATTCAGAGTCTTTTTATCATTTCCATCGTCAAATGATATCAAATTCCATTTAATTTGACAGATATGGGCTAAGATCCTTCGAACTTTGGGGAAAGTTGGTTCTATGCTCAGTGGGGAAAGACGAATCTAAAGAAAGAAAATAATTTTTTAAACAAAATTTTAAACTAGAGGGGACGCTGAAACATATTTACACGGAACCACATTGTCGGATTTCACCATTGTTCGTTCTTAGTTGTAAAATAAAACAAAAATGAAAGTGACACCAACCTTTCTTTATCCAATTTTCGACCTGGAAACTACCACGACGTGTCCCGGATGTGGCTTGGGAACAAAATTACGTTAACACAATTTCGTGGTAGTTCCTAGGTTTACCACCCGTGAGAACTTTCTTCCATAATCCATGCACTGAAAGCTTCATGCTCGATCATAGTAGGATGTGTATGCCATGAAGCACCCCAATGAATTCTATGACCAGCCAAATGTGGATCCCTAAGGGACTCGCTCGATCCCGTCAGGGGGTTCACTCAAACCCCTTTTGAGTTAAAATGATTTCTTATTCATGGAGAAGTTTCAGAAAAAAAATTTGAACCCCCAATCAAGAACAATGAAGAAGACCTGGATCCGCCTCTGCCAGCCTTTGCTTGCAAATACTGGTTTTGGTCATTTTCATAAAGGAACCAGGACTTACCGGGCCGCATAGCGCAGTCGGTAACGTGTCTGGCAACAGATTCGAGTCTGGCTGCAGATCCAGGGGTCGCGAGTTCGATCCCGGCCCGGTCCCATACTTACGTGGAGATTGATCATGAAATAATTTCTACGGTCATTCTCCTCCCTTCCGCTGGATCATTCAAGAGGGGTTGTTGTCAGTTACAAAGAAGTAGGTGCACGAAGTACTGGTTAACTGCTTGTTCAAGCTTGCCCAGGAAAAAGTGTGGTTAGATGAACTGACCGTCCCGCAATGACCATAGCTGTTGACTTGGGAGGTAAAGCAACAAAAACAAACAAACAAAACAAAAGGAACCAGGACTTTAGTTAAGAGTGCGTAACAAAAATTTATTTTTCTTATTTCTCAACCAAAACATGTTGTTGGTACTCAAAAGAACCGTCTCAATGAGACGGTTCTCTTGAGCACCCAAAACATATGTGAAAATTGATGGGTAAGAAAATATTGACAATTTTACGCTGAAAATTTTTGTTTATCTAAACCTGTGAGAACATAAGTATCGATTACTGGGCTGCTTATACTGGACACTCTGCTTTCATCACTATGTCAGCATATTGATGGGAATATCTATATACTGTAAGCTTCATATAATAGATCATATGGCTATATTGACTGATTAATTGGCCAGAGGCCCGAAGAAGACCAATAACGATTCAAGAACCTCAATATTGGACATACCACTTATTTTGTGAGTTTTACTTGAAGATAGTATGAAGGTACAGCATTATGGAATGATCTGAAAATATTGCCAATATTACGTAGTCCATCTCCTTGTTAGCATTAAAGCCGCACACTGGTCATCCATCAATATCTATGTATCATTCTGTCTTTCTAGAGAAAAGGCAATAATATGGTACAAGTGAATAGCGGAGACTTAGGTTAGACTGTTCTAAGTCATTGCTGTTCCCAATGGATTCTTTTTGGTCATTCAAAAGCATGGTGAGTTAAGCAGGTGCGTAGATTTAACCAATTTTATTGGACATCACTAAGTCTTGATATGTATGACTGTTGGTTATGACAGAGCTCGGCTGACACATAGCCATGTGGTCAGTCAGATTGTATGAGCATATTAATTCCTATTCCCTTATCAGAAAGCAAATAGGAAATTGATTCCTCACATAATAATTGGGGTCAAGTTGGCTTTATCGGGATTTTATTGCCATTTCTGAAGGAATACCTGAGCGTGACAGGTTACACTCTTCAAGTGGAGGTGCGAAAAGCTGATAAGTTCCTTCAGCTACTTTGTGCCATACATCAGTTAGGCACATCCGTTGGAACGAGATATAATATGTCAATCTAGATATGCCTAATTATCATATGCCGATCGAGATATGCCCCACATGTAATATATCCAGAAGGAAATATATTATTTCAATCGAGATATCCGTTATATTTCGATCGAAATATTGTTTTTTCTCAATCCGCACACGTGGTCTTTGTTGCGTCATGCGCAGTCTCGTATCGATTTGCGCATAGTGCGCAAATTTGAATTTGATAGAAAAAATTTAGACCTACAAAAAAAGCCAGCGTCATGGGAAAGTTCACCAGGGAACTTTTACACAGAATAGAGTCGAAAGTGTGCTCGTCCCTAAATTTCGAAGTAATTTTAATGCAAGTAACGTTTCAAATATTCTACCCACATATTGTTTCTCAAGTTGTTGGAACTCTGGATACTTGTACAGTAGGAACTCCCGTCGAATGGAGTGTAAAAGGATACCATCATTTCAAGATATGCCCATACTCAGCAGTTACGATGGGCGCCATGTTTGAGACATCATACGCTAGAAAGTGACAATCTGTTTTAAACTTACATTTGATCACGTACATTGGTGAGCAGCTCAAGCTCAGGCGAGTATGTGCATATAAACGGACTAGCCAGAGCCTTCGATGCTCGCATACACAAAAGGTGAAAGCTTATACCAGCATTTAGACATCTAGCTTCGCTGGGTCATAAGAAGCATTCACCACATGCGATAAGTGCCAAATCTTCTGTGCTGGCTTATATGACCTAAATGTCGGGCACGCGCACCCATGCACGCACCGTATATACACAGTGGCAACAACGTCTAGCACTATTTAGACGCATTGACCGCCACCTTAAATTACTCATCCAGTTGCTCAATTATTCCATGAGAGGTGTGTAAAATAAGACGATGTGTCAGTGAATAGTGTAAAACCTGATCAAAATGATCATTCAAGAGAAGGCTGATCCGAGCCTATATGCTGATTGATAGTACCTTTAATTCCAAATAGCTATTGAATACTGAGCACAACAGACTCTCTCGCTATTTATGTAATACATTGAACATTGGTACAAGTTATAGCTGAGTAGCCGACGGAACATGCGCCCCAGGACGTGCAAATGGTGCATGTATGCGCGTTTCAGCGATGCACGTTTAGTTAACAAACCTCATTACTTTTTATTTCAATCCATAGCTTTTTTCGTTTGTTTCTGACGCTTGACTTTTGTCTATTTTTAGAAATACCACGGAAATGAAAAACAAAACAATCTTTTCCAAAATATAGATCTATTTGAAATCCATCTTCACAAACAGTGCCAAACATTTCGATCCTAATCAGGCGCGACGTGTTGTTAGGTATAATTGGGTCCAAACTGCAGGCAAAGGTCATCAACAGAAGATAAATGCCACGGGACCACTATCGGATGAAAAGTTAACCCGATTTTTGATCATTTTTTAATGGCGTACATTTTTGGTGCTCTACTTTCAAAGAGCGTCGAGAGTCTTGGACATGTGGCGTCATCCGCACGTTAAAGTGACGTCATTATGTAATATCCCAGCGTATTCATGAGCCTTTTTTTCTTTTTGCCGTATTTCAGAGTGTGCAAGAAAAAAAGCCATTATATTCGTGTTAGGATGGGATAGAAAATCCGTCCCTTGCGATCACCGTTTGTCATACACCCAGGGGGGGGGGGGGGGTACTCTGATATTTTCACACATAGGCCTACGTAGGCTCGGGCTATTTTTTGGGTTCAAAATTCTGAATTTCAATATTTTTTTGGGTTTTGAGAAAAATGAATATGTTTTTGGGGTATGAAGATTTTGTGGATATTTTTTGGGGTCATTACAAAATTGGGCTAGTTTGAGGGTCATTTCTATGCATTTTAGGGTCTTTTTAAGGTCAAGGAACAGACTTGGGATATTTTTTTGGGTTGCTAAAATTTCAAATATTTTTGGGGTGCGTGAAATTCCTGATTTTTTTTTTGGGTGAACGGTAGATGCTGGGTCCGAGCTTACGTAAATTGAAAAAATTTGAGTACCCCCCCCCCCCCCCCCCCCCCCCCCTGGGGTCATACATGTATCACTCGGCAAACAATATGATGGCAATAGGCGATCCTTGGTACGCACACTCATGATTGATTCTTATAATTTTTCTCACATAGGCCTACCCCGTACCAACCATGCCAACCGGTAAGGAAGATAAAAGCCGGCCGCACGTTGATCTGTGACGTCATTGTAATGTAACAAATGACGTCACAGTGCCACATATAATAATTATGTTGCATCTCAGCGTATTCAGGATTTTCTGGAAGCCTTTTTTACATGTGTGTTTTTTTTCAATAAAAATGAGGTGTTTAGTGGTGACCAAGAAAAAGAACCCATTTGTGTCAGGATAAAAAATCTGTCCCTCACGATCACCATTAAATTGAGCCACAACATGAGATTTCCAACAATGTGGCAATGTACTGTGCGACCAGCAAAGGCTCAGATCAGCCTGCGAATACGCGCGCTCTGATCAGAGCCTTTGCTAGTCGCTTGAATATTTTACTGATTTAACACTATTTGGAGCTTGTAAGCTAAAAGGGGGCTACACAGGCTCGTCTGAGTCTACACTTTTCAAAATGCCACATTGTTGGAAATCACATATTGCGACTAATATATCTCATCGCTCGGCAAGCCGCGTGATGCCAAACGATGATCCGTGGAGCCTCATTTATAGATTTCTTAAAGTCTAGCGGCTAAATAATATCTAGATCAGGCAATGATATAGCCGAGGTGAAATTCCCTAAAATTATATGCCGTTTTAGATATAATATTTCAAATGAAATATAGATTATCGGATGCAAAGAGTTATGTATCTCGAAGGAGATAGTATATCTACATTGAAATATAGTATGTTTATATCTCGATTCAGATATTTTATTTCGAATTAGATATTATATTCGGATTCACATACTATATCTCGTTCGGACGGATGTGCCTAACTGTACATTAGGCGCCTTTGAGAATAAGTGGTTCCAATTCTCGTATCAACCCAGGAGCCATAATATGTGTTTCAACCCAGTCTCGCCACAAATTAAGCCAGAGATGATTTGTCTAGTATTAATTTTCTGAGATTGATGAGTTAGTTGTTAACCCTTCCTATTTGAGAAACCCCTAAGAGTGCAAAGAGTGAAAACACAGATCAAGTACAGCATAATTCTGTGTTTCATCAGGATCTACACTGTTTGTAAAGGTAAAAGATCTTCAGACAAAAGAATAAATTATAAGGCGACATCCCTAGATATGTGCAATGGACTATCCCAAGTTTATTGCATCAAACCAGAAGGAAGAATCCATACAAAGGGTATAAGCAACTGTAAAACTAAAAGGTTGTGAAAGCATTGATCCGCATTTAGTTGAACCAGAAACAACAAAATTATGGGAAGGTTTAATCTACTGTATATTTGTATATGAGGCTAGCCACTGAATTAGCTCCTATTTTATAAACCGATCTTTTACGTTCAATTTTTTGCCCTTGATGCCGTTTGATCATTCAACTAAAGCTGAAGGTTTATGACCGAAGCAGCTAATCATCGGCGGGATAAGAGAAGTATCTGTCACATGTTGCTTTCTTATTTTTGCTTGAAAACATATGTTGTGGGTACTCATCGAAAGCGTCACAATGAGACACTTCCAATGAGTACCACAGCAAATGTTATCACATAGGAAAATCACAAATGAGCCAGTGCATGAGATTTCCAACAATGTCGTATGTGTGACCAGCAAAGCCTCAGATCAGCCTGCGCATATGCGCAGTCTGATCAGAGCCTTTGCTTGTCGCTTGAGTATTCTGTGATTGTTAAGCTACTGACTGAACACCATTTGGAGTTTCTAAGCTTAAAAGGAGGCTGCAGAGGCTGGTCCGAGTCTTCACTTGTCAAAATGTCAAATTGTTGGAAATCTCATGCAGCGGCTCATTTCATATTGGTAACAAAACTGATTGAGTATTGACATTTTCATGTTTTATATCCCCCAATTTTAGGTGAAAATTTTATTTTATGTGGAATCATTATGACATAAAGAGCCGAAACCTTTTAAATTGCTGGATTTTGGGGACGACGAAATATAAATGTCGCAATATTGTTAAATTGAGATATCACTCCCGAACGTAAAACTCTTATAAAATCCTCCATACGTTCTCTCTTTTTGGATATTATGGCTGTTTTAAAGATACAAATAAATTAATAGATATTGAACCAGCGCCCTAGATAAGGTTTTGGGTCAATTGGGTATTTACGCAACGTGGTTATCCTCAAATGCGTACTTGCAAAAACAATTGCGTATTTTCATATTTTTTTGCGCCACGTTTTTTCCCCTGTGATTACACATTTTCTTATTGCATGAAGCCATCGGGAATGTGCTTGCATATTTATTCGCTCCCATCGTCTGCCTTTCTTAAGTATCAAACTAGCGGATTTTTTTGTACCAAAGCAAATCTCATCCCCTTGTTGACATTCGAGCGTGAACACTTTGCAAAAGTTTCACTTTCATCATAGTGTTTTTCAGCGAAATACTGGACTGGGCACCGATATTTTCATAAAACTGGAGTTATATTGAGCGCTCGCTAGTAAAAAAAATCAATACCGGACTGGCATTTGTTTATTATCCAAATGGAAACGAAACGGACCAAATGGTACTCAATGACATCGCATGTAATTGCATAAAGATCGTTAGAATTGCTTTTCGGTACGCACACATTTCATTTTAATTGCTTTTTTGAGGATTTTAATTGCGTATTTACGCAAATACGCTGCTTATCTAGGGTGCTTTTGAACAGTATTCTATAAAGATTTGCAAAAAAATGGTGACAGTTGTTGATATTAGGGTACATCTTAGGATTAGGATATTGACTGCATTATTTTTGTGAAGTGTTGAGCATTTTTTATATATCTACAACATTTATTGTTTTCTAAGTCTGGTTTTGGCCTCGTTTTGCATATACAGGCTGGTTTGGATCATCCCATGGATTTAATATACTTTTATATACATAGGTTTAGATATTAAAATTTTTGAGCATAACATTGCTTTTCTTTGTTAGATTATTTGATTCTTTACGTCCCATCAACAATCTTTCAGTTATAAAGGGACGGGTCTTCCTGGGTTGAACCAGTACTAAGCTAGGATATATGTTCTTGCTCAAGGACACAACACAGTGACACGGGTGAGGCTCGAAACCCCGGCCCCTCAGTCAAGATTGTAATATTTTCTAACCCATCAGTTTTAACATATGTTTTGGGTGCTCAATAGAACCGTCTCAATGAGACGATTCTTTGAGTATTTGTTTGAGAAATAAGTAAAAAAAAAATTTGGTAGGCACTTACTAATTTAGGCATGTATATAGCTGGATTAATGGGGTTATCTTAGAACAGTTTAATCTCAGGCTCTTAACAGAAGATTAACTCATTGCATGCTGGAAATTTTTTCATGATTTTTAAGTTTCAAAATTTTGTTTTTCAAAAAATTATTTCAGGAATACCATCAGAGTCAAACAGTTTGGATCCAGATCAGGCCCGGTGTTTTGTCTTGCCTGATCTGGGTACAAATTGTTTTTGCAAAACTTTATCAGCAGAAGACGCCAGCAGACAAAGAGTTAGGTTTTTATCAGCATAAATCCAAACAAAAAATGGGAAATGTCAAGGGTAGAGAAAATAGTAGAACAGTAGGGGTCTAAAAGGGACAGAACAGACACCTGGATTAATTTCAGTGATGTTTAAAGGTGACTAGAGGTGAACAAAAGACATTATTATTAAGAACAAATTAACCTCAACTCTTTACCTGTGAGTGTCTGCTGATTACCTTTGTAAAATGGAGCGCATCTCATTGCGTTGTGTCCTTGAGCAAGGCATAGTCATCCTTGCTTAGTACTGGTTCATCCCAGGATTCGACCAGTCCCCAAGTAACTGAAAGATTGTTGACTGGGAATCAAAGAATCAAAAGAAGAAAGAATCAATTCAAACAATATCTTTGCAAATAGTTTGGACCCAGATTAGGCCTGTACAGGCTCGTCTGAGTCTACACTTATCAAAATGCCATATTAATGGAAGTCCTGTGCCGCGGCTCAAATATCTTTTGAAAAATACCCAGCATGCAAGAGTGTAGGGTTATTTCAAGTCATTATAAGTGATATTGCTCTTAAGTAGTAATATATTGAGTTAATATTAAATTTTCAATATTTTTCATTCGAGCATCTTTTCTGGGAAGAACAATTAATGAGAAAAAAGATTAACTGGTCTCTCACCTGGACTTACCTGGAACGCTGAAATTTGAACTCCAGGGGCATGCAGCCTTTGGCCAGGGGTTGGTCATTGACTCTGGTAAAGGTGCTCAATGTTAAGTGGTCAATTTATCAGTTGTATCTAGTGGGGGAAGACAAACATTTAGACAAAAAGCTTTCAATTTGTCATGTCTGTTCTATTGTTTGTTCAAACTGATTTCACAGTAGTTTGTCTGGAGAGGATTCATTTGACCATATTATGCAAAATATCCTAATTAGATACCCGAGATAGGCCACGTCGTGAGAAAGCCTTAAGACCCTCTTTCAACTGGATTTGCAATCATCTGAGGCAAGGGCCACAATTGCCATTAGATAAGAATGCGAAACAGAAATTCAATTTTCTTATTATAATGTTGTGGGTACACAAAATAACATATTCAATGAGGCAGTTCTTTTGAGCACACAGAATAAATGTTTGGGAGCGCAGTTAGTGGCTCAGTGGTAGAGTGCTTGACTTGAGACTGAAGGGCTGTGGGTTCGAGCATCACCAGCGTCACTGCGTTGTGTCCTTGAGCAACACATTAATCCTAGCCCAGGAAGACCCATCCCTTTATAACTGAAAGATTGTTGATGGGAAGTAAAGATTCAAATCAAACAAAACAAAGAACAAATGCTAAAACTGATGGGTAGGAAAATACTGTAAATGTTTGGCTATCTGGACTTGTGGATTTGAATCTTAGATATTTCTTAAAGATTCTTTTGAGTACCTTAAACAAATGTTTAAAATGATGGGTAAGAAAATAATTAGTTTTATACACTCAAATATCTGGACCTATTATTGTCTCCTTCAGCATGAACAGGTTTTCTCATGGGGTGGGTAAGTGGTGTCATTGGTCACTGTTGAGATCAAGTGGCTTGGTGTGAATATAAGCCCCAGGTGCACATTTTCCGCTCTTTGTAATTATGAATAGTGCGATTTCAATCTATAGCCTTTGCGCACAGTTTTCGTGACACTTTTTGTGACCATTTTTTTCTGATACATGGGCAACATTGCATTATGTTATGGAGCAATCAACAATCAGCGTTATATACCCCTTTGAGAGGGCTTAGAGTAATTTAAATGTCTGGCAAATGATGGTGGGTTATATAAAATGTTGATCCAGTTCAGGCCACCCAACACCCCTAAAATTTGAAATAGGTCCTACCATTAATAGAGATAGGAAAGTTCATTTGGCTTAAATGGGCTTGATTGTATATCAAATGCAACACTTGAGGTGTCTGCGAGAGTTACTACAATTGGTTTGTATGTTGTTTGGTCCATATTAATACTGTGCAATGTTGTGAATAACTGCATGCACATGTCTCTATAGACTATTCACACAAATAGTTCGCCTATTTTGCATGATTTGAGGAGTGTCGGTGAATAATTTCGTTAAATTTAGATGTATGACCTGTCCGCATCAAGGTTAAGTGTCCATACTTTGGGCTTTATGGGAAATATTTTACTGCCAAAAAGGTCAAACAAGGATAATGTATACAAATAAGCTGAGCCACTGTGCACCTAAATTCATACTATTTTTTTAACCAGAAAATGGTCATACATGTCCTGTATGTCCAGGGCTTCAGATTTTTTTCAAGACTGGTGGGCCAAAATGACCCATGGAGCATAAAAATGGTGGGTCATCATAGCTCCAGATAAGGATTGGAGACAATTGGGTATTTACCCACCTCTTTTTGGCTTAATTGGGTATTTCAAATTTTAAATTGGGTATTTCAAGTTTTTGTATTGGGTATCCATCTGAACGCAAATAAGCAATGAAAGCCCGCCTTATTTCTCTTGATTTTTTTGTTTACTTTCGATTTCACTTTCAGAAAGCACACTGGCAATATAAGTATATCTGAGATCGCTATTTCATACTTTTTTCGAAAAACCAACGTATCTATCAAGTCATCTTTGATTCTTCGAACCACCAATGCAGTATTAGGGTTAGTTACGACATGATATTATTCAATTGTTCTGGGGCTTTTTCGCCCACGTTACGCCATTGTTACTGTAAAGCGAGACAAAAGTCGTAATTGTGTAAATATTGGGTATAGCTAAACAGCGCCAAGAATGTTCCTGGACTGGTTTACAATTTAATAAACTAGATTCGGCGCCACGTCGGCTATAAAATTGTACCCAACAACAGCTTGAGATGCGAAAAAGGAAAATCGGAAACTGAATACTATAGCGTCATACGCTACGAAAAAGTTCGGAATTGAGTATCAAGCAGCACCCTAGATAAGCAGCGTATTTGCGTAAATACGCAATAAAAATTATCAAAAAAGCAATTGAAATGAAATGTGTGCGTAACGAAAAGCAATTCTAACGATCGGTATGCAATTACATGCGATGTCATTGCGTACCATTTGGTCCAGTTCTTTTCCATTCGGCTAATAAACAAATGCCAGTCGGGTATTGATTTTATTTTTACTAGCGAGCGTGCAATATACTCCACTTTTATGAAAATATCGGTGCCCAGTCAAGTATTTCGCGGAAAAACAAAGTGAAAGTGATGCGAAGTAATCACGCTCGAATGTCAACTTTGCTTCAGGAATAATAAAATCCGCGAGTTTGATACTTTAAAAAGGCAGACGATGGGAGTGAATAAATATGCAAGCACATTTCCGATGGCTTCATGCAATAAGGAAAGGTGTAATCACAGAAAAAAAAATGTGGCGTAAAAAATATGAAAATACGCAATTGTTTTTGCAAGTACGCAATTGAGGATAACCAGGGAGCGTAAGTACCCAATTGACCCAAAAGCTTATCTAGGGCGCTGATCAAGGATTTTTATTTGCGTTTTTGTACGCAAAGAAATGCATTTAATTGCGTTTTCATGTTCACAAAATTGCGTAAATACGCAATACGCAGCCTTATCTGGAGCTATGGGTCATATTCTGAAATGATGGGCCCAAGTATATCGTTGACATTTGGGTAGTATACTCTACAATGTACCTAAACGCTGACACAGACACTTGTATGCATATATGTATATTGACTGCTGATTAATTTATAAAGTAAAATCGGTCTTAAACGGCCACTCAAAAAAGAAGACCAATTATCGCTTAATGCAGGTCAAAAGTATTGCAGAATGCTCCAAGGGGAGCATTCTGCAATACTTTCGACCTTCATTAAGCTACCATTATTGAGCTCTTTGTTTTGTCTTTTTTGAGTGGCTGCTTAAGTCTGTATTGACTACCTACATGTACTTTCTGTGTGTGACTGTGTGACTCGCTGAAAGATGAATATTATTTATAAAAGTGAGATTTTTTCACAACTTAAAAGGATGGGTCCACAGGGCCCACTGCCTTGGAAAGTGATGGGCCATATTTTGAAATCATGGGACAATGACCCGGGCCCACCATAAATCTGAAGGCCTGTATCAGGGCTTCCGTTAGGCGGACGTACGCCGTATATTACGTCCAAAAATCGGCTGCGTACGCCGAAATTACACATCACAGACGTACCGCGGACTTCTGAAAATTCCTTAGTACGGCCGAAAATGGTTATTGAGACGTCCTGTCTGCAGAAAAAAAACCCGCCCACATTTACCAGATTACGTGATGTATGTCCCGCCTTCGTATTGGAAACTCATTTCTTTTGGTTATTGACCACGCTAGGACGTCCCACTTGACTGATTTCGAGAGTTTTATTGACAGCCAGTGCCACGTGTAGGCTTCAGTCCGGCGCGTAAATAATTAAAGTGTGTCATCCAACAGGTGTGAAAACATCAACACACCTTGACATCGGCCTAAGAAACCATTCCCGCGAGACGGACATCCAATCGAGAGCAATAAAACGAAACCGCCAAATCAGTATCCGTTTTGCTTGACAGTTGAGAAATCTTTGAAATACAGAAAGTACCGACGTGACACTTTGCACGCTTGTGGAATAAAATTTATAAACTCTACACGTCTGCATCGTAGTTAATTGTTTTGTTGAGCCTGCGCATGGAATAATTTAGTACTTGAACGCTCCTTCTACACAGGCACTACTCCAACGAACATACAATATATTAAAAACGAACGGCATGTTGTTTTTTGTTGTGCAATTTTTTTAGCTGTACAAGTACAAGCTTTTAAAAAAATAATTGATACACAATATCATGTACAAGCTTTTTAAATAATTGCTACACAACACTCCCAAACAAATTCTATCTATCTATCTATCTATCTATCTATCTATCTATCTATCTATCTATCTATCTATCTATCTATCTATCTATCTATCTATCTATCTATCTATCTATCTATCTATCTATCTATCTATCTATCCATCCATCCATCCATCCATCCATCCATCCATCCATCCATCCATCCATCCATCCATCCATCCATCCATCCATCCATCCATCCATCCATCCATCCATCCATCCATCCATCCATCCATCCATCCATCACATGAATATGAATGCAGGTTACATTCAGGCTCAGCATGGTGCGGGTTATAGTCCTATGCTCAGCTGACCATACTGCAGTCCAAGACCAGACAACATGGGCATCAAAAATAGTGAGCATGATCAGGAAATACCACAATCACAAACTGCAGACAAAGCCATGGCATGGTGAGGAAGAGCAACACAACAATCACAAGACATCAGGAAGACAAGCAAACCAAACAGCTCTCTCTCCCCCATCTAGGCTGATTACATGACAATTCAGATGATACCAGACATCCCCTCTGTAGCATTATAAGCAATTTAAAGTAAAAACGCATTGTAAGAAACAAAGAAGAATTATCTCTGAAATATATATGTTTATTTTTCAAAGCAAGTTTAACTAGAACACATTCGATGGGGCGCCATCGCAAATCCCCACGCTCTCGAAGAAATCTAATGGTAATTGACCCTTTGACCTCATCCCAAGGTCACCAGTTTGATCGTAAGTTAAAATTTTTCAGTGTATCCTGGTCTACTGCAAATTCCCTTTAATTTGATATGCCACATGACCATGTTCAGAAAATTAAATTTTTGACCCCTCCCCAAGGCCCAGGGGCTGGGGACCCAAAAAATTGTGCCGCTGCATGTACAATTCATGTAAGTAACTAACACACCAAATCTGGTTGAATTTCGGAAAAATTTTTTTTTTTGGCCCCCAACCCCCACGGTACCCCCAAGTCCCACCCCTGGGCATGACCCAGGTGCCCGAATGAAAATCCCGTCTGATATGTTAAATATCTTTCATATGTGAGAAGATACGAAAAGTTTGGTTTAAAAATCTTTGAAATTGACTTAGTAATTCAGATTTAATGATATTTGACCTTTTGGCCCCTCCCCAGGGCCCCAGGGGGCGGGGACCCAAAAAAATGGTGCCGTTGCATATGCCATTCATGTGAGTAACTCACACACCAAATCTGGCTGATTTTCGGAAAAAAAATTTTTTTCGACCCCACAACCCCCCACGGTACCCCCAAGTCCCACCCCTGGGGCATGACCCAGGCGGCCAAATAAAAATCCAGTCTGATATGTTTTATATCTTTCATTTGTGAGAAGACACACAAAGTTTGGTTAAAAAATCATTGAAATTGACTTAGTAATTCAGATTTAATGATATTTGACCTTTTGGCCCCTCCCCAGGGCCCCAGGGGGCGGGGACCCAAAAAAATGGTGCCGTTGCATATGCCATTCATGTGAGTAACTCACACACCAAATCTGGCTGATTTTCGGAAAAAAAATTTTTTTCGACCCCACAACCCCCCACGGTACCCCCAAGTCCCACCCCTGGGGCATGACCCAGGCGGCCAAATAAAAATCCCGTCTGATATGTTTTATATCTTTCATTTGTGAGAAGACACACAAAGTTTGGTTAAAAAATCTTTGAAATTGACTTAGTAATTGAAATTTAATGATATTTAATGATATTTGACCTTTTGGCCCCTCCCCAGGGCCCCAGGGGGCGGGGCCAAAAAAAAATGTGCCGTTGCACACCCCATTCATGTGAGCAACACACACACCAAATTTGGTTGTATTTCGTCCAATGGTTTAGGAGGAGATAGCGTGACGGACGGACGGACAGACGGACGGACAGACGGACGGACGGACGGAGGCGATTGCAATATCCCCGACGCTTTTTTAAAAAAGCGTGGGGATAACAATCCACCATACCGTGACCGTATCACAGAAAAAAGTGGGACTTCCAAAAAAAACTCAATGGGACTTCCAAATTTCAAAGGTAGGAAGTCTGGACTTCCTGGATTTGAAAGTTAATGGAAGCCCTGCCTGTATGTCACTGAAGAAATAAGGACCAGTTTAAATTAAAGACATCTAGGCTTATGCTTGACTGGACTAGACCATTATCCATTATCTATTCGGTCTATTTTTTGACACATGAATAATCGTCATATATGGATGAAAATTCTGTACTCACTCATTTGTAAAATATTTTATGTGGGTACATTTATAGGTGTAGTAAATTCTATGGTGTTGAATAGATGAAAAGGGCCCTTTGCTTGAAGTACTCGTGTCTCGTCGAGCAAGATACTTTATCCTTTTCTTATAATTCAACCTGACATGACTGAAAGATTGTTGACCGGGACAGGACGTATGGATTGGCATATTTAGTATGCTGGCCCATAAATTCTCAATAAGTCTAAAAATATCCCATCTTTTTTGAAAGGAAAATTAGGCCTATTACTGTTTGCTTTTAATGCGAAAGACATTTAAATTTCTTCCAAAACCTCAAAATCATATTTAAACAAAGTTGTTTTCAATTTTCTCTTTGCAAGTTGTCAATTGTAAACTATTTACATGGGTAGATGATTGGAATCAAAATCTTTTCAGTCAAGATACCATACTGAGATAGTCTCTGGATTTTGATAGATCACAATAAGAAGCCATTAGATCATTTCCTATTACTTCATTCTATGCTTTTAACCCTTTACCATAATTATGCCTTTTGACGCCTTTGAAATATCTTTTAGAAATGTTATGTATATTGAAAATACTATGAAAAATGGAGCATTTGCTCTTTTGGAGCAAATGCTCCATTTTTCATAGTATTTTCATAAGTATTCAAAACTTGATTTGATTTTTTTCTTGAATTTTTGAATGTTTAAAAATAGAAAATGATGTCATGATCTAACAATAGCCTATGGAGTAAAGGGTTAAGTCTCTTTTAGTGCTAGAAACCTGAATGACAGGAAAAGCATTGCATCCTGTCAGAGGCATTTTACAGAATACACAATCTAGATTGGGGTCTGGAATTGCTCCCCTAGGGGGTAAAGCCCTGGCGGAAAATGGTTTGAGAGCATTTCACAGCTATGGCTTAAATTAGTTCCCAAGACAGACAAATAATTATACTATTAGTTGCTTTTTCCTTCCAAAAATCAAAGTAAGTAGCTAAAGATATCCTATACTGGCGACGTTGTTATACGCATGTGTGTTTTTGCGTACACGTAGGTATACGCCCCTGATCTTGAAATCTCTTTGCAGGAATTAACACAGCTTAGTTTCACATGTAAACTGAGCCCTTGTAACAGCTTTTATGGACAAAAATGAGATTTTGCAACAGCTATATGTTGAAATAAATGTCATTTCAATGCCAATCACAAGTTCAGCTTGGACTAAAATAGCCATTACTTTGAGGGATTATGCTCATAGATGGACTTGTTTATATCAATTTATGAACAAGGTCATGAGAAAGGCAGTTGTCCCTTTGGACCTTCACCAAAAGATTGAGTTTCAGGTTTGAGTCTTAGGTCAGACATGATTCTGTCAGTGATTTACTTTGATATTTATTTCAGTAGGACAGGATGAATAAAGGTGTGCCCCATTTTCTGGTTTGCCACTTATAGATCAAGGTCTGCTCACAGTGCCTGTGGACCATTGCTATTGACTGGTTTAAATTGTTAACACTTTCACTGCCATTCAATTCAAAAGCAGGGCTTTTTCCAGCAATTTTGGAAAAAAAGCCCCTAGCCAAACTTGGGAATAAATTATAGACATAATATCAAAATTGGGAGAAATTAACATCATAGAACATACAAGGGTAGCAAAATATATCCTCAAAATCAAGTTATTTTAGATTGTATTATGCCAAGAATACCACTTTAGCACAACTGTTTAATGGGTCTTTGTTTCTCATAAGAAGAAAAGTATAAAAAAAGCATTTTTTTTTACTTTGCTCAATTGGGAAAAACAGACCTGGTATTTGGGAAAAAGGTGGCTATTTTCAATTGGGATTGAGGCCGAAATTCGGCCCCTAGAGAAGGTTAGAAAATCCCCTGTAAAGTGGCTGTTGTTGTAGTTTGGAAGTCTATGGCATATGGAGTAGACTTAAAAAGCAGACATTAACATTTTCAGGAGGAATAAGGGTTTATTTATGCTTCAGATCCCTTATCACATGATAGAGACCCTTAAAACTAATTATTGGGGGGGAAATCAAGTGTGATCTGATGACATTTTCATGTGACCCAACTCTCCATAGGGATCATCTTGATTCTATTCTTATGTATCTGGGTTTAGTTTGTCAATGAAGGATTAGTAGCGCTGTATCATTGACAAGCTCAGATTACAGCCATTCTTTTCCCAAAATAGTCGGACAGTCATTTAGGAAGAAATAGGTAGACTCTGATGCAACAAGATCTTATGAGAGCATAATGATCAGAGTCTACATAATGATATATACTCTTGTAATGGTAGAATCTGAGGAGGGATGAGTTGTTAACAAGTGAATTATTGAAGGGTTTATGAATCGGGTGTCCTTATAATGATGGTTAATCATTCATTGACCTACCTAGCTTACAGGGGACAAAAATTCCACTCGTCCGCTCTTAATTACGAGTGAAATCAGAAAGGACGGGTAATTCTTCCCAGGAGTGCTTTGGGAAGAATTGCTCGAAGTCATATTACAAATTATTTCCTTATGTTATTTATTGCATTTGCTTTTAAAGGGCAAGTGCATGTGTTTGCAGGACGAGTGAAAATTGTAAGTCACTCATCCTGCAGGACAAGTGCAATATTGAAATATTTTTGTCACCTGGCAGCCTTATATGATATTTTGAGGTAAATGTTTTTTATTTCGTCAAAAGTTATGTTTGACAAGACAATCAGATCAAGGATAAAACTTAAGGCTTGCAATTTCATCTGAAAAATCATTTTCCCATTACGGTCGAAGCTTCAGCTTCACTATACCTGTGTCCAGTATGTATTGTTGTAAGAAAAAAACATAGAGCAAACAATTTTCAGGCTATTTGTAAAATTATTGTATCAGGACCAGTCAGCATGCATTCATAGACATAATTATGATAATTAGAGGTGAAATTAAAGTATAATTGTGTTTTCCATAGCTTTATTTGGCTCAAAGTAATTTTTGGGTGTTATTGTCCCACTATTTTTGGAAATGTCCCCACTTTTTCAAAGGTGGTGGGACATTGTCCCCAATTTTGAAACTTCTTTGCAGAACACTGGATGTGGGACCAAGTTTGTTCAAATTATGATCCTAGGTTGACATTGACCTCCTTAACATCAAGGTCAAAATTTTCTTCCTAATGCATTTAAATTGTTAAATTTTTGAAAAGTTGATTTTTGGAATATTGTTGAAACCAAATTAATTCTCACTTGGTTTGTTAGACCTAATGGGACAATGGCTATTAGTAAGTTCCAAAGGTCAAGGTTGACCTTTCTGCCACGGTCGCTTCAATATATTACAGCCGATCCAGACAGAGAAGCATACACAGCATTATGAAAGTCTCTTCTAAACCTCTTGTCAAGCTATTAACTCACCATTCATATTCATTGAATGATTACAAAGTTAACTTGCAAACAGAGAAAAGATTTTAAGCATAGATTTCTTAACTTCTTACTATTTCTCACAAGGTGATGACACTTCTTATATGCGCAAGCTGATCTGAGCCTTTAAATTGCTGGTCGCACATACCACATTGTTGGAAATCTCATGTCACGGCTCAAATTAAGATGATGCAAAATTTGTGGTCGCGGCTACAATTGTGATTCTTAATTACCAGTGCCCCTAAAATT
This sequence comes from Loripinus fragilis, assembly GCA_964019695.1. Lineage (NCBI taxonomy): Eukaryota > Metazoa > Mollusca > Bivalvia > Lucinida > Lucinidae > Loripinus > Loripinus fragilis. Next base: position 32,465,906 of record OZ026527.1, read on the forward strand.
GCTGGAATCCTTTCTCTTTAGAATGAAACTCCTTTAAAACACTGGGGAGTCTAATCTCCCCCATAATAGAGTAATATTTAGAATAAATAGTTTTAGTGGAGGTATTAAGTATTGTCAATACTATTTTTGGTGCTAAAACAGATACAATTAGACAATGACCATTAGTGCCGAGGGACCATTTCTGTTTTTATGTATACCCTTGTAATGAATTAGACCCCTGTCCTAAGGGAATGTCCGCTATTGAATGGAAACGATGGAAGCTCACAGGAATATTGTTACGGTAAATGCTCTAAAATTTTGAACAGAATTTGCCTGCCAAAAAGGCATAGACAAACAATGCAGACCCAGATCAGTCTGCTTCTGAAGAAGCTGTCTGCTCAAGGGCTTCTGAATCTTTGTTTTCTATTCTGTGTTCCAGCCTTGATAACCATTTGAGCCGCGGCATGAGATTTCTAACACTGTGGTATAGCTACTGACTGAACATAATTTGGACTTTCTTAGCTTTAAAGGAGGCTGCATAGGCTCGTTTGAGTCTACACTTGTCAAAATGACACATTGTTGGAAATCACATGTCGAAAACCAAATATGACCAAGAAGCCTTCTCAATAAACTTGAGATGGTCAATTGTATAAAATAAAACCTGTCTTAAGCGGCCAATCAAAAAGAAGACCAAAAATTGGTTTTCAAGACCAATTATGGCTTAATGCAGGTCATAAGTATTGCAGAATGCTCCAAAAGAGCATTCTGCAATACTTTCAACCTTCATTAAGCTACCATTTATCTTTAAGGCCTTTGTTTTGCCTATTTTTGAGTGGCTGCATAAGACAGATTTTACTGTATATCGAGGGGAAATGGAATAGAGAAATTTACAGGAGTGCTCATATGAATGAGCAAAATGTACAACTCTGGCAATGCTATTCCATGTTAATGTGATTCATCTTTCTAAGGAGGCCGAAAACGAAATTGAAAGTCATTGTTTTGAGAGGCATTGACCGTAAGCAGATAAAACCCAGACCAGCCTTTCTTTTGCTTTATGTCAACACAAAGAGATTATGCAATGTTTTCATTGTTTTGCCAGTTTTTGCTGAGAATGAGAGCCTTAAAATTTGACATGTTCTGCGTATATTGGCCCTTATTTATCACTTTGATGTGGTAGATCCCAGGTCATGGAGGTAGTTCCAAACACACAGTCTTTAAAATAAGTTACCATTTCAAATCCATGGAGAGAAATGTGTGTGTTGTTCAAAGGTCCAGGAATGGTCCCAGATACATGTGTTTTGATGCAATCTTTATACCCATTGGTGTGTCATTCCCAAATGTGACATTGATAATTTCCAAATACTATTGTTATTTTTTCTCTGAAGAAGTTAATGTTCGTGTCTAACCAAACAGTGCGTACCCTGATGAAATGCAGCATTATGCCGCATTACAACACAATATCCGCTGTATGCTAAAGAACCCATAATTACGCGTTTCCTGGGTACACAACAGGTTAATCGAGTAACCATTTTTTCCCAGCCATCGACTAGGTTTCTGTCTGAACCTTTATAATTAAACTTCACACTATCTTTTGTGTATGCAAGTGTTGAAGGCTGGGAAAGACTGCACACATGCAGGCTCATCTAATTAGAGCCTATGTTGATCGCCTAACAAAATCTCATAATCTGGCTCAAATTATCAAGACGTTGATAACATGATTCATTGGTATCGACAGAAAAAGCATTAGGAATTTTGGAAGAGAAAATGGTTATTGATTGGTCGTTATTTTGCATTCATTTTGACACTCAATTAGACAGATCGCTTACAAGTGCTAATACTCTTCAATTGGGAGGATTTAATATGATCTAAGACCCTTGCATTATTCATATTGTAGGCATTGTGACTGTGGCTGGCCAATATGCTTTTAACTTGATGAATTCCTCTATCTACAATTAAACAAAACCCAGAGCTCAAGATAAACAACTATTAGGAGATTAATTTATTAGAGCTCAACCTAAAGACAAGTCGTTGGTTTTCAAACACAGTAGATAAATATTCCACTCGTCCGCTTGTAATTATGAGTGAAATCTAGAAAGGACGAGTAATTCTTCCCAAAGCACTTGTCCTGTAGGACGAGTGCTTTGGGAAGAATATTATGAGAAGAATTACTCGAAGTCATATTACATATAACTCCCAATATATTCTTTATTGCATATGCTTTTAAAGGACAAGTGCATGTGTTTGCAGGACGAGTGAAAATTGTAAGTCGCTCGTCCTGCAGGACAAGTGCAATATTGAAATATTGTCCCCTGAAACACAAGGTGGGCATGACCAGGTAATGTCACAACCACAGGTCACAGACCAACCTCGTATTTTTATTGGTTTCCAAGTGGTATACCGTTGTAAATCAGTGGAATATTTAAAATTCTAACACACCTCGCCTATAGAGCCAACAATAACAAACTGTGATATATCGGACAATAATTCACCGCAAAAGTGTGTGATAGCTGACATCACTGGAAAATGACGTAATTCATGGCGTTAGACGGTGTAACGTCGTTTTTACGCTTGAAATACGTTACAATTACATGTAAACGTATGCGATGTAGTCGTAAGTATTGGCGGGAGTTCTTCATTGCAATGGCGGAAAGTTGGGAGAAGCTGAAGACTTCGAATGTGTTTTCGTCGTTTATTGTGTGTTAGAATCAAAATAGATCAGCTCAAGTGCGTGAATTGTTGAGTAATAATTCCCTGTTTGTCGGTCAGTTGTACGAAGATAAATCACTAGCGCTGCGCGCTCATGATTTGATCTTCTTTACAACTGACCTCCAAACAGTGAATTATTACTCAACAATTCACTGCTGGAGCTGATCTATTTCTTAAATTTCCCACTGCCATTCCAACCAGTGGAATTTTACAGGTACCTTTGAAATTACACTGGAATAATGGTGGTACTAATTTCCTCTGGAGTAAAAGTGGTACTGGTTTTCTGACCAGTATAATTTAACTTGATATAGTGGAATACTTTGCGGATCCTACTGAAATTCCATTGGATTAATGGCAGTAATCCACTGGAATAACAGTGGTATTTCACTGGAAAACCAGTAGAATTTCCACTGATATACCAGTAGAATATTTTGAGTGTAGGACAAAAGCCCACTAGGACAAAAGCCCACTAGGACAAAAGCCCACAGGACAAAAGCCCACTGGGACAAAAGCCCACTGGGACAAAAGCCCACTAGGACAAAAGCCCACCTATACAGGGATAGGTTTGAACTGATGGACAAATCCCAGGGGGGGGGGGGGGTAGGGTACTCTCCATTTTTCTTCATAAGTAGGCTCGGGCCCAGCATCTACCTTTCAGCCCCAAAAATATCAGGAATTTCAAGCACCCCAAATTACTATTTGAAATTCTAGCAACCCAAAAACAGCCTCCATTCTGTACCTTGAGCTTCAGAAAATATCCTAAAATGCATAGGAAGTTTTGAGCCCCTTTAAAAAGCCCAGGCCTGCGTATGTATGAAAATACCAGTGTAAACTCAACAATTCACTGCTGGAGCTGATCTATTTCTTAAATTTCCCACTGCCATTCCAACCAGTGGAATTTTACAGGTACCTTTGAAATTACACTGGAATAATGGTGGTACTAATTTCCTCTGGAATAAAAGTGGTACTGGTTTTCTGACCAGTATAATTTAACTTGATATAGTGGAATACTTTGCGGATCCTACTGAAATTCCATTGGATTAATGGCAGTAATCCACTGGAATAACAGTGGTATTTCACTGGAAAACCAGTAGAATTTCCACTGATATACCAGTAGAATATTTTGAGTGTAGGACAAAAGCCCACTAGGACAAAAGCCCACAGGACAAAAGCCCACTAGGACAAAAGCCCACTGGGACAAAAGCCCACTAGGACAAAAGCCCACCTATACAGGGATAGGTTTGAACTGATGGACAAATCCCAGGGGGGGGGGGGGTACTCTCCATTTTTCTTCATAAGTAGGCTCGGGCCCAGCATCTACCTTTCAGCCCCAAAAATATCAGGAATTTCAAGCACCCCAAATTACTATTTGAAATTCTAGCAACCCAAAAACAGCCTCCATTCTGTACCTTGAGCTTCAGAAAAGATCCTAAAATGCATAGGAAGTTTTGAGCCCCTTTAAAAAAGCCCAGGCCTGCGTATGTATGAAAATATCAGTGTAAACTCAACAATTCACTGCTGGAGCTGATCTATTTCTTAAATTTCCCACTGCCATTCCAACCAGTGGAATTTTACAGGTACCTTTGAAATTACACTGGAATAATGGTGGTACTAATTTCCTCTGGAATAAAAGTGGTACTGGTTTTCTGACCAGTATAATTTAACTTGATATAGTGGAATACTTTGCGGATCCTACTGAAATTCCATTGGATTAATGGCAGTAATCCACTGGAATAACAGTGGTATTTCACTGGAAAACCAGTAGAATTTCCACTGATATACCAGTAGAATATTTTGAGTGTAGGACAAAAGCCCACTAGGACAAAAGCCCACTAGGACAAAAGCCCACAGGACAAAAGCCCACTAGGACAAAAGCCCACTGGGACAAAAGCCCACTAGGACAAAAGCCCACCTATACAGGGATAGGTTTGAACTGATGGACAAATCCCAGGGGGTGGGGGGAGGGTACTCTCCATTTTTTCTTCATAAGTAGGCTCGGGCCCAGCATCTACCTTTCAGCCCAAAAAATATCAGGAATTTCAAGCACCCCAAATTACATTCTGTACCTTGAGCTTCAGAAAAGATCCTAAAATGCATAGGAAGTTTTGAGCCCCTTTAAAAAAGCCCAGGCCTGCGTATGTATGAAAATATCAGTGTAAACACCCCCCCCCCCCCCCCCCCCCCCCCTCCTGCATGGGGGACAAACGGACCGAAGATGAAGAATGTCCCTTCTTCTCAGATCTGAAATTTTAAACATCTCTTTGTTTGGCACCTCTCATAAAAGTGCATGCTTATTGTTACTTCCAGATCAAAGGTCATTTGGATTAATTAGACATATGTTTCCCAATTATAATAGGTTTCCCAATTATAATAGATTGTTTGACCCAAACTGTGAATTGAGTTTCTTCAAATACCAATGGCTTTTAACATCCAAATTGAGTTGTTTGTCACAACATACAGAAGAAATGATAATGTCAGTGAAAACACACTACAGGTGTGATTTACATGTACCCTAGAGGAGCAGTCTGATCAGGGTTAACAGTTTTAAAAAAGACATAAACCTATTTTTTTTCAAAGAAGTGGGCTTTTGTCCACCCTGTCAAATTTAGCAGTGGGCTTTTGTCCAGTGGGCTTTTGTCCTAGTGGGCTTTTGTCCCAGTGGGCTTTTGTCCGTTCCCCGAATATTTTACAGGTACCTCTGAAATTCCACTTGAATAATGGTGGTTATCCCATGAAATAACACTGTTTTTCTAACCAGTGGAATTTCCACTGATATAACAGTGAAAGATTTTACAGGTGCTACTGAAATTCCACAATAATAATGACAGTATTCCACTGGAATAGTTATGGTATTCAACTGGACTATCAGTGGTATTGCACTGGTAAGTCACTGGAATTTCCACTGATATACCAGTGGAATATTTAAGAGGTACTTCTGAAATTCCACTAGAATAACTGGTATTCCACTGGAGTTAAGCTTATATACCAGTGATATGCGGGCTTGAAATTCCAATGTCTACCACTGGAAATCCATGGGATTACCCTATTTGTTTAAATCGAAATGTAAATATTTATCAATATGTTAATCATACATATTACATTTAATTGTGTTAGATAAACTTATGATAAAAACAATGTTGGTGGGTGGGTGCAGTGGTTACAAATCACTGCATGCCATGGTGCATTAATAGTGTTTTACAGACCCATCTCGGTAAATATTTGGCCTTAGAAAACTAGCCTTGAAATAGAATGAAGAAAGGAAATATTAGGTACATTTTAATACATTAGGGCATTAGAGAAACTTACATGATGAAGCAATGGATTAGCAGTCCATTATCCTTTTCCCAGTGGTCATTAGTTCAGCTTCTAGCATATATAGCACTTAACTAGCACTAAAAATAGTTTAACATATTTATCCCTATCATTCGTATAGCAAAATTGGCAAGCATATATCGAAAGGCATTGAAACTTGTAATTACACCAAAGACATTGTTGTATAACTTGAATTGAGTAAGAGGTTTTAATTGTTTTAGATATTTTTGAAATAAACAATTAAACTTTGTGAGTTTAACATTAGGCCTATGTAAAAAAAAAACCTGACATGGGGCTTAACTTATTTTGACCAGTTTATAAGGACATTTCTCCCAGTCTGTCGAATGAGACTTTAAGCCGTTGCACCGTCTTCTGAGACGCTTTAAAACCACAACCACTGCAGATTGAGCCTTCGGGAGTTCCTGGACATAGAACCACAAAAAGCATAAACCCACCCGACCAGTACTGGTACAGCCAAGGAACATGGCCACAAAAACACATTCCTGAAAAATCTCAAAAATCTTGATCCCAATGTGACACAGTACATTGTACAATTAATCCTTACAATAATTATGACAGTGAATTGTGACAGTGAATTATGACAAGGTATTATTCTTTGGAATTTTTACCTGTATATCTCATATCTGCCTACACACTCTAAATTACCATGTTTTTTTTGTCAAAACCTTGGGGCTCTTTCTTTCCAAAATTCCGACCACTTGTCTCTCAGAATCTTCATGCCAATATGTTGTTGATAATATATTTTTGACTAAATGGGAAAATTTGGTGCTTTTATTGCATATGTGCAAATGCCTCTAACAAATGCCTATAAATAGTTTGGAAAGTTTTTCATCAGACAGAGTTAATGCATTTTAAGTACACTGACAGATACCCAACAAAAAAAGATATGCAACAGTACAGTTTTATCAAGTTAGGCCTAAATGAAATATATGTGTGGTTCCTGTTGCATGCCAACAAAATTTAGGGTAGGTAGGTAGGGAAATTATTAAATTTTGTTATAACATTTAACAAAGAAAATAGTGACAAAATCTGAAAAAGTGCCCATTTTAGGTATTTTCTCTCCAAAAACCATTTTAATGTTTAGGGTAGGGTTAAAAGAATTAGGGTAGGTAGGCAACAGGAACCACACATATAATTCATTTAAGCCTTAGTGAAAGATCACAAGTGGTGAGACAAATTTAGTGACTGCTGCTGCATTGCACATCTCAAAAAAACTGCAGATAGTGGTCAAAATGGCACATAAAATTTGCTTCTTTATTATGTTCTCTGGAAGGATTAGTTTATGTAACTGGGATCACCTCAGTATAGATACTAAGTCTGAAAGATTCTCATTTTTTGATCATACTAGATTATTGACCTCTTGGTTGATTACCCTTTGGGTAAGGGACTACATACTGGAAACAAACCTTACAAATCTTGACAAGATTTCAGCATACTTGTGATCAATTTGTATTTATCATAATGTCGCGTCTGGGAGTGAAATACCGCCATGCATTATAACCAATAAACCACTAGTGGTTTACAGATTTTCGGGTATATGTAATGTTATGAACAACGTCCTGTATTTATGGCAAAATCTTCGACCTCGTGCAATAGTGCATCAGGACGTCCACAGCACCTCAGGGTAATAGTTTGGACTATACTACAACATGCATGAAACAACTGTATACTAAACCATGTTCACCGATTGAAATAAGTCATTTATTCAAACAATATGAAAAAAAAGAGATGTACCATACTTGAATTTTAGAAAGAACCAACCAGAAAAAATAATTTTATAGCATTTAGTATTTCAGCAATGTAAGATTTAAATGGGAAGATCTTGCTGTTGTGTTTCTTTTTGTTGGATATATATATATAGGGTATTTGTCAGTTGGGTGTTATGTAAAATATTTTATACAAACATTGGCTGTTATGTTAACAAGTTTTGTTTGATTTTGACAGGTCTGTCTAAAATATTACTCAATATTGAAGCTGTCAAATTCTTAAAATAATTTTAGCCTTGTGTTCTTGGGGCAAAATTTACATAACTCTTTCACCTGGTAGTGTTTTGGACCCATCAGCTGACAACACAAAATCTTGAATGATTGCCCAGCTTGCAGTCACAGCAGCCTTCCAGGAAGCAATTGTCAATTAAGGGCCGCAAAAAATTTCAGCGTAAAATTGTAAATATTTTCTTACCCATCAGTTTTAACTTATGTTTTGAGTGCTCAAAAGAACCGTCTCATTGAGACGATTCTTTTGAGTACCCACAACATATGTTTTGGTTGAGAACTTAAGAAAATCAAATTTTTGTAATGCACTCGTAACTTTAAAGTCCTGTAAGGGCTGTTGTGTTAGGGTGATTGAATTGGTACTATGTGTCATTTCTAAGTATCAATGCTAATCAAAGTATTTATTTGCCAGTAACTGGCCACTGCCATGCTTGAATCAGGGGTATTGATGGGGCAAGATTATTCTCTACATAACAGGAGCGCAGTGGTAGAGTGTTAGGGTTGCTAGTCCGAGACTCACCAGAGGCATGTACTGGTGTCCTTTATCCTCTGCTTTAGTACTGGTTCAACCCAGGAAGACAGGAAACATCCTGACATGACTGAAAAATTGTTGACTACAGAACTATGTGACTGGTCCTGCATGCATGGGCTCTAAGAGTTTCTGCTTACCTGGCTTGCATGGGCGATGAGCACCTTTCTTGCCAGCAGTTATGTAATAGTTATACCATGGGTTGTCCACCTGTACGTGGAGATAATCCACGAGCTTTAGTGAGTGGATTATCTTACGTACAGGTGGACACACATGGTATAACTGTTTTATACCACCTACATCAGTGTAGAAGTTGCACATCACGAGATTTTTAATGCTTATGTTGGTTAGGGTGGTATAAAGTATGTTTTGAGCTCAAAATGTGATATGAGGACACTTTCTGTGCGCATTGTGTTTTGAAAATAGGAAATTTGAGATGCTATCACAATACTGTCAAGTGGATGAAATGAATAGGAATACCCCATTGTGCCTTTTAATAAAGTTAAGTGAACCTAGTGGTATCATGTCAATGTTATTGGATGTTTGTTTGATTTACAAAGATATATACAGGGTATGGTCCGTACCCATCGTAGATACCCAGACACCTTATCCATTATTAAAACCTATAACATGCCTCAAGCTGTAGCTTTTTTTTTTTACCAAATACCAAGGGAGTATGACCAGGAAAATGTCACAAAATGTCGCAAATCTGAATCCATGGCACCATGGGGAAGAGACATTAATATACAAAGACTGTCGGGAGAAGTGCGGTGGCTCAGTGGTAGAGTGCTTCTCTCGAGACTGAGGGGTTGCTGGTTCTAGTCTCACCGGATGCACTGCATTGTGTCCTTGAGCAAGATACTTTATCCTTTGCTTAATAGTTCTGGTTCAACACAGGAAGATCTGTCCCTCATGACTGAAAAGCTGTTGACTGGTCATAAAGAAGACACACACACACAAAAAAAAGACAGTAGGTGTGCACCTTAATTTGATGGTATTAAAGGAATATTGTTTTGAAAAAGATAATTTTGAAAACAATTCAGCAGCTGTCAACAACACCAAAAAACATGCAAAATTACCGGCCAGGGATTTTGCTACCTTTCTGAAGTCGTGGCCAGAGGCCTGTTGATCTTGGCAAAACAGAATTGGACCGCCAGCCATTATAAATGGATTAAATACCATATAAGAAGTTAGCAGTGTAAAGCTGTAACATATTTGTTGCTTTAATTGCCCACCATAAATACTCATGAAAAATTGCATAAAAATGTGAATGAAAACAGGTTTTCATTCACATTTTGATACAAATTTTCATGCATCTGTAACTTTGGTATTTTTGTTCAGATTTTCATCAAAATGTAGAAATAATTTTTGTTTGATTTGATTCTTTACGTCCCATCAACAATCTTTCAGTTAAACAGGGATGGGTCTTCCTGGGTTGAACCAGAACTTAGCTAGGATAAATGTGTCTTGCCCAAGGACCACAACGCAGTGAGGCCGTTGAGGCTCGAACCCGCGGCCACTTGGTCTCAAGTCCAGCACTCTTCCACTGAGCCACTGTGCTCCCTTTTTGTAAAAAAATGATATACACCATTTTGAGAAGTTTTTGCTGATTTTTTTTTGACTGGGAAGGGGCTGAATCATAGTCTGCCCCAAATCAGACCTAGGAAAGTCCCTGTACCCAGCATGCAAAGTGTTAAAGGCATTGGTTTGGATGATTTTTTTTTTGTATGGATAACTGCCAGGAAGTAGTAATAAGAACAAGAGATATGTCATAATTATAATAAGTTCAAGGTAAAGACAATTTGTTTTGTTATACTATAATGCAGTGAGTATAATGAAGATAATTGTTAGGAGTTCTGGCACTGTTCAAAATAGTATAAAAATTATAACGGTTCTCTTTAACTCTTTGCATGCTGGATAGTTTTTCATTTTTTTGTCGTCTGCTAATTTTGTTCAAAATCAGCTTTTATATATAAATGTCACAGGGTATATGTTTATGATACACTTCTACTGCCTTGCGGTAGAAGCCAGCTTTTACAGCTACATGGTAGAGTGTTTGCCTGTAGATCGAGCAACCTGGGTTTGATTCCCGGCAGGGGCAGGTAAATTATTTTCGCTCTACGACATAAATAAAAGGATAAAACATTCTTTTCCGTGTATTAACGTTTGCGAAAAATAGCGAGTATGATCAGGAAATACCACAATCGTAAATTGCAAACTAACCCATGGCAACGCGAGGAAGAAGCCCAAGTGTGACTGCAAAGCTGCAACACATTATCACACTCGGGCTTGGCAAACATTAATATGGAAAATAATGTTATACCGTCATTGTTATATACCTTCCTTTCCAGCACACCGGGCTTAAACGGCAATGAAGGCCTCTTCTGCCGTGCATTAATGGGAATGAAGCCCAAGGCCAATGACTGGTCAATGATCAGCCGCATTGCAACACGTTAAATTTAGATGAAACATACAACTGTCAGCAATTGAAACACATCAAGTTTCTATAGTAAATACTTATTAGGTATATATAACAAAGTAAGTAATGGTGCAAAGATCAGGAATCAATACAATCAAGTACCACACCTGACCCAGGATAACAATGGGAAAGCGACAAACTCACAGAAGACACCACAAACGAAAGCCAAGAGGTCAGCCCTTTCCCAGCAGGTGACCACAAAGCACAATTAAACAGACGCGCACAAAACATAGCAAACACAAGACAGAACAAAAACATAAAAGATCCACAAAAGAAGTACCGCCAAATTAAGTTTCTTGAGCTACAAAATTTGTCAAAGGCATCAACTGGATCGCACTTTAAGGGTTAATCATTAATGTCTTATATTTTTAAGGTTAACATTTGTAAATGCTAAATAGTCTGTCCGGTTCTCCATCTTTAAGTATAGTTCTAGATCTTGGATATACCGATAATGTCACCTCTACTGCTCATATTAATTGTAATCAAACAACAAGATCAGATAAAAATGTCTATCGAGCATAATCCGAACAGCAAGGGACTGATCCAGATCAGCATGTGCAGCAGCAACCTGCATTGTAGATGAATACAACTTTATACTTGTGATCTGTTGATGCCAATTGAAACACAGGTGGTGTGTGTGTGTGCATCAGAAGTTTTGATTTGACCTAATTAGTTTGCATATACCTGGAGGTATCTTTTGTCTTGTTGCGGCAAATTCTTAGTTGGGTGTAAGAGAGTACACCTGTGTAGGACAAGATACAGGTATTCTTGTATTGTGAGTCTAATCATTAGGAAATATGCATGTGAAGTAAATGTTCTAAAATGGTCTGAAATTTTTACTTTTCAACTGACGACTTAGGTTATTTGCTAAGTCAACTGCTGTTGTACTTCGGAAGCTTGTTAAGCAAACAGTCTGAATCTAGGCCCATACTGTTTGCGTGCAAAGGCTTGAATTCCAATAAGTGCCCGTTTGTGAAAAGAAAAAGATCGGGAAGGTGCGTGCCAGGGAGCCCCCCCCCCCCCCCAGATGACGTACATGGGAAAATTGACAAAGAATGAAAGCTCTCAACAGTCAGCCCCTAAGAAAGGAACACCTTGAGATTTGGGATGAATTCAGCTTGCCAGCTACATGGGTAGGGGATGGGGGTAGCACTGATGTGGATTTATATCATCACTAGAGTGACTGGTAGTCAAATATTCATAGAAATTTAAGTTTTACAAAAAAGGGAGCGCAATGGTAGAGTGCTTGCCTCTTATATTGAGGGTTGCAGGTTTGAGCCTCACCAAGGACACTGTGTTGTGTCCTTGAGCAAGAGTCACATTAATCCTTGCTAACCCAGGAAGACCCCTCCCAACATGACTGAAAACATTTTGGCTGGGGCATAAAGAATCAACTTGAACAGAACAAGCCTATAAGGTTGTTTGAAAAGTGAGTTACCTTTTATTGTATAGGACTTGCTATTTTCTGTCTTAGGGTATTGTAAACCACTCAGGTGTTATAAAAATATTTTTTATGAGATTTTGCCTCATATTGCAGAGTCCCATATAAAAATAATGCAGATAAGTTTTTAATCTTTTTCTGACATTCCTTGAAAATCCTTAATAAAATTGCCCTATATTGATGCATGATCAAAGCACATTGAATTTACCTCTGTTGAGATGATTTCAAAGAGTGAATTAAAATAATTTTTATGCTGACTCTGCAGATTTGATGATCAACATTGAAGTTGATTTGGAGCCATATATTTGCATATCCTTCAAAAAAGCTGTATTAAAATGTGCTGTGTCACAGCAAAAGGTTACTTTAACAGGCAGTGACTAATTTTTAAGTGTGCATCTTGAGTGCTAAACTTAAAAAAAATGCTGTGACTAATTATTTTTTTAGGAAATCTATTTTTATTTAGCCATTGCATGCTGGGTAATTATGTATCCCCCCTTCAGGGTCGGGAGACATATTGTTTTTCCATGTATGTCTGTCCGTCCATCCGTCCGTGGGTCTGTCTGTCCATCACAAAATCATGTCCGCTCTACAACTTGTCAGTCGGATCATAACCGTTGAAGATATTTTGATGAAACTTCATACATTTGTAAAGCACATTAAGAAGATGTGTCATGCACAAGAACCATAACTCTTACGTGGATATTTTTCAAACATTACATGAATGGGATTTATGTTTTGTGATTTACATGTTTCTTTAAAATAACCCTTCGTCAGTCGGGGGTGCTATAAATTCAATGAATTTTTCTTGTTTATTTTTGGAGTTAATGTTCCATTTCCATAATATTTTCAAATCTATTGAAATGTAAAAATTATTTTTTGGAAAAAAATTGAAAATTTGAATTATTTATAGAAATGATACAATGTTCTAAATATAGCATATGGGGTAAAGGGCTATCAGAGTGTTAAAATGGTTTTGATCCAGATTTGAGGACTGACATTCGGTCCTGATCTGGATCAAATTGTTTGCAAAGGCTTAGCCAGGAAGGAGTTAAAAAAAATGGCTTGGACCTGTATGAAAAAAAAACTAAATTGTCATGTGACCTGGATACATTTAAATGTAAACAGTGTCAATCTTGGATCAGCTGGCTTTGAAGTAGGCTGATCAAGATCCACAATGTTTCCAATCAATGATTCCCCATTCCAATTTATAGTTGAGACTTGTGAATTGATTGGTCTCATCAAGAGGTTCCTGCCCACACAGTTTGGGTGGTTACTTGTTGATCTTTTGTGGTTCATGTATGAACCCTTGCCAAATGATAATAATAATAATGAGCCAGTGCGTGAGATTTCCAACAATGTGGCATTTTGACATGTGTAGACTCGAACGAGCCTCTGCAGCTTCCGTTTAAGCTTAGAAACTCCAAATGGTGTTCAGTCAGTAGCTGAACAATCATAGAATACTCAAGCGACTAGCAAAGGCTCTTATCAGACTGCGCGCATGCGCAGGCTGATCTGAGGCTTTGCTGGTCGCACATACCACATTGTTGGAAATGTCATGCACTGGCTCGTATAACAGAGAATAACCAAAACAATCATATGCCTGCATGGTGCAATTGACTAGAAGCCTCCAGATGAATGCTATGATGATACACAAGCCTTTCGGCGGAACCTTTTGGCAAGGTTTGACAAAATAATCCCATCATAGTAAAAAATCTTATGTTGTAACTCGACTACACACTTTCTTGCTACTCCGCATAATAGGTTGTAAAGTAACCTAAACCATGATCAACCGTAGCCGTCCTTAAAGGGGCTGTATTAGGATGGAAGTACAAAAGTTGTCATTCATCAAACTTCCAACGCTCCATAATTTATTTCCTGGTCATCTCAAATCATAGTTGAGACATGTGAATTGATTTTCGCTGCTTTTAATTGGCTATAATTAGTCTATGATCATGAGAAAACCTATAAGATCCAGCTAAGATTTAAACCAAGTCTGCTCAGCTCCTTAGATTACTAGCTACAATCTCAAAAATTAAAATTAATCATAAGTATAGATATTATGTAAGTTTGCAGTGAAAAAAACAACAACAAAGGTACAGATTGATCAGCCTGCTATCCCTATATGAACATATTAAATCATTTTTCTCAGCTAGCTAGGACATGTCAAACTGATATTTATATAAATAGCTGTTAGCTATAGTCAATGAAGCTTTCTTTTTATTGACATTTCACCTTAAATTGGCCATATTTGTGCATTCCATTGGTGACCCTCGGGCATCATATCTTTTGATCACCAGTGTCAATGTATCAACAGTATGAATTGCTTGATTTCAATACTATAATTGCAGCAATTGCTTTAAAATGAGCCCATCGATTGCAAGAAAACCTACACCATCTGTGGATGCAACAGAACTTTTTTTTAATGCTGATCATGCAGTCTGTGTATGAACTTTTTTTGAAAATAGGTTATTAAATTGCCTTTGCTTACACATTAACTGTTTTGATTTATGTTCAACATGACAGTGTAATGATACAATAACAGTCTTCTTTTCCTAAATTTAAACCTCAATCATGCTATGCAGTATAGTACATTCTCCCCCAATTTTCCCAGTCTGCAAAATGGGGAATCTATCCAGTTTTAGTATGGTACTTAATTAGGTTAATTATGGCACCATTAGTTTGGACAATATCATCAATATGTTGGTTTCCAAAACTACTGCACTTTGAAGGAAAATAAGGGATAAATCCCCGAGACCTATTTTCCGCCAAATTGAATACTCTATTGTTAAAACATGATCAGTGTGTCATGGAAACGGAATGTGATAATGAAAACTTGCAGTGAAATCCAAGAGTTTTCCTGATTTAAGGCTCGATTTTCTTCTTGTTATTGATCAGTATCTCATTTCTACTCATATCAGGTCTGCGGGAGATTAAGGGAACACAGAATAAGAGACTGATTAGCCCTTTTCTTATTCTTTTTCGAGAATGGTACATGTCACTAAATGTTTTCTTGAATTCCAAACAGTGTAGGTCCTGATCAGCTGGCTTCTGCGGGAGCCAGCTGATCAGGATCTACACTGTTTGCCAATGAGTTTGTGGAAGGCATTTTAAGCAAAATGTATACATTTTCGCAAAAAAGTTAATAAATTCAGATTAAGGCACAGTATTTACATTCAGCAAGAGGAAGGTTTTTAAGGAAAAGTACAAATCTTGCTTTGGTGTTGCGTTTTATCTTCATAATAAGTGAATTTGTCTGTTGAAGTCAATTCTTCAAGACTTTTATGGCCATGTTATTCAAAATTTGAGCCGTGATATGTGATTTCCAACAGTGTGGCATTTTGACAAGTGTAGACTCAGACCAGCCTGTGCAGCCTCGTTTTAAGCTTAGAAACTCCAAATTATGTTCAGTCAGTGGCTTAATAACACTCATAGAATATTCAAGCGACTAGAAAAGGCTCTGATCGGACTGCGCGTATGCGCAGGCTGATCTGAGCATTTGCTGGTTGCATACACCACATTGTTGGAAATCTTATGTCACGGCTCATTTGAGAATTTTGCAAGCCAAATGATGCTTTTGTCAGGAAAACGGATCTAAATGAGTACTGAGCATGCAGTCAAGTATAGCCAGCTACAAGAGGTATCAAGATTTGTAAACCCACACAACCCATTGTCTTTACATGAGAATGATGAGATTTTGGTAAATATATTGCATAGGCGAACATGAACTGTTCAGACAAGCATATATGCTTGTCAGAGTCTTGGCTTCTCACACATCTCGTCACAAAGTATAGCTGTAGATGAAAGGCTCGGGCCAAAATTTAGACCAGTCATGTAATCATGTAAATTGAGATAATTTCTGAATCTCATGAGCTAGCTCTTATGTTGTCACATCTAGGCACTGACATCATGCAGTAGTTAAGTATGAATGCCTCATTTATTTATGGCTATATTAATTTTGACTGGTCTGTGCCTTTGTTGTTCGCAAGGAACAAAGTCAGGATTTCTCGCGTGGAGGCCCGCATGATATTGAAGCCCAGGCTACCAGGCCTCCACCTGGCTATGTGCCTTGGTATGATTACATTATCAACAATACCAATTCCAAATTTGCCGGCCAGATTTTTAATAGGGTATACCAATTCCAGTAAAGCACCAAACTATGTGTTTTGTTGGATAATAATCTGTTAATCTGGACATTCAATTTGGAGATTAATTTCGCAATGATCCCCAATAATACCCATAAATTATGTATGTTATCAATATTCAATTTTAATGAGGGCAGGACCACACTCGGGGATTACATCATTGCTCAAGATTTTATCTCCTATGTCAATATGACTACCATAATAACCCTATTTCACTGTGTATACACTTGTGCACCAGTCATTGAAAACCGGGGCCGGGGATAGCAGGAGCATTGAGGGGGCTTTACTATCATCTTTTACTTCATCACTTTCAGACTTAGTGTCTCAGCAATGCCATGGAACAGGTTTTGGTTCCATGTCGACATGGGTGAAAGCTTTCAGGATTGCAATGTAGTCCTGAATTCAGGATTTTGAGGCTGACTTTCCACAGAAAGTCAGCCTCAAAATCCCTAATTAGGCAGAACTTGATAGCTTCTCAGATTTATTTTCAGTTCATCTTTGGGCAATTGACCATTTAACTTTGAAATTGTTTACACTTTGTAGGCATACAGCAAGTTTTAAGATTTGAATTTTGAAAGTTCAGGATTTTTGAAATTTTGAACTTTCACCAGCCATGAAAACTTTGCATTTACCTGCTGGGATTCGAGCGGGGGTTTTGGCAGAGCTTAGATCATAACCATGGGCATAAACCATGGCTTTGCAAAGAGAAAAATCAATATCCCCGCTATTCCCTGGCCCCGTGGTTTCAAACGACGATCGAGACTGTTCATGATCAGTCTAATCAGTGTCTACCTTTTTTTGCCATTATGTAGCTATATTTTTCTCGCCTATCGTGCTAAATAACCTGGAATTGGTAAAACGAAAAAAAATAATAGCATAATTGTTAGTATGTCAGCATGTGGGGGTGGTGGATTGATTTGAGGTACATAAGATATTTTAGCCGCTATATCAGATTTCCAACATTGTGGTATGTGCAACCAGCACTGGCTCAGACCAGCCTGCGCAATCGCACAGTCTGATCAGAGCCTTTGCTAGTCGCTGGAACATTCTTTGAGTGTTCAGCTACTGACTGAACATCATTTGGCGTTTCTAACGAAGCTTAAAAGGAGGCTACACAGGCACGTCTGAGTCTATACACATGTCAAAATGCCACATTGTCACAGCTCATTTCTATATTAGTAGGTCCAGATTATGTGCATAATCTTATTCCCCAGTTGAGTTTTTGTCACTCTAGGTCTCTGAAGGCTAACCCTTTGCCTGCTACAAAAAATACATCTGAAAATGTTGTCTGCTGAAGTTGTCTGCAGCATATAAATGCTTATAAATGTCAAGTGCAGACACAGTGTTGACCCAGACCCAGATCTGGGTCCACACTGTCTTCTAGTTATAGAGGAACGTTTTAAAAGGACCAGCAGATCGACATTAGTCACGATTAGCAGAGATGGCAGAATTTCAGAGATCCAGCAAGAAAATTTCTTGCTGGATCTGCAGCATGTTGTCCAGAAGAACCGATTTCTTATGACATGGATGGAATTTCTTTATTTTTAAGATAAGTTTGAAATCTTCGTTGACATCGGATACTGACCTAATAAGAGCTACTCGTTTGATGATAGTAATTTTGTTGTTGACATGCAAACTTTGGGGCGCTTAGCTGAAATTTGAACTCGTAAATGAGACAATATGTTGCTCCCATCCACAAAAGCCCGTCATTTAGCAACGTTAGCAATATATTTAACCTAGGGTAAATGACCTTCAGGTAGCTTTAATTAGTTTTTCTAACAATACAGGGCTTTATTTAGTAAACCCTTGATGTATGAGCGTAAGTCACTACATTTATAATCTTGCATAGTGCAGAGAGAGGCGGTATGAACCTTTAACCCCTATATTCATGTCAGTTTGGGAATCGTGTCCCAGTATTAGTCCTCGAGTCCAGCAACATTCTTTCATTGAAATTCATTCTTTCCTTCTCTGTCGGCTACTGGTGAAATCTAGTGGATAAGCCAGTTGCGGATAAACCAGGAAGAGTTTCTCCAGTCTGTCAGATGAGACTGTAAGCAAGAGCATATGGGTTCAATATTACTTAACCCTTAACTCCATAGGCTATTTTTTAGATCATGACATTATTTTCTATTTTAAGACATAATTGAAAAATCAAGAAAAATTTAGCTTAAGTTTTGAATACTTTTGAAAGTTTTATTGAAAATGGAGCATTTGCTCAAAAAGAGAAAAAGAGCAAATGCTCCATTTTCCATAATAATTTCAAATACTTGATATTTCAAATGCACCAATACCTGGCCTTACTCATGTATTATCATGGAGTAAAGGGTTAAGCTTAGGGCTGGCACGATTAATCGAAATATCAGTTAATCGGTCTATATACAAAAGAAAAACAATTATCGATATGAAAATTCAAAAATCGGTTACTTTTAATGGATGTTCTGTCTATTTATTCAATTAAAATCCAAGCGTAATTGCCTCCTTTTATTTTCTGTTTAAACCGGAAGTGCCCTGAAATTCGTTGTCGTAAACAGTAAGTGCTTATAAATTGCTGTAACGAAGTAGTAAAACGTTGTACTCTGCAGGCTAACTCAACAACTGATTGTTAGAAAAAGTTATACCTACGCTCCTCTGTTTTGAATAAAGTACCTGTAGTACAAAATCACGAAAATTCATCAGATAAATAATCTAGCATGAAAGTTGTTTTTCTCCGTGGTCAAATTTGAGTTTAGAAGCTTTCAATTTTACCGAAGTTTACAGCGGGTCTTATTTTACACAAAGGTGTTCGTGTCATGCATGCTTGACTTCTTTTTGTATGACGTCACGCAACGTGAAATTAACAACAACAATGGCGGACTGCGAGTTCGATTACCGACTTTGCCAATTAGCAAGTCAATTTTCTTCCAACAGAGTGGATGACGACTTGTTTTGAGCAAAGGTGCCACTTTTTATTTAAAACCTATTATCTTTTGAATATATAACACGTGCTACTTAGTGTTGTTTTGCAAAATGATGAGAAAATCAATGTCATTGACCATGCAAGAGTTGTCAAAACGTTCCGAGACCCTCTGTCAAGTTTTGAGCGATTACTAATCGGTTATATATCGAAATGCAAGGGCCGATTATCGACTAGCATTGTGGCTTCGATTAGCCAGCCCTAGTTAAGCTGCATATGTTGGTGGGACCTTAAAATACAACCATTCAAACATACTGCGGTGAAAAAATCGAGACTGATCTTGTGCTGCTTTGGCTTAGTGGTCTGCCTAGGATGTGAGATTACATGTTAATAACTGATCATATCTCAGGCACATGAGCATAAAGATGCTAACTTCAAACACAGATTACTATAATGGGCTCCAAATAGAAATCCTAACCGATAATTTGCTGGATGGCGAATTAGTAACTATCATGTTATTATCTGGGCGGGTGGAACTGGGTCTAAAATAGACCTGATCTTTCATATAAATTATCAGCTATTAGACTTAATTACATAACCCTAGGTAAGGTTAGAAATCAGGTAGCTATAGTTGTCTTATTTTTCTACCAAAACATATGTTGTAGGTACTCATTGGAAAGCATCTGACAGAGATGCATCCAGTAAGCAGGACTGTAACAATGCATGAAATATCGTAATTTTTTTTTGTTCAAAATGTTCCTTATTATCAAGGGCAATGCCGGTATATTGTCAGAAGTAATAATTGTGGATAAAAGAACACATATGGAGCATATGATGTAGTCTTTTATTTGCAGTTCTTATAACATTAACTCTTTGCCCGCTAGCAGCGACTTTTGTCTTCCGGGGATAACGTTTGCAAACAGTTTGGACCCAGATCAGGACCGACAGAATGTCGGTCCTGATCTGGATCCAAATGTTTGACACTCTGATGATAGTGTTCTTAAAAGAATTTTTTGAAAGTGTTAATATTGATGAAAGTTAGCAGACCACGGGAAAAGCATGAAAAAATACTCAGCAAGCAAAGAATTACTGATGTATGTTTGTTGCTTGCTTTCTCATGTTGCCTATTGTTTTCATTGTGAAATATGAGGGTGGCGTTTTTAGATGGCATTTTGTATCAGCTGGTAACGTACGTCAGCCGCAACCAGATAAAGTGTGCCTTTGTCAGCTACTTTAGGTACAAATGTTTTTCCTGAAACCCAAAATGAAGGTCTCTGAAATGGCATATTTGTTGTGGGTATAAACTGTGTCCTCTGTGGTTCCAGAATACCTAGTCATATTTCACAGCATTACAGTAAATGTTCTTAAGTTTCAAAATGCTCAGTTGCCTGCCAAAAGTCATAGGCAAACAGAACAGACCCAGATCAGACTGCTTCTAAGCAGTCTGATCAGTGTCTTCCCTGTTTGCTATTCAGACAAGTATTGTGTGACTTCAAGCCCCAACCAGATTTAGAACATTTACTGTATTAAATAGAAATGACCTTGATAAATATGTGATGAAAATGAATTCGGTTGACCCATATTTGGGTCTCAATGCGAGAAAACTGTTAAAACACAAAATGCACAGACAAACCTGTGCATCTGCGCAGTCTGATCAGTGCCTTTGTTATTTGCTTATTGGAAAGTATATCTAGACCTACTATATGTATACAAGGGAAATTCCGATTTTATAGCTAGTCTCTGAAGCTGAGCATGCTTGTTTGAATCTGAATTTGGCAGAAAGTACGAAGATGGGTTTTCTCCCATTGCAGCAAATTGGATAAAAAGGGACCTTTTCTACTATTTGTTTCCCCATTGTAATGATACTATTCTAATATCTTATGTTGCTATTAGATGAGAAAAAAGAAGAAAAAAGGGACTAGTAACCCATTGATAAAAAGTTGAGAGCTACATACTTTTATATATTTATTTTTGTCTGCAAAATGTGGAAAATCTGCAGATAAAGAAAAATAAATTTATTATGACACTTGAAAAACTAGAATATTTAATGAAGGCAGTCAAATTAACCATTAACCTTCAACTGCACACACTATTCATTATAGGCCTAGTTAGAAACAACACTTAGTACTTAATTTTATGATTTTAGCTTAATTTGATGAGAAGAGAAGAGATAGGTGGAAAAGAGAGCCAAGGCTTGCTGCCTCAGTACCGCACCGGGTAGGCGGCAGTGGAAAACGTTTATACTATCAACGAAATTAGATAAAAAATCGTTAGAAACAGAGTTTCTGATTGCCATTTGTCGCCTGATTGGCGACAAATGACAATCAAAAACACTGTTTGTATCGATTTTGAATCGTGCTCATTGATTGTTAAGAGCGTTTTCGATTGCCGCCTACCCGGTGTGAGTACTGACAGTTCAAGCCTTAGGGCAGCAACTTACATTAAATACGGAAAAGCCCGTTTGAATGGTGTTCCTACTCCGCCAGAGCCTTTGCTGCTAACATACACAAAGTATGGGTGTAGATAATACTCGGACTAAAATTTAGACCTAAAATTGCCCTCTTAATTTAATTGGTATGTCAGGAGGAGGATTTTGCACTTTATGCGATTAACTTGCCGATAAGTAAGTTGCCGCCAAAAATGCTCATGAGCTGCATGCCCCATACAAGGTGCAACGAAAGACGGGGTTGATAGTCAGATTGTGAATTTGATCTCCGGTATAACATATCTGACCACAGGAAAGGACTTGCGCAGAATATTCTAAAATATAAATAAGTACTTATTTATTTTAAACTTGGTTGCTGATAACCTTTGCAAGCAGTTTTTGGGACAAAGATCAGATGAGACAAGTGATCAGCCTGATCTTACTGATGATCATTGAAAAAAGTTTCTGCTATTAATTAATGACAAAATACAACAAAAAGACATGCAATGATAGATGTACCATGACCTCTGAGCATTGACCTTTGGATCATTCTATGCGTAATACGTAACATGAGCCAATTGGGCTGGAACATCTATGTGTGTCAAAATATTGTGGTAAATGTAAGTAAAGATGCATGAAATCCCTATTTTTAGATGCCTATTAATAAAGTCCTGCTTCGAAGCTTTTTGTTTATCTATAATCATTTTGGAATAAGACCCTTTGTTTCTTGGTCCTTCTATGTAGACATACTGCTAATGGCAATTGGTTTTTACCCTTTATATGTTATTAATGGATGTGAACAATAAAGACAATTTTTGTCATCCTTTTTAGGAGACCATTATAAGCTCCTGAGATAGAGAAGTTTCCACAGAAACATTTATTATAAACATCTCGACGAGGCACTTTCAATGCCAGGAACACATTTCATTTCATTATCAAAAATTTTACACTAGAAATAAAGAATATGTCCATCTAGTGCAGGCTGTGTCGGCACATTTTGGTAGCAATCATGAAAATCACTATTTTTCAATGAGTATTATGCATTGTTCTGCACTTGGGGTTCTCCTTTTAATTTGGTGGGACCCCATGGGTTGCTAAGAATTGTATATTGCAAAGTACAATATTGAATGAGCACCTTTTAACAGTTTTTATAGTGAGTGGGGTGTCCATAACAGTATCATTAACTTAAGAACCACCTTGGGAGCTTGCATGTTATTCCTTCGCTCTTTAAATATTCATGACCCATTTGGCTTGATGTGTGTGTGTGTCTATATATTCCTTTTGCATATAAAACAGAATACAATATTATAACCGCTATATAGCTCTGATACTTGGTTGGGTTGATAAGTACGCCTGACATTCTCTAAAGATTCCCTATCAGACCACTACCCCTTGGAGTAATTTGGATCGGGCAATTAGCCCTTTGAATTTGGGAAACCCCTGAACAAGTACTTTTACAAACAGTGAAGACCCAGATAAAATGCAGCATAATGCTGCACTTCATAAGGGTCTACAACACTGTTTGTTAAAGCAAAAAAGATCTTTGGACAAAAGAATACATTATTTTACCGCACACGCCTAGATATGTACAGTGGACTATCCTTAGTTTATTGTATCAAACCAGAAGGAAGAATCCATTAGTATACAAAGGGTTACGGTAATCAGTAATAGCTCAGTAGTAGATTCAATGTTGCTTTAACAAGTGGGTAGGGGTTCCAAGAATATATTTCTGGTCAGTTACTCCCGGCTTTACATGCACCAAGAATATGTTGCTGGTCAGTTGCTCTCGGCTTTATGCACCAAGAATATGTTTCTGGTCAGTTACTCTCGACTTTATACACCAAGAATATGTTTCTGGTCAGTTGCTCTTGGCTTTATGCACCAAGAATATGTTTCTGGTCAGTTGCTCTCGGCTTTATGCACCAAGAATATGTTTCTGGTCAGTTGCTCTCGGCTTTATGCACCAAGAATATGTTTCTGGTCAGTTGCTTTCGGCTTTATTTACCAAGAATATGTTTCTGGTCAGTTGCTTTCGAAATGTTTTGTTGACATTTCTTGTTGACATTTCTGATAAGGGTGAGATTAAACCCTGTACAAATATCCACATACTTGACAAAATTGATCCAACCAATATTGTAAGTTTGATTGTGTTGCCTATTAATGCATCTGTCTGATATTTCTGCATTTCATTTGTGAACAATAAGCCATGTCTTGCAGAAAAGCAGCTTACTTCTCAAGCAGGCTTTTAGCAATTGTCAACTTGACTCTTTCTTTGCTAGCTTAACTTTTGTTATCTGCTGATAAACCTTTGCAAATGGTTTAGGACCGAGATTGAATGTCGGTCCTGAACTGGATCCTAACTGGTTGATCCTTTGATACAATGGTTCTTAAAGATTTTTTAAAACGGTATAGCATGAAATACATATGGAGTAATATGCTCAAGCTCCGATATTAGAAAGCCGTAACAGTAATCAAAAATTAACTTCCTTATTTCACAATAAAAACTCATTTTGTTGGTAATGGTTGAAAGCACTACATTTTTATTAGAATCAGGAGTCAAGTTAGCATCAAATGCAAATGCATGATGTGGAAAATATGAATTCTTTGGAGATAATGCTTGTGTGTTGCCATGCATCAAATTAATTATTGGAACACAACCCTTGATAAGCTAACAATTTGAGCAGTAAAAGCTTGAATATGTTCTTATTCCTCAACCAAAACATATATTATGGGTCCTCAAATGAACCATCTCACCGTGATGGTTCATTTAGGTACCCACCGCATGAGTATTGGCTGAGTGTGAAGGGAGATATATCCCAAATATAACTCTTTATCCCGAGGCCTGGTGCCAAAGAAAAGGATGTGGACATGCCCATTATTATTCTAAAGCCTCAAGATTTGCACGAACTGTAAGGCCAGAAATATTTATTATTTGGTTATCAGGAGATTTCTGAACAGTGACTTACTGTTACTAAGAAGCAACAAGTTATAATAAAGTAAAAAAGTTCAGTAAAACCTGTGTAAAACGGCCACTCAAAAATAGACAAAACAAAGATCTTATGACAAATATGGTAGCTTAATGAAGGTCAAAACTATTGCAGAATGCTCCAAGGGGAGCATTCTTCAATACTTTTGACCTGCATTAAGTGATAATTGGTCTCGAAAAACCAATTTTTGGTATTTTTGAGAGTGGCTGTTTTACACAGGTTTTACTGTATTAAAAAATTTTGGTTGATTGATCAGATCAGATTAATTCTTGATTAGATTTAAATACATCAATATTAATTATATATTTTATCTGTTAATTGGAGAGTTTAAGTGAAAATATAGAAATAAAACATATTAGAAGGAAATCTTATTTTTGCTTGAGAGCTAGGCTCTCCGGAGAACCAGAAAATAAATTAACTCTGGCCTAGTGTCCAAAGAAAGGATGTGAGTATGCATTTAGCCCATTAGTGAGTGGAAGTATTCATTGTTTCTCAAGAGTAACTAATACAGACTAACATCTCCTGACGCACATTCAATTCCCTGGAACTTAATTTCAGAACATTATCTTGCCCTCCAAACTGACCATAAGGCAGCTAGCTGTTCAGGCCCGGAGGTTATAAAGCTTTTCATGCTCGACTCAACTGAGTATAAAATTTCAACTGCTCATAAAAACTAAAATGCTGAAAAAAGCTAAGTATTTCTTGCTTTTAATCTCTCATATGATGTATTTATCCTGCTAATAAATGTTAAAATGCCAACAATTGTTGGCATTTTAACATTTATGAGCAGGATAAATTTCATGCTTAGAGTTGAGCATAAAAAAGTTTTATAACCTTGGGGCCAGAGTTGCCTACCTTGTTATTTTCAGACTAAATCTGGAGCACTGTGAGATCAGAATTACCCTACATGTTGGGCCTGCCATGGATCCAAATTGTTTGTCTCTTTATACCCTGTTAAGACGGGATAGAACCAGATTCGATATATGTAATTTATACTGGTATAAGGTAGATTAGTATTCCCACTATTGATACGGTATATTGATCCAGCGCCTTAAATATTCTTAGATTTTTTTTTATGCCCCCAAAGGAACTTTGGGAGGCATATAGTAATCGCACTGTCTGTCCGTCCGTCAGTCCGTCCATCCGTCCGTCCGTGTGTCCGTCCGTCCCGCTTCGTGTCCGGTGCATATCTCTATATTCTTTGAGGTAGGAATTCCAAATTTGGTGTGTGGATGCATCTTGGGATGACGGAGTGTCGCGTAACATTTTCGGGTCACTGTGACCTTGACCTCTGACCTAGTTTTTAGAATAATCATGTCCGGAGCATATCTCTTATATCATTTGAGGTAGGAATTTCAAATTTGGTGTGTGGATGCGTCTTGGGATGACAAAGTGTTGCGTACCATAATTGGGTCACTGTGACCTTGAACTTGACCTCTGACCTAGTTTCTAGAAACTGCATTGAGTCTGATGCATATCTCCTATATTCTATGAGATAGGAATTCCAAATTTGGTGTGTAAATGCATCTTGGGATGGCAGAGTGTCACATACCATTTTCGGGTCACTGTGACCTTGACCTTGAACTCTGACCTAGTTATTAGAATAATCGTGTCCGGAGCATATCTCTAATAATATTTGAGCTAGGAATCTCAAATTTGGTGTGATGATGCATCTTGAGATGACAAAGTGTCATGTACCATAATTGGATCACTGTGACCTTGAACTTGACCTATGACCTAGTTTTTATAATTATCGTGTCCGGAGCATATCTCTTATATTATTTGAGGTAGGAATCTCAAATTTGTTGTGTGAATGCATCTTGGGATGGGGAAGTGTCGCATGACATAATTGGGTCACTGTGACCTTGAACTTGACCTCTGACCAAATTTCTAGAAACTGCATTGTGTCTGGTGCATATCTCCTATATTCTTTTAGATAGAAATTCCAAATTTGGTGTCCAAATGCATCTTGAGATGACGGAGTGTCACACATACCATTTTGGGTCACTGTGACCTTGACCTCTGACCTAGTTTTAAGAATTTTTGTGTTCGGAGCATATCTCTTATATTCTTGGAGGTAGGAATTCCAAATTTGGAGTGTATATGCATCTTGGGATGGTGGAGTCTCACATATTATTTTCTGGCCACTGTGACCTTGACCTCTGACCTAATTTTAATAATAATTTATCAGGAGCATATCTCTTATATTATTTGAGAAGGGAATCCCAAATTTGTTGTGTGAATGCATCTTGGGATGGTTGAGTGTCTTGTACCATTTCTGGTCACTGTGACCTTGACCTCTGACCTAGTTTTAATAATAATTGTGTCAGGAGCATATCTCTTTTATTATTTGAGATAGGAATCCCAAATTTGGTGTGTGAATGCATCTTGGGGTGGTGGAATGACTTGTACCATTAACAGTTCACTGTGACCTTGACCTCTGGCCTAGTTTTTAGAAAAATCATGTCCAGAGCATATCTCTTATATTATTAAAGGTAGGAATCCCAAATTTGGTGGGTGGATGCAACTTTAGATGGTGGAGTGTCACATACGATTTTTGGGTCACTTTGACCTTGACCTCTGACCTAGTTTGTAGAATAATGGTGTCCAGAACATATCTCTTATATTATTTGGGAATCCCAAATTTGCTGTATGGATACATCTTTAGATGCTGATGTGTAGCACACCATTTTTAGGTCACTGTGATCTTGACCTATGACCTAGTTTCTAGAATAATCGTGACTGGAGAATATCTCCTATATTTTTTGATGTAGGAATCCCAAATTTAGTGTGTTGCTTCCTCTTGGGATGGCAGAGTGGTGCGTACCATTTTGGGTCACTTTGACTGACCAATTCCTTTGGGGGCATTCGTCACGTGACTGTGACATTTCTTGTTACATGGGTAATAGTCTATGATTGTCTTCCTGAAAGAAGTTTTATGGAAAAAAATCTGTAAAGGGCGAAAAAATGGTGCGAAATTACCCAGCATGCAAAGAGTTCAGTCTCTATGGCTGTCATTGTCACCGGCAGACTGATGATCAATTACTAAATACACCATAATGACATTTTCATCAACTTTATTGCTATTTTTAAACATCAAAATATACTTCATTTGCTCACTAATGAGCCTAAGGCATGCCAATGGCGCTTATGTCAAACAATGCGAATGGTCTATGTTGTTTGCTAAGGTTATCAGCAGTCTTCACTTTGCATGAATTCAACAAATTTTTTAGTCCTTGTCGGTTTAACCAGTTAAGTTTTAACCGGCTAAATCGTCTGGTTTTGAGCATAGTAAAAAGTTTCATTTTTATAAGGGAGAATAAGCATCTGCTATAGATTTTATAGGCTCTCTACCACAAAATGAGGTATTGCTTCCATGTTCACCTAGACTATATTTTGAAACTTGTCTCACATCAGGGTCTGCACTGTTTCAGTTTCACTAAGAAACTAAAAATCTTATGGCAAGGAAATGTACATAAGCACATGGTTGACGCATCTTACAAAGTTCAATGAACAGCTGTTTAATTGGCAAATACATTGTAAGAATATTTTTAAATTTAAAGGACAAAATGTCAAAACAACACAATATAATCATAATTGTTTAATGTTTTCAGACATTGTATGTGTAATTGTTGATATACCCACACATTCCAAAAAAAATTGATATAATCTGTTCAACAATTTGTGTGAAAATGGCAAGCCGAACCTCTTGAAAAGGGATGTCTTTCTCGGCCAGGACTAGTCTGTAATCAAAATTATTTTTATTATTTCTCAACCCAGTCATATGTTTTGGGTACTTAAAAGAACCCTCTCATTGAGAGGGTTCTTTTGAACTCCTAAAACAAATGTTACAAATGATGTTCCAATTTTATTAGACTTCGAGCTAAAAAAGGTCCTGCTCCCCCCCCCTAGGGAATTTCGCAGACATATCCTATCTTGAAGGAAATTTCAAGCCGCATCTTTTAAGAGATGTTTGCACTCTGTGCTCCGGGGCGTTAGTTTCTGAAAGTCTGTTATATATGTTACTGTAACAAACTAAGGAAAAAATCAAAATGAAAGTTTGAGCCACAGAAAGAAGACATTAAACCATCTAATTATTCAAATTTCTTGTGTAGTTTGCAAGCTGGATGCCTAAGCTACATAAAGGCAGCATTTTAAACAAAATTACAGCCTTCAATGGTGTTATATGCGTTACATAGATTAAATTTCCCTTTGACAGTTGAAATCGTGACTAACATCATTCATTTTACAGACGATTTGTGCATTTTTACAAGTGTTTTTAATCTTAGTTTACTAAAATACTCATTTGACTAATAGAAAAAACAAAGTTTGCTTTTTTATCTCAAATACATTGTTTTATATGAGCTATTAAACAACCCTACCCCCAATTTTAAGTATCCAATTTTGGTATCTATTATTGAAGAAAAATATATGAAAATATTTGACGCTCGTGGATATCTTACATTTTTGGCACTGTCTTGCTAATGCAATAAAGAATCATACATTTGCAAGTTTGACATCAGGATCAGAGCACTTATTAAAGTATGTTATGTATGTTACATGGCATAATGAATGAGCTAGGAAATTTTCTTGGAAGTAAGAGATGATATTTCAGAAAAATACCGTTTTTCACATGTTTTCCTATTAATCTCTAGCCTCTGGTACCTTAGTATTAGTAATTACAGTCATTGCTGATAACAAGCCCATGGAATTGTGTTACCTATGTTATATACAACCTTTTTAATCACATATTTCCTAATGCCTATAATATTAAAATATATAGACATATAGATAGAAAATAATAGTTCTCATTTAAATGACACAATTTAATAAACATTCCTATTAAATAAAATTATTCGAAAACAATCTTTATTCAAGTCACCCTCACAATGTCTATCATTGTGTCTGCTTCTATTGCAAAATAATCACCCATTTCATCACAACCAGTAGAATTATGGCATTGTATTAGGACTGCAAACTGAGTACAATCCTGTTCCTCTCCACCCCTTTGGGAATTGTGCAGACATACCCTACCTTAAAGAACGATTCAAGCTGCATCAAATAAGAGATGTTTGCAATCTATTAAGTAAAGGGTTAGCCTGTAATGGTATGATATGTATGTTACCATATCAATTTAAGAATAAATGAATTGAAAGTCTGAGAAACAGAAAGAAGACATAAAACTGTCTATTTATTTGAATTATTCATGTAGTTTGCATGCTGAATACCTTTGATACATAAGAAAAGATTTTTAACAAATATACAGGTTACTATGGTGTAATATGTGTTACATTAATTAAGATTACTTTTTAAAATTGGTAATTGTGACAAACATCACTTATAAGCATTTCGTGTGATTCTCCTCTTTAGCCATCAAAAGACTTAATTTTCTTTGTATGTGTGGCCAGTGCCAGCGTCAAACAACTTGACTCAGCCAAACTTGAATCCTTAGCATTCTTCAAAAGCAGAAACAGCATGTCAGTGTAATGGGATCAAACACCTGATTAAATATGGGTTTAATGCCATTTCACATATATGCATACAATGGAGTATGACTCTGGTATATATCTCTTCCTGTGAAGTGGCAAGAGCAATCTAACTGCAGCTGCCTTTGCATCCGTGCTAGTCAAATGATAACTTTGCTCTGATTTTGCAAAATCTATGTCTCTACCGTGTACCTCTAAGAATACTTTAAGATTTCTGACATTGGTCAAACAGAAATTTGATAGGCTGCTTTTTTGCATCATTTGCCATGGAACCTATCCAGTCTTTTGGTGCATAAGTCCTCAGGTCTTAGATCAATAGTATTTTGCTGCGCCCAAAGAACTTTTATAAGTTTTCTTTAGTTACAATGTTGACTCTTGATGGTTTTGGCAGACCGTCTGAAACAATTTCTGTTACACCTTGAAAGTTATCTGGTATAAGAGAAAGAATATGAAGTTGGACATTGCCATCAATTATGTTTGCAGTTGGTTGTTTTTTGATGTCAGTACATTGAAGCATGTCTTAAAATAATGTAAAACCTATGATTTCTCAGTTTTGGCAGCCATATCATTAGCTGTTGCATTCAAAAGAAGGAAAGTGGACTATTTGTAGAATGGGATAACCAGTAGTCCTATATTATGCTCTATGGAAGATTTATACAGAGTAAACAAGTTTATAAGGTGCCTCATTTCATGATCCATTGAAAACACTGAAATTGAAAACACTTGCCTCTGACTGTGTAATCAAAAAAGGATGTCATGACAATGCCCTTGCTCATTTATTATGACGAGTTATATATGTTACATCCTTTAATAAGCGCTCTTATCTTAGAAACTTAGTGAATCATTGAATTGAAAGGGTCTAATTTGCGCTCTGTTCATCCTGCATTTCATTACTTTACCTGCTGTGATACATCTAATTTGTTTATCTGAAGGGAAAGAGTTACCTCGGTTTCAGCACTTCAGAAGTACTAAGACTTCAAGTAAGTTTTTGGATGCTTGGGGAAAGATAATAAGTGCAGAGAAATTATTAGATGAAAATATGTGGGTTGCATGTATGGAAAGGCTACATTTATAAAAGTTAACCAGCTAAGATATGATTCTTTATCACAGAAATATCAAGGTACATCAGTCCAGGTACTCATTGCTCTTAATGGCATAGTTTTTCTCTTTGTAAAGCTTTAGTCTTTCCCCTACTTGCAGAGTATCACTTGAAACACATACTCAAAGAGCCAACTATTAGGAATTTATATCAGTTTCCGAATGTTCCAAGCCATCAATGGCAAAATTGGAAAGTTGATAATGGCTCATCAATTTTGAGGGAACTGGTGGTAAAATTGAATAACAGTAAATGATTGAAAAAATTGTGTGATGATTCTACTAGTTGCAAGGAGGCGTGTGATAATAATGATTACCACAGAAGCAGACAACGACAAACGTTTAACATAAGTGTTAAATCGATGAGAAATAGTTTGGACCATTTCATTTTTTGTATTTTCTTGTAAAAATGTAAAACTATCTTTTCTATTTGTGGCTCTATATTTAGCATTATATGCACAGTATTAGGAAATGTGTCCAAAAGTTCATTGATAACGTCTGTAACACCAGTCCATGGGCTTGATAATCAGAAATGTATATAATTTCTAGTGTTTTGGCACCAAAGACTTATAAGTACACATTAAGTGTCCTGATCTAAAACTTAATGACATCTTTTAGATATATAAGCAAGACAGACTAAGAAAATGAAAAATATCCACACCCTGTAATCGCTTTCATGTGTTTTACTTAAACGGTAATAACAAAATTTGCTTCTCTGTAAAACTGGGAGTAGGGCTGTGTATCAGCTCCTATAAGACAATATATTTAAGATAGAAAAGCAAACTTGGTTTTTCCTATTCATCAATTGAGTATATTTTTGTAAAATCTAATAAAACAGTTTGAAACCAAGTCATAGTAGTTGTTTAACTAAATGACGATAGCCACAATTATAGCTTTTGAATTATAATTAGGTTCATGTAACGCACATAACACCACAGTTAGCCGTATAAATGTTAAACAGCTTCCATATGTAGTAAAGACATCCAGTATGAAGACTATAAGAATGTCAATTTATAAGATAATTTTACTGTCTTTTTTTGGTGGCTCAAACATTCAAATTTCTTATTCTCAAATTGACATAGTAACACATGTAACAAGCTGTTACAGGCTAAGGTCCCGACTTTAAAAGTGCAAACATTTCTTATTAAATGCACCTTGAATGGTTACATAAGATGTAATTTGTCTGCACAATTCAAAAGGGGATTAGGATGGAGCAGGCCCTTACTCAGCTTGATGTCAAAATACTGTTTGATGATTTTACTAATCACACTAACATATGTAACGCTCTCTGATCTTTAAAACTTGATGACAACTAGCAGATCTATAAGTCTTTATCATAGGAGCCAGTTTAAAATCACTAAACAATGTAAGATATCCAACAGCTGCGAGTTTTTTTCACAATTTTAGCTCAAACGTTCAAACTACATTTCCTTTATTTGATATAGTAACGCATGTAACACGCTGTTTCAGACTAACGCCCCAACCTAGAGAGTGCAAACATCCCTTATTTGATGCAGCTTGAGCTGTACTATAAGAAGGAATATGTCTGCAAAATTCCCTCGAGGAGATTAAAACATTTTTAGGCATATCTTAAGTAAAGACAATGAGCTTGCCCATTTATTACATCAGGTAACATATGTTACAGCCTCTGATATTAAAAATTTTGCAACAAACTTGCAGATTTATGAGTCTTTTCATATAAGCAAATAAATCCCAAACAATGAAACACATTCATCAACTGCAAATATTTTTTAACTATTTTTACTTTAGTTTTAATATCAAACATTTCACCTTAACATTGGGTAGGGGTAGGGTTGTTTAATTGCTTATTCCAGAAAAAATATTGAAGCTAGAGAGACAAACTTTAATTTTTCTGTTAGCCAATTGCATAACCTAGTCAGACATGGTTAAAAACATTTTGCAAAACACACAGAGAGATTGTGAATGTAAATGATGTTAGCCACACTTGCAAATTTTTATGGGTTATCTGATTTATGTAACGCATATGACACCTTAGGAAGCCGCAATTTTGTTCAAATGGCTGTCATACATAGTTAAGGTATCCAGTATGCAGACTATATGAATGATTTTTAAAAATAAATATTTTAATGTCTTTAATTTGTAGCCTAAACTTTCAATTTACTTTTTCTTAGTTTGATTAAGTAACGTATGTTACAGGCTCTTACAGACTAACGCCCCGGAGCACAGAGTGCAAACATCTCTTAAAAGACTCAGCTTTTAATTCTCTACAAGATAGGATATGTCTGCAAAATTCCCTAGGGGGGGGGAGCAAACCCATTCTCAGCCATCCGTCTATATGCTCAAAATTTTTGTTTATCTTGGCTACAAAATAATGTACTTCATAATTATGATCTATTGTATAAGCGTTATGGTACCCAAATTGATGAGATGGTTCATTTTAGTTCAGGTATGACTCAAAGCAATCTGCTTGGCTGATCAGCCTATCACAGAATGGTATGCTATTAAATGAAGGACTACTGACAGAATATCATTTGGAGTTAGGAGGCTGCACATGCACAGGCTCATCTGACTCTACACATGTCAAAATGCCACATTGTTGGAAATCACATCTAGGCATGATAAATACAAGCAAGACACTCATTCATTTGTCGGTATTTTAGTTTTTATGAGCAGTTGGAATTTTGTACTCAGTTGAGTTGAGCATGAAAATGGGGCTGGGTTTACTAATAGTGTGTCCAAGGTGTTCAGCATTAATTCAGCATTATTTTTCTACTACATAGGTTGATGCATGGCATTTATCCGGCAATGTCCCCCATATCCCAGATTTTTATGCATTGTATATAAGGCCCGAACAAGCTACACCTGAAATCCTGATGGCGTCTATTCAGCGACATTTATGACAGTTAATCATTTGTACCAGGTTTTGGTCGAGAAATAAGATTTTTTATAAGATTATTTACGCATCTTAAGGCATGAACATTTAGCTACCTCTGAAATCTTGATTGCCACTGGTCAGTGACATTTGTGACTGGAGTTATTTGACTTTGTAATCAGGTGCTGCGCTGATAATACCTGTATAGTAAAGGCAATTTTCACCTTTATATCTGGTATTTACCTATTGTGCTATATTATACAAGACAGTATTGTCAAGATATGTAGATGGATTAATAGGTAGATGATATACACCATTATTCTGCTGAGCACAAAATTACCTCCCTTTGCAAACATGTAGATCCAGATCAGCTGGCTTTTAAAAAGCCAGCTGATCTGAATCTGCAGTGTTTGTGATTCAGTTATAATTTTTAGTCCTGTAATCTTATTTAAATCATTTGTGTGATCAGAATTGTTTGATCGATGTGACAAATCGGCCTGGCTTGTGATTTTATTCAGTGGGCTAGGGTTCAAGCCAAATGCCTGAAGATTATAGGAGCGAAAACCCCATTAATCATGACATTGTGTCCTCCACAATTTAAAGATACTGTAGTAATATTGTGTAAACTCTGTACTGGGTATTTAAAGTGACAGCCTGTTGAGTGGCTAGATAATGAATTACGAACCAGCTCAAGAGATTGTGGTTCTAATCATCATACTGGGTAGGCGGCGATTGAAAACGCTTTCAACAATCGACAAACGCGGATCAATAATCGATAGAAACTGTGTTTTTTAATGCCATTTGTCGCCAGTCTGGCGACAAATGGCAATTGAAAACTCTGTTTCTAACGATTTTTGATCTATGTTCCTAGATAGTATTGGCATTTTCGATTGCCGCCTACCTGGTGTGATCATGCAGACAAGCAAACTATTTGGATCATATGAGAGTGATCATGAGCAGTCTTAGAGCATTGCTTATCACACACATTAACAAAGTTTGGAGGTAGGTGATGGTTCAGATTAGATTAGGTTGCACTGAAGAAGGAGCTGCTAAGCATCATTTTTAGGGAACATATTTTTGACCATGCGCTAAGAACTAATATCTTGTGTGCTGGCTCAA
The DNA here is from genome assembly GCA_964019695.1 of Loripinus fragilis. Lineage (NCBI taxonomy): Eukaryota > Metazoa > Mollusca > Bivalvia > Lucinida > Lucinidae > Loripinus > Loripinus fragilis. Next base: position 32,501,368 of record OZ026527.1, read on the forward strand.
ATTGAGAATCATAAACTCCTTAAGTACCTGCCAGTGGCAACTTTTGTTGTCTACTGATAACTTGCAAACAGTGTAAACCTAGATCAAAACGTGGGGCCTTATCTTACTGTCATGCCAACCAAGAGTGACAGTGACGTAATAATTTGTTTACAGTTGTTAAGTAAAATATTAACTTGTACACTCCTTGAGCTAAAGTGAAAGCGAATCGATATATCATTTGTGTATATAGGATAAATACACAAGTGATTCTAAGTCCCTGATAATGTAAATTTGTAAACAAAACATGACGTCACTGTCACTCTTGGCTGGCAGGACAGTAGTAGTATTAAATATGGCCTTGCAAAGTATGAATTTGTCCTTGAAAAGTACTTGAATTTCATTGAGCCTAACTGTGAGTGCATTCACCTGAGAACCTACTTTCTCCTTTTTTTTTTTTTTTTTTTTTTTTGTATGCAAAGGGAAATAATTCAGACTAAACAGTATTGTTTGAATTATATACATTTAAGTCCCTTAGAGTTTAACGGCATTCAACAAAAACAGGACATCACAATGACACTAAAGCAATTAATATCCCAACTTAGTAGGCAACATGACCCTAACACAGATTATTAAAGAATGTTTAATTAAAAATTCATCCTATTTCTCAACCAAAACAAATATGTTGTCGGCACTCAAAAGAACCCTCTGAAAGAGAAGTTTTTTGAGCACCCAAAACCTACGAGAAGTTCACAATTTTATGTTTGCCTAACTTATCCTATGAGGCAATATAAAATCAGGCCTTTCACTAAGAGTGGGGAACAGAAAAATAGTTTTCTTATTTCTCAACCCAAACACATGTTGTGGGTACTCAAAAGAACCGTCTCAATGAGACGGTTCTTTTGAGCATCCAAAATATATGATAAAATGTATGGGTAAGAAAATATTTACAATATTACGCTGAACATTTTTGTTTATCTAAACCGGTGAAAATAAAAATGTCCTCTTTATTCCAGGTGTATTGGCCCAAGAAAATAAGCCAAAAGCTCATGTTGTCGTCAAGGGAGACAAGGAGGTTAAGGTCGGTGACGCATTTTCTTTGGAGTGCTATGGAAGCGAAACACAATTGAGTTACTACATCAAAAATAGGTAAGATCATTTCCAAGATAAATTAAATATATTTGATATACGTAAATTAATTTTCTTATTCCTCAAGCAAAATATATGTTGTGGGTTACTATAACTAAAAAGAACTGTCTCAATGAGACGATGCTTTTGGGCACCTACAACCTATGTTTAAACTGATTGTTCAAAATTTAAGAACATTTACTGTAGCATTTTATTCCCTAAAAATATTTCACACATCTTATTAAGGCCAAATAAAAAATTGAATTGTTTCTCAGGCGCCGCTGCAACTGAAAAGTCCCACATTATGTCTTTTTTAAAAAATAGAATGAACACTGCATTTCCAATTCAAAACATCGTTATCCGTAATGGTCATGTGTTTCCACTCGAACATTGTGGTCCATTGTGGGTAATGTGGGTTTGTTTAATTACTCTCACCTTTATTTCCATTTTTATGCGTCGATATTTTCCACTGTTTTTGTTAGTTATCAAGCCCCAACAGTGTAAGCTTTAAACATTGGCAATGAAATCAAATCTACTTAATGTGCAGATGCTTTCCTTCTCCATTTTATGGCCAGCAAGTACAGCTTTTAAAATATTATTGTTCCGAGTTTTAGAAAAGTTGTTGCATCTGTTTAGTGCCTGAATAAAAATAAAAAATGCCCTGCCGCATCTGTTTTTAAAACAAATGGCCTGAGAAACAATTCAATATTTTTTTTTTTTTGCCTAATAAAGCAATTTACCGTATTCACACACTTCACGTAACTATAAGATTGTATGTGATTTCTTGAATCGAGACCCACATGGTTTTTCATTGACAAAATGTATTGGGGAGCGCAGTGGCTCGGAAGAGTGTCAGAATGGGGACCGAAGGGTTAATGGCTCTAGCCTCATCCCTGGCCAAGTCACTGTGTTGTGTCTTAGGCCAAGATACTTTATCCCCTGCTAAGTACTGGTTTAACCCAGGAAGACCCGTCCCGACATAACTTGAAAAGTGTTGACTGGGACATAATCAAAACAAAAGAACATGTTGATAAGGAAATTGTACCAACTACTTAGTTCCGCTCAGTGGTAGAGTGCTTTACTCGAGATTGATGGGTTGCAGGTTTCAGCCTTACCGGCATCGATGCGAACGTTGTATTCTTGAGCAAGACATATTAATCCTTGCTTAGTACTGGTGCACCAAGGATGACCTGTCTCGACATAACTGATTTTTTTTTGACTGGAACGTAAAGAATCAAACAAAATTATTTAGTTCACATCATGTAAATAATCCATGAAATACTTTGTGTGTGCTTACTGCAGCATGTGCACTATATATTATTAGTAAGTTAATTATGGTATTTAATTGTTTAGTTATAAAAGTGTTATATGTTTACAAGATTTTGAAATAAATAGCTGCAGCTTCTTTGATTCAGACTTTTATTGAGCTACAAGGATGTACGAGGAACGGTCCACGATGTATCGTCGTCATTCTACCCATCGGAGGAATATAAGCCACTTAAGGAGAGTGGAGAGCTAGCTATCAATTACAAAAATGTTCCTGATGAAGGACTATATATGTTCAATATATCTTTACAAGGTTTGCGATACTTGTAATCATTTGTTTGTTGCAGCTTCCATTATGCCAGCTCTCACACAGCTCCCGATAAGCCATCATTTATATAATGCCATGCTGGAAAATTTTTGCAGCATAAAGTTGAGAATTTCTCCTGATCCGTCAGTTTTAACATCTGTTTTTGGTGCTTAAAAGAACCGTCTCATTGAGACGGTGCTTTTGAGTACCAACAACATATGTTTTGTTTGAGAAATAAGAAAATTATTTTCAGTCACATGTACACACTTTTCTGGATGCGTGGATCATCTCAACTTCATGCTCAAATACTTTACTTTTTTTGCTCCTACGTATCCAGCCAGCACACATTGTCGGGCCACCAAGCCGGCCAGCGATACACCATATTGTTGGCAGGCTGTTGGTGGCAAGCTGCTGTTTGCTAGCTGGGTATACGTTCTTTTGGGTACCAACATGAGAAATGTGAATACCAACATGAGAAATGTGAATAGTATATTTTAGAAATATGCTGGATTATCGGAGGCTTGTCTCATTCTGTGTTCATCATATTTAACATTTGACCCTGTGACCTTGCTGAAATTAACCCCTTAACCATTCTAGTATTTACTGGTATTGCGCAGTCGGTAACGTGTCTGGCTACAGATGCGTATCTGACTGCAGATCCAGGGGTCGCGAGTTCAATCCCAGCCCGGTCCCGTACTTTCGTGGAGATTGATCATGAAATTATTTCTATGGTCATTCTCCTCCCTTCCGCTGAATCATTCAAGAAGGGTTGTTGTCAGTTACAAGCGAAAGTATGCGCACGAAGTACTGGTTAACCACTTGTTCAAGCTTGCCCAGGAAAAAAGTGTGGTTAGGTGAACTGACCGTCCCACAATGACCATAGCTGTTGACTTGGGACGTAAAGCAACAACAACAAAAAAAAAAAAAAAAAAAAAAAAAAATTTAGCCTTCCTGGGCAAATTACATCAAACTCAAAATTTGTTCCCAGATTCTACATACAAGCATAACACGGTACATAGAGCAAATGCTCAATTTTCCATATTTCCAATTACATATAGTATTTTAAAGGCGTCAAAGGGCGTTATCATGGAGTAAAGCAAGCAAATTTGGTACGCCCTTTGATGAATGATAAAATGTAGCCATTAGGACCTATCCTAACACTACTTATGCTTTTATGGAGATATGTATTCTTTCCCTTTCCACATTCCTCTTTAACATTCTTAGTTTTTGGTTTCTCTAAGTCTTTGCAGTCATTTATATCCTGTAACCCCAGGGTACAACCCAGTCCTGACATGACTGAAAAATTGTTCGCTGGTACGTATAGCATTAACAAAAAAAATCAAAAAAAAATCCAGCAACTTGGAAAAAATGTAATTTAATTTCGTAATTAACCCATTTGAGCCAAGTGGGATTTCCCATTCTTATTAATTGGACCATGCAGTCCATTTCTGTTTTTAGGGTGGTTGGGTGGTATTTTTCATTTTTTTCAAATCTTAATGGAACACTTTGTAAGCAAACAGTGGAGACCCTGCGTCTGATGTGGGTCTGCACTGTTTTGCCTATGCTCCACAAAAAGCACACCCGGCTTATATAGGTTAATAATATGATACTTATTGTCATAATAAATGTCCGATATAAAAGTAACAGTTTCTCCATGTACCCATATGTCCAAATAAGCATACAATTTTTATTTTTTTCTTACCCATCAGATTAAACATGTGTTTTGGGTGCTCATTGAGACAGTTTGTGGAGCACAGTTGCTCAGTTGGCAGAGTGTTAGACTTGGGATTGAAGGGTTGCTAGATCGAGCCTCCCCTCCGGCAGAGTCCGTGGTTGTGTCCTTGAGCAAGGCACTTAATCCTCTACTTAGTGCTGGACCCGTCCCGACATGACTGAATTTGTTGACTGGGATGTAAAGATTAAGAATCAAAATGAAGAAAAAATTTACACACTCTTTTATGGAGGCCTGATTATGCTTTAAATGTCTGATGTGATATTGGCCTCGTCACGAGGAAACCTGTCTTCGGGGTTTCCAACAAAGCGAGACTCAAACCTGTCTCCTCAGCTACAGAGACTAGCTAGAATATTGTAGTTTCGCTTGAAGCAAGTTTAGATATTGTACTTTCCAATAGTGAAAAACAAATGCGCTGATCAGACTGCGTGCATGGGCAGGCTGGTCTGTGCCTTAGTTGTTCGCAAACCCCCGAAGACAGGACTGGTTTTCTCCCATTGAAGTCCAAATTGTAAGATTTCTCCACATTTCAAACTGCATTTGATTGTCATTATGGGGCAGTACAGTTTTGAGGTTTCTGGCATTTTTTGAAGCAATAGTTAGTGCTATTGAGCATTTGATTGCTGTACCAGGCTCATATAAATTAACCCTCTATCCCAGTGATTCATTTGCAATTTTGAGCGTATGGGTCCTGGGACTCGCTGTTTCCCATATGGGTCCAGCTGCAAACTTATGATCCTGGGACTCACTGAAATAAAAACTTTGCATCCCAGAGCAAAAATTATGAGTAAAAGATGCAGGATGCGCAGGTAAAAGAATCACTGCCATCTCCATTACAAAAACGGATGATCGCCATGATTGGCATCAGTCTCAAAGGGGTTATTTTCAGCTGTCACACAGAGTAGTCAGCCGTTTGGTCCTAATCTGACATTGTTAGACCTTATACCATATTGACTATTAAGTGCACTATGCATGTAACATTTTCAAAATTGAGAACCATGTAGATCCAGACCAGGCCCTGGGGACATGTTATAAAACTTTTTGATGCACAACTGAGCATGCAACAATTGAGATTTGCTCATAAAAGCTTAAGTGGCTGAAAATAGATTTTTCTTGGTTTAATACTGAGTGAAAAAAGATTTTTCTTGGTTTAAAACTCAGTTGTTGTAACTATCCTGCTAATAAATGTTAAAATGCCAACAATTGTTTATAACATTTATGAACATGATAGGAAAATCCCTGGTAGGTCTTATGAGAACATTACAGTTTTGCACTTATAAGTAAATTGTGGTAGGTTGCTTCCCTTGTTAGTTCTTTTTATAGTCAAAACTGGATCAAATGGTTGACATACTCATTATATTTGTAGCTTATTCATTCAATTGGTTGAGGAAAGTGTGCTTTATAATAGAGCCCTTATGATTCTGACTTGCTGACTTCCATAGATAAATGGCAGTTGGCTTCATCACAATTGTTGGCATAACAAGGGCATATTATCATATTAAAACATGGAAGTGTCTATTTTCTGAAAATGGGATTTTCCAGTTGTTGATCATGACACTACTAGGGTAAAGTTGGGTATATTCGGACAGACAGCTAAATTCGGACAGCGACTTTGTTTCATATTTCAAATATTGGAATAAAAAATAAATAAACTAAGCAAAGAGTGAAAATCCTGATGAGACGGCTCATAAGGAGCCGTCTCATCTGGATTTACACTGTTTGCAAATGTGTGTCCAAATTTACCTGATGTCCGAATTTACCCGACTTTACCCTAATCCATCCTAGTTAATTGGCAATTAATTATTGATTTGCTTAGAAAGTAATTGAATAAATGTCCCATACTTTCGTTCAGTAAATTTCACATCAGAATCAGAAGATATTTTCCGTTGGCCAGAATATTATTACTTGGATTTCTTTTTACATCTTGTGCTACTGTAATTGTAGCGAGAATTTTTTTTCGGGAATGGCCTTAAAAGCCATATTTGCAACATTAAAAAATCGCGACTAGGACATGATTTATCAGTATCAGTAAACGACAGAAAGATTTCGCCATTTCGAGTGGATTTTATTTTCACGAAACTTCGCATATTTCGTGGATAATAATAAAACCCTAGAGAAAATCTACAGTATATATAGGCTTTTAAGTTGGTTAATTCTTCATAATGTATACTGTATATGATCTTATAAGAATACAGTGTGTGCATTAACACACAACCAAAAAATGTGGAAATCACCGTTATGGATTTCCTGTATATAGCCATAGTAGCCCAAGATGTTCTTTGCTAGCTTAAAAAGATACAATATATATTCATATTAGCTTCTGCATGGTTTAATGCACTGTGAATGACACCAAAATCCTAAAGGGGCCAATCCAGAATGCAGCGCCGGCGGTGATAATTTTTATGTAATGCAAAATTTATTTTTAGTAGTACAGTGTAATCCCTTTATAACACTATGTTTGGGGTCCATATAGGAATGGACCATGTTAACAGTTAAACAAATAAGTTTCAGCTAAAAATGGCAAATATTAAATAATTTTCATATACATGATTTTTAGCATATGTTTTGGGTGCTCAAAAGAGCCGTCTCGGTTCTTTTGAGTACGCACAACATATATTTTTGTTAAGAAATAAGAAAATTATTTTTCTGTTACATACTCTTAACTTAAGGCATCCAGTTATAAGTAAATTGTGTTTTTAAAACACGGTTGGAAAATGACTATTTCGTGTATATACCTTAAAATTTGTAAAATTCTATGATGCAACTGTTATATCCAAATCCATGTTCTAATGAGTTGTGTTATAAAGGGACTGCATGGTAATGGAACCATTTGGGAAGTAATATTTAGGTTTTGATTGCTCCGTTATGTCATTTGCAGTATTTTCTTGACCTTTCTCACCAGGTGGACAGGGACTGTTGTCGTGCTTACATCAGTATACAGAACCATTCTGTTCTGCCACATTATCATATCCAACCTCATAACTAATTCCTTTGTCCCCATTTTTTCTTTCAAACTCTATACCCTATAGCTCTTTGAAAACTGTAGATCTCTTAGGAGATGCTGGCTTCTTACAGCCAATTCAGATGAGGATCCTCATATTGATATACAGGTCAACCTCGTTATCTCAAAGTTCAAGGGAATGGAGAAAATACTTCGAGTTATCCGAAGTTCGACATAGCCAAAATGTGACGTCACCAAAATACAGTATACATGTTAAATTTTGTTGAACCAGATTTCCGACGATATACATTTGCAGTACAGACGTAGTAAAACTGTTTCTACTCAAAACTGGATTGAAATAAAGACAAAAGAAAAATCTTTTGAGTTGTTTTATTCCATTTTAATTACATAATAAAATAAGCAAACAATAAACAAAGCAAGTTAATATCTCCATAAACGCGAGCATTATAAAAGATAGCTAAAAACGGAGATCTTTGCAGCACACATCACTGAAAAAACGTCAATTTTGTCGGAGCAGAACCACAGACATTCTAGCTGAATCAGATTAGGCTGCACTCTCGTAGTCTAATCAGAGTCAGCAAATGAAGAAATATTACACCCTTTAATATCGAAATATCTCACAGCAAATTCAGCAATCTAAAGACTGTTAAAACATCTCTCATCAAAAGACGCTGATGAACAATATTAAGTCATTAAAATTTGAAAGGGACCGCTAATTTTCTGATGCTCTAAATGAACACACCTGAGTGGTCACGTCAAGGTCAATTGGGTCAATTATCTACACAAACAGCTGATAGCTGATCAATTAACAACACACTATAACTAATTGGCGATTTATTGCAACAATGGATGAATTGGGCTGAAACTAAGGTTACTGTTCGATCAATCAGGTAAATTACTTTGTTTGTCATTCGGACCGTTTCACTTTTTGACCACTTCGATACACGCAGTGGTAAACTAAGGGAAAATTGACTTTAGGGAATGAAAAATCGCTTCGAAATAGCCGAGTTTTCATGGTAACCGAGTTTGACATAAGCAAGGTCGAATTACAATGCAATATAGGGGAAAAATTTCGGGAATGGATGATCACTTCGACATAGGCTGTGTATTCGAGATAGGCAAGTTTGACATAACGAGGTTGACCTGTATTTGAAAATAGCAATTGAGCCGCGGCATGAGATTTCCAACAATTTTTGACATTTTGACAAGTGTAGACTCGAACGAGCCTCTGCAGCCTCCTTTTAAGCTTAGAAACTCCAAATGGTGTTCAGTCAGTAGATTAACAATCATAGAATACTCGATCAAGCGACTAGCAAAGGCTATGATCAGACTGCGCGTATGCGCAGGCTGATCTGAGGCTTTGCTGGTCGCACATACCACATTGTTGGAAATCTCATGCACTGGCTCAATTTTTAGTATCTATAAAATGACTATAGGGTTTGCACAGCCAATCACTGCTGAACCTTAGAAATATAATTGGCACAAGCAAGTGGTGATATGAGGCTCATTTTCTACACAAACGAGGGGCCATAGAAAACATCTAATCCATTCGATTTACACCAGTGGATTGACTAGAACAAACATCTAATCCATTGGAATTACACCAGTGGATGACTAGAAGTTCATATGGTATGATCCCTATACAGCACTCTTTATGTACTTCAGACAGGGTTCGCAAAAACTTGAAAAGTCCTTGAATATACAGGGCTTTGTAGTCTTTGTAAACAGAATGAAAGTCTTTAGACAGTCCTTGAAAAGTCCTTGAATTTACACAAACTTGGATTGGCTGGAATTTCTTATGCTATGAGCATTCTTACACAGCGCTCCATATGTACTTAAGACAGGGTTCACATAGACTTCTATACAGGACTCTTAAAAAGTCCTTGAAAATTAAAACTGCCTGGAAAATACTGGAAAATCACTCAAAAGGCCATGAATTCTATTTTCGCGAGACTTTTTCATAGAGGCTTAAATCAGTATAAAATTGATGCACAACATGTTTATACCATTTTTTAAATGATCTCAGTCAACATACCCAGACTAGTATCAGTATTTTCATAAGTTTGTAGTCCTTGAAAACAGTATGAAAGTCTGTAAGAAGTCATTGAATAGTCATTGAATTTCACACAAACCTGTCTGTATGAACCCTGTAAGAGCATGTGCACTTATTAGAGTGTGTATGGTTATTATATTGATAATGTTGTTACACCATAAGTAAACAGATACTTATCATGAGCTGCAGCTTTTCATTTTGATGACAAACTTGCAAAATCCATCTCCAATAAGACTTAATATTTCATGTGAAGGCACCCGATTTAGAATTGCAGGCACTTTAATCAATTCAACAGCTTATAACCCTTCTACATTGTAATATTAATCTACTGTTGTCTGTTTCTTTTGTATTTGATTGGCTAGACAAGAATCTGTTTGCCACTTTTGGTTCTAGAGTTTAGCTTCATCGGATCACAGAGAAAAGTTCATGATTGCAGGATTCGGTGGCAGGCAGATTCTCTATATAAATAGTGGCACCTTTCATTCTTATTAATAATCTTCATAACATCAGCCATACATCACCCACTTTTAAATTCCCAACTCTTTCCCCAACCCTTGACTACTCATAGTTATAATAAAGCTGGAATACTTTCAAGCACCGGCTTTGAAAATGGGGTGCAAATGATTTTCTGGTACAAAAGGGGATTGATTATTTTCTGTATTGTGCATACGGTAAATGTCCTAAATTTTTAAACTCTTAGTTGCCTGCCGAAGGCCTAGACAGCAGGGCAGACCCAAATCAGACTGCTTTGTTTGCTATTCTGTCAAACATTTTTTGAATTTCAGCCTTCTGATCAGGCCAAATAAAAAAAAGTGTTTCAGGTAACGGATCTGAAAATTTTAGGTCATAAGGATAGGCATACATTTTTAAAATAAAATTTCTGGAAAATAAATATCATTTTATACCTTTTGAAAGGCATTTCCCCTTTCAAAATGCATAAAATTATATATTTTTCCAGAAAACCTGAAAAAATTCCAGGTTAAAATTTCACCAGTAAATTTAGGTAGGGTCAGGTTACCCTAGACACAGGTATTTTTTTATTTGGCCTCATCATAAACCACATTTTATCTGAGAACAGAACGAGGAAAATGTTCGAAATTTTAGAACGTTTACAGTATCAGTACTATGTGGTCTGTCAATGGACATCTGCTTTATATGGGTATACCATGCTTGATTTGGCCATAAATAGTCATGCGAGTGTTTTCTAAAATTTCTGTGGAAAATTCTTATACTAATAAACATTCTAAACTTCACAATCACATTGCATAGAAACTCCCAAGATGGGTATATTTAGTTATGATATCTGAATCTATTTTGTTTTTACAGGACATACTGAAAATGCATTTCTCTTGTTTGCAGGTTACCAATTTTGATGATTTTTTATGAGATATTGAAAATGCATATCACTTCTTATTTGCAGGTCCCCAATTCGATACTGAAAATGTTTATCTTTCATTAATGCCTATCTTGTAGGATTCATATTTGATAATTAAATGTTGGATTATATTTATTTCCCCTAATGAAAATGTGTTAATCGGACAATAATTATTGCATGCTGATATTAATTTGTATATATGCAAACAGTAAACAATTTGTTAGAATGGGTTCACACAGTCCTAAAATGTATTTGTAGGGATTTTCCTAGACCTGATTTGGGGCTGAATATCGGCCCATTCCCTATCAAAATGAGCAAAACCTCCCAAAAGGGTATATATAATTCCCAATTCTTAGTTCAACATTTTGGTGAAAATTTCTCAAAAATTTGCAAAGTTACAGTTGCATGAAAATTTGCATAAAGATGTGAATGAAAACCTGTTTTCGTTCACATTTTTATACAAGTTTTTTTATGAGGGGCATATGCCTTTAAAAAGTGCTGGAGAATCGCCCTTTGGCCTTAAAAATTACTTGAATTTAGCATTTTCTATATTATGACCCTCAAAAGCTGCAGTATCAATTGTTTTGCCTTTATTTGTTGCAGTAATCGGCTGCAAATACGGCACAACATCTTTTTTCACCAAAGAAATCCTAGGAGTCTTTTAGAAGTGACTTTGTCCTTGAGCTGTTCTGTATGAACCCTGATATACTTGTTTCAGGCTATATTTCACACATACTGACATAAATGGGAAGTCCGGTCCGCTTTCGGAGTCCTTCTGGCTATCACCAGGCTACAAAAAAGAGGAATATTACGTGGGATATCTCGATTCAGCTGACCAATTTCTATATTTTGTCAATATAACAGGTTTCTTAATTTAATAGTTTTTTTTTGTCACACCCTATAAACCCGATATACAGTTTTGGGTTTCCATTCATATGATACAGTAAAAGTATGTTTTCTGATAGTCTTCTCTTTTGTAACCTAATTACACTCGGGGCATCCAAAACTGAGGTGAGTTTTGGACATTGTGAAAGGAAAAGGGTTTGTTTTGTTGCCAGCATTACAAACGTAAAAAAGAGCGGGTGTTTTTTTTTTAGAAAAAAAGGAGAAACACCCTTAGGTGGATTAATCACTGTTAATGGTGTCCAATTTGAATGACACTGAAATATTTTGTAGTTTTGATCAGCTTTTGGAACGGGTTAATCATTTTTGTTAGCAATAATTGAAGCTGTAACAGCTATGATGGGCACCCAAAAATAATATAGCGAGGGTTTAGAGAGTTCTTGTTGGTTTTTCATGCAATGGCAATTTGTTCTGCTTCCTTTACCATGTTAACCAAGAGGGGGAAATGCATCGTAATAGAGATATTTATAACAGATTTTGCATAGGCGTAAAGTCTTTGGATAAATTTTCTTATGAAAGTGCTGGAAAGGCACTCTAAAGCCTTGAGAATTGAAAGTGCTTGTTTGAGTTTTCCTATTATCTGTTGTACTTTGCTTGCAGCCCCGGGGAGGGGGGGAACACACATCAGAGTTGAGACTGTTTAAAGAGTGAGTTTGCATTAATTGACTAGATGAGTTCCTTTAAATTTAGGGCTTTAATGCAAATCCTTGAAAACTGAAAAATACCAGAGGAGAGGATTTTCTGATGAACAAGGCTCACACAGGCTTGAAAAGTACTTCAATTTAGATGGCTTTCTTGAAAAGTCCTCAAATTAAATCTGCCCTGAAGAGTACTGGAAAATCACTCAAAAACTTTGAAAAGTCCTTGAAATCTACTATTTCCTGTTTCTCTCTAAAAAAGAAATAAGAAATAATAACAAATCAAATTGCTCAGATGGCAAAAGCATGTGCAACCCAAAAAAGTTCCAACTCTTAGGACAACTTACCGTTGTATAAGATGGAACTTTACAAATGCATTTCCCCCTTTATTAGAATTTAACAAGCTTAAGACTAAGAGACTTAAATTGAAATTCCAGCTAATGAGAAATTAAAATTAGATTAACAAGAATCATTTAAAATAACCAAATTACTGCCTCGTTTAATATGTGTAGGGACACTTAGCAAAATCTGGAGTAATGTACATGTAATCATTTGAGATTGAAAGTAAGTAAGGTTGCAAAGATCAGGAATCGATACAATCAAGTACCACAACTGACCCAGGATACCAATGGGAAAGTGACAAACTCACAGAAGACACCACAAACGAGAGCCAAGAGGTCAGCCCTTTCCCAGCAGGTGACCACGAAGCACATATAAACAGACGCGCACAAAACATAGCAAACACAAGACAGAACAAAAACATAAAAGATCCACAAAAGAAGTACCGCCTTGGAACGGTCAGTAAAATATTTTACTGGAGGGCTTAAACCGGTTTAACGGCGCCAACCTCACCCTTAATTCAGATGTGGAACAAGACACATAGATATTTGGTTTGCATGAAAGACCCCTAACTTATCAATGCATCATCTCCTGAAACATATAAATCAAGATATAACAAGGAGATAAAGCAAGGATAAGGACTCAACAGTAAATTAAACTGAATACCGGAGCAAAAGAAATCCAACAAGTAAACCCCGGTGGGCCCGACAAACAGCCAGTTTGGCCACATGGTTCAGTTTGAAATATTTTTATGCCTCCTATGATACTGGCTGTAAACTTGATGATAGCAAGTTTAACTGCCATGCAAAAACATTCAAGTTGCAAATTAATAAAGGCAAAAACATAGTAAAAAGTCTTTGAAAGTCTGCAGGAAGTCATAAATTGGCTGATTATACATACATGTATATCACATCACATAGAAAGCAAAGTAGGCTAATTTCAAAATCTGTAGTATATTGTAGGTTCTAGAAAGAATGGTCTTATTCAGCACCCAAAACTTTTGACATATTGGTTAAGGCAGAAGATTTTTTTAATGTTAGGGATTTAGTGCTTGCTTGCTTTGCTAATTGTAATGTGGCTGGAAGTGGTAATTAATATTCTGTAGTGCTTTGGATAGAATTATGCTTTGGATAGGTCTGTAGCTCAAAATAGAATTACTTAGATATTATCCCCCCTCCCCGCTTTTAAAAAAGGATATTCTATGAACATTCAAATTTGCTTAAAGAGCCATAGATTGAAGGGCTAAGAGATTATAGGATTGATTTACTGAAATCCACATTAAAACGAAGCAGGTGTAAAAGTAATTGAATTTTGAGACTTAACATACATTTATAATTAATTTGTGCAAATTTTGAAGCTGAATTTTGCATAGAAACTTAGACATTGTTTCCAAGGGAGACAAAAATTGAACAAAAAGCTGAGGCTTTTACTTACTACATCTTGAAGATGTGGTTTAAATTATTTTGATCTCCAGCTGTAATATTGCTGAACCAAGGTACAGTGGCTCACTGTCAGAGCTCTCTACTTGAGATTGAGGAGTTGCAGGTTCAATCCGCACCGGAGTCACTGTCTTAAAAAATTGTTTCCTAGAGCAAGCCACTTAATCATCTGCTTAATATAAACTGGCCAAACCCAAGAAAGGTCCCAGCATGTCTGAAAAAATTGTCATCAACTCAAAAACTATTGAATTTCCAAAGTAAATGATCAGGTCTCAATAAATGATGGGAGCGCAGTGGCTCAGTGGTAGAGTGCTTGACTCAAGACCAAAGGGCCACGGGTTCGAGCCTCACCGGCGTCACTGGGTTGTAGTCCTTGAGCAAGACACATTTATCCTAGCTTAGTACTGGTTCAACCCAGGAAGACCTGTCCCTGTTTAACTGAAAGATTGTTGATGGGACGTAAAGAATCACACACTCAATAAATGATATGATGAAGAAAGCCAAAAATCCCTAGCTCAACTGAGCAAGGAATTTCAACTGCTCAAAAACTAAAATGCTGAAAAATATAGGTATTTCTTGATTTAAAGCTTTCAGGTGATGCTGAAAAATATAGGTATTTCTTGCTTTTAAGCTCTCAAGTTATGTTTTTTTCCTGCTTATAAATTTTAAAATGCCAACAGTTGTTGGCATTTTAACATTTATGAGCAGGATAAACACGCTCAGTTGAGTTGAGCATGAAAAAAGCATTATAACATCGGGGCCTGGTACTATCCTGTTAGCACATGTCTTTCTCAGCATGTCTGAGTAATTTGGCTCTGATTTGTAACATGCCTTCCATCATGATACATTCTAAGATTCAAAAGTGAAAGTAAGATCATTATTATAAAAAGGTCACATTTGCCATTCCTAGGCTGATTTGAGTAAGGTCTGTTGAGCGCATTAAGCATGGACGATGTAGTAGCTTTCAAAGGTGATTTTAGGTTGCATTGTGTGGATCAGCTGTTTTAGTTTCTCATCTTAAAACTCAGGAAGAGGGCGTAATTCATGAGGGCGTAATTCACCTATCTATAGATTTGGGAAATACTATTGTCCAAATAAAAAGCTTGAAAAATATAAAGTGATGAAAATTTTAAGTTATTGGTGATTCACTTTTAGAATATTTATTTATTTCCAAAGCTGAATTTCTATTTCCAAAGCTAGACTGCTATAGGTAGGGGAAAGGAACTGAATTGCCATAACATGACAATAGTAATTATTGCCTTCCATGTTTGTTCGTTATGTTTTGTCTTGTGCAAAATCGTTTATGTTTTGTCTGTGCAAAATCCTTCACCCACATACAAGAACCAGGTAGATAGATGACACTATATCTTCCTATATAGGGCCTAAATTAAATTATTATTTGTTTCCCCTTACCCGACCGACCCTGAAAAAAATTTTATTTCAATTTTCAGTCAAGAAGATTTTTTTTAAATTTCATTGCAACCCGAGAGAATTGTCCAATGTAACCAGTGTTATCTTAGCAAATTGTTTGTGTATTTAATTTTATTGCCTATAGTAAAACCTGCCTAAAACAGCCTCTCAAAGATATACGCAAAGGTCGTTAAAACAAATGGGCATTAAATGCAGGTGGAAAGTATTGTAGAATGCTCCCTGGGAGCATTCTGCAATACTTTTGACCTGCATTATGCGATGTCTTTTTTTTTGAGTGGCCTCTTAAGACAGGTTTTACTGAATACAATTAAGATTAATGGGTATCCAATTTGAGATTTTTAGTTTAGAAAAAAAGTTTCCGATCGACCCAGCGCGGCCATAGCGGTAAAACAGGGTCGGGTAAGGGGAAACAAAAATATTTTTAAGGTTGGCCTAATGTCCAGAGATCCACTGACCTACACAGTCAGCACTTTTATCTGGATACCATAACGCTGTAGATCTCACATCCTAGACCCACTGATCTTGTTGCACAGTCTGCACGTTTTGCAATGGAATATATCTGGTCACTATATTGGGTTGTAGATCTCACATTCTAGACCCACTGATCTCGTTACACAGTCTGCACGGCTTGTAAGGGAATATATCTGGACACATCAAGGCTGTCAATGTCCTGCTTAGTATGTGGCTGTTGGAGATGATTTGTTCGTCTATTTTAAGCTGGGGCTACAATTGTAAATTACCACTAACCTAGCACACCCAGGTGAACCGCATGTCTAGATCTCGGAGGGTGTTGGCTATCGGAGGTAAACATTGAGATCATGGATGGATAGGGTCTGTATTTATCCATTTTTATTTCATATGGAAAGTTTCTTGGGGACGAGAGCAGCAAACATGTTGCTTCTATATTGAGTGATAAGGACTCTGAATCTGTTAAATACTTATGATCAATGTCTGTAGGATTCAGGGCGACTTTTCAAACGGCGAATGTGATTTTTTCAATGAAAAAAAGGCTACTGGTTTGGTCATAGCTGGACTTATATCAACCTTTGACACTAATTGCTTGTGCTGCTACCATTCTATATCATTCTCCGGCATGACTTGTAAGTGGCATGTCCAAAACTGCTATTAAAACTTCAAATTTTGAAAATCCCTTGCGTTGCTATCATGTTGATGGTTAGCAAAATGTTCAGAGGACTTACCTCCGAATAGAACGCTATCCATAAACATGACACCATCGTCATAAAATTGCAAATAAATAAGTGTTGTACAAGTCTGTTTGAATTATATTGAACTGATACATTCTAAAGAGAGGTTAAAAATTGCAGTGGTAGTCATGAATCAAGAAAAAATAAAATAATACATCTAAATATTAACTGATGAAATCGAAATATTCGTTCCAATCACCGCATTTCCGAATTCAAATGCGATTTAAACTCAAACAAATTCAGTTCAAAAACTACACTGCTTTCAGAATTCTTGTCATTCTATATACTTTCGGCTTATATGTTGATGTTATTCCTTAATGTGGTTCATTATGATATAAAACCATCTCAAAGCAGACCATGTGCAGCCCAAAACTCCTTTGTTTACCTCCGATAGCCAACACCCTCCGAGATTTGGACATGCGGTTTACCTGGGTGTAGCAGTGGTGGTTCAAATTCTTTTTTCAACAGGCTTACGTATTCAAGTGTTTTTTTTCAGCAACTTCATACTTGGGTGAGCTTGTTCGGGTGATTTTACATGAAAAAATCTCTTATGGTTCTCATTAGTATGGTCTCATTATGAGTGACCACAACATAAGTCTTCTTAGAAATAGAATAAACACTCCCCACCCCTTACCTTAGGTATAATGTGTTTGGTAAGTTTTATTCCAGCGCCAGCTTATTACACAAATCATGCTCGGATCCAGAGGGGGAGACAGGAAGTCCGGACCCCCCATGGAAAATCACTATGGGGTTCCTTAGCAATACGGGTCAGGATCCTCTGGAAAATTGCAAAGCTACCAAGCTAGCATTCAATGTTGGACCTTCATCGACCCGCTAATGAAATCACATTAAAATGGCATTTCGCTGAAGGGCCGATGATAGCCCGCTTTTAGTGGTAATTAGATCATCTTTCCCCTCGATATCAAGAATAGAAACGCCATAGTTGAGTTGGACCCTCCCTGACAAAACTTTCTGGATCAGTGCATGCAATTATATGTACACATGTATGTCTTTTATCTGTTTTACAATTTTTTTGTCTGTAATAGTGTGTGCATTTCTGTTTGCTTGTTATATAGTGTGCATTCAGCAGCAGCAACGGGATACACAAAGAAGAAACAATCTCTTGCGCTAGCAGCTCGCTTCACGTCACTATTGTTGTAATCGCTTCTAATGTCTGCTTTTGTATTGTTTGCTTCGTTATTTAGGGTGCAGTGGACATTCCTTGATGTAATGGGCGGTGCAAAAACTCTGACAGATGGATTTTATGAGCATGACTCCGTCAAGGGTGACTTTGAGTCTAAGCATTATGTGATGGACTTAAAAGCAGAGACAGAAGGATACAGATTTAATGTGAACGTTACAGGTGTTTTGAATGTCTAAATGATGCGGCCCAATTATTTATTATTGCCTACAACACTCATGAAGGCCAAATTTTTGCCTTTTTGAAGGGGATAGGTTTAACCTGCAGCCCAAATTGGTCTTTATATCAATGTGATCTCTGCAACAACAACAAAAAAATGATCAGTTTAAAGTTGTTGTGACCTATTTGATACTGATAGATTCACTTTAATTGTCAATACAGAGTAGATATGTGATTAATTTGGGTGCTGCAGTTCACACTGGTTTGAATAAGACTTAAATGAATTGTGTCTCTTAAACCTGGAGCATTTAATTTGGGCTACTCCCACTTCAGAAAACGTTTAGATGTATGTGCAAAGTATGTGTGGAACGTATATCTTTTCAAGATTATTTCTGAATTTAGCATTCTATAAAAATCCGCCTGAAAATGCTGAATTATATAGGCCTGGTTTAATTGTTTCTTGCATTCACAGTCTCCCGAGTTAGAATTTTTAAGTTATCACAACACATACAGGTTTTTTCAAAATAAGGGTCAAAACGGATGAAAATTGTGATTATTGTCTAAAATGTTTCACTTTTGATTCTTGTGACAGTTTTTGGCCATTCTGTCAAGAGTGCATTCTGCAAGTTTCAGAGACAGTTTATTACTACCTGTGTGATTACCATAAAAGATCATTAAATACAGTTTTATTATGTTTTTGGGTTGATATAGGTACTCATGTGAGCTATCAAGTAGAGATTGCTCCTTTGAGTACCAAATAGTATGAACAAAAAAAACAACAACAAACTCTGCAATATTGGGACCTATGGTCTATGTTCGGTCTGAATGGAAAAAACAACAAAAAGCAAAAACTAAATTTATGAGAGAAAGTTTTAAAAAAAATAAAAAAAAAAAAAAATAAAAGAAAAAAAAAATGATTTTTTATGGTAATATCCTATGTGTGCCCCCATATTTTACTTACTTCACTGTTGGATATTTATTTCCCTATTTTCTTCACTGTTATTGTACTAACTGGACAAAATTGTGAACTTCTTAGCTGTATACTAACTGAACAAAAGGGTGAGCATGTGGTTTAGACAATGTTCTGTAGTTTCCCCCCCTATTAATTCAACTAAACTGTCCTTCAATGAAGTATTTTAAAGCTGTAGCAAAATAACAGTTGAGAGTATCATATTTACCCGAAATCCACATTAATCCTAGCTTAGTACTGGTTCAACCCAGGAAGACCCTTCCCTACATAACTGAAAGATTGTTGATGGGATGTAAAGAATCAAATCAAACAAAATTACCAAACATAGAACATGTCATAGGAGATAGTTGAGACCACTAGAACATGCCATAGGAGATTTTTGTGATTACAGAACAATAGAACATGCCATAGGAGATGGTTGTGATAACAGAACATGCCATAAGAGATAGTACATGCCATAGGAGATAGTTGAGACAACTAGAACATGCCATAGGAGATAGTTGAGACCACTAGAACATGCCATATAGGAGATAGTTGAGACCACAAGAACATGCCATAGGAGATTGTTGTGATTACAGAACAATAGAACATGCCACAGGACATGGTTGTGATAACAGAACATGCCATAGGAGATAATTGAGACCTAGAACATGCCATAGGAGACCACTAGAACATGCCATAGGAGATAGTTGAGACCACTAGAACATGCCATAGGAGATAGTTGAGACCTAGAACATTCCATAGGAGATGGTTGTGATAACAGAACATGCCATAGGAGATGGTTGAGACCACTAGAACATGCCATAGGAGATAGTTGAGACCACTAGAACATGCCATAGGAGATGGTTGAGACCACTAGAACATGCCATAGGAGATAGTTGAGACCTAGAACATTCCATAGGAGATGGTTGTGATAACAGAACATGCCATAGGAGATGGTTGAGACCTAGAACATGCCATAGGAGATAGTTGAGACCACTAGAACATGCCATAGGAGATAGTTGAGACCTAGAACATTCCATAGGAGATGGTTGTGATAACAGAACATGCCATAGGAGATGGTTGAGACCTAGAACATGCCATAGGAGATAGTTGAGACCTAGAACATTCCATAGGAGATGGTTGTGACACTATAACATGCCATAGGAGATAGTTGAGACCTAGAATTTGCCATAGGAGATAATTGAGACCACAAGAACATGCCATAGGAGATAGTTGAGACCTAGAATATGCCATAGGAGATAATTGAGACCACTAGAACATGCCAAAGGAGATAGTTGAGACCTAGAACATGCCATAGGCGATAGTTGAGACCACTAGAACATGCCATAGGAGATAGTTGAGACCACTAGAACTTGCCATAGGAGATGGTTGTGATTACAGATCAATAGAACATGCCATAGGAGATGGTTGTGATAACAGAACATGCCATAGGAGATAGTTGAGACCACTAGAACTTGCCATAGGAGATGGTTGTGATTACAGATCAATAGAACATGCCATAGGAGATGGTTGTGATAACAGAACATGCCATAGGAGATAGTTGAGACCACTTGAACATGCCATAGGAGATAGTTGTGATCCTATAACATGCCATAGGAGATGGTTGTGATTACAGAACAATAGTCTTAGAACCTGCTATAGGAAATAGTTGCCACCACAGACCACTATAACATGCCATAGTACAGAACATGGAACCTGCTATAGGAAATAGTTGCCACCACAGACCACTATAACATGCCATAGTACAGAACATGGAACCTGCTATAGGAAATAGTTGCCACCACAGACCACTATAACATGCCATAGTACAGAACATTGAACCTGCTATAGGAAATAGTTGCCACCACAGACCACTATAACATGCCATAGTACAGAACATGGAACCTGCTATAGGAAATAGTTGCCACCACAGACCACTATAACATGCCATAGTACAGAACATGGAACCTGCTATAGGAAATAGTTGAGACCACAGACCACTATAACATGCCATAGGAGATGGTTGTGATTATAAACAATAGAACATGCCATAGGAGATGGTTAAGACCACATACCACTATAACATGCCATAGTAGACCACCAGGAAAAACCTAATCCTTAGAAAGCTCCTGTAGTTATCCCAGATAATTGACAATCCGAAATAATCTCCCTTGTTTTGATGGATTACCTACATGTCCCAAAATTGAATCCTTAAAATTACTTAAACACTATAATGTCATCACAAAATGACCATAAATTTGAATAGTGGAGGTTCAATAAAAAAAAATAGACATCCAATTAATGTCAACAACAAAAGGTATATGAGCTGTGACATGTGATTTCTAACAAAGTGGCATTTTGACAAGTGAAGACTCAGATGAGCCTGGGCAGCCTCTTGTTAACTCCAAATGATGTTCAGCTTAATAGTCAGAATATTTAAGCGACATGACTAGCAAAGGCTCTGATCAGATTGCGCGTATTCGCAGGCTGGTCTGAGCCTTGACTGATCGCTCAAACCACATTGTTGGAAATCCCATGTCATTGCTCATTTAATCTTTTTTGTGTAAAATATGTTTGAAGCATTTTAGCAAAAAGGAATAAATGTCTTAACGTAAACTCTTTGATTTCTGATAGATTCTTCCTTCTGGTTTGAAACAGTAAACATGGGATGGTCCATTGTTAATATCTAGGGGTGTCCAGTTATGATTTTATTGTATGAAGATTTCTCAACCTTACCAAACAGTGTAGGCCATGATGAAATGCAGCATTATGCAGCATTTCATTTCATCTGGGTCTTCACTATTTGTCAAAGTACCCGTTTAAGGGTTAATTTCCAGGATGCAAGCAGATTCCAGATTTATGCACTGAAATACATCTTACCCTTTAAAGCACCAATCACAACTGCAGCAGACGACAAATTTTGCGAAATCTTCCAATTTTTGAAAAAATAAGGTATGATATTTCATGAGAATCGTCTGCCAGCAGACGATTCTCATGAAATATAGCAGACGATTCTCATGAAATATCATACCTTATTTGTAATTTTTGAAAAAAGCGGCAAAATTTGAAATTGTCGTCTGATGCAAATTATAGGTGGTGCTTTAAGAGTTAATTTTGGAATTCTAACCTGTGATATTGACAATGAACCATTCCAACAGGAAGGAATTTTATTATACATGTACAATGTTAGAACAAAAAGTGTAATAACAACTGGTGACAAGTGCATGCTGATCTTGGCATTTTGACCGGTTTCAGGACTTGATGATTGGTTTAATAAGGGTTTAAGGACTAGGTGACTGATTTAGGTGACTGGGCTGACTGGTTTGATAATCAGATTGACTGTTGACTTATTTTATGATCAGATCCTTCTGGTCAGAGAATTCAATAAAATGTGGTTTATAATGTATAATCCAGTGGGGTTACTACATCAACCATGGCTACTGCATCAGTCATCTAGAAAACCATGTACGGTAAATGTTCTAAAATTTCGAACACTCTAAAATTACGAACACCTAAAATTATCGCCGAAAATATTTTTCAAAACATCCTAAAAAATCGAACACTGACCTTTTTTTGAAAAGTGATTTTCTAAAATTACGAACACAAGTTATTTTCGGCGGAAAATCGATGTCCGTTTATGCTCGGTTTACTTATACCGTACAGTGACATTTGGAAGGTTCCGGTAATCTGGCACGTGACGTTCTTTTTCGCATGCCGAGCGCAAGACTATACTTTTTGTCTGCTAATTGTGCGATACATGCTTTCAGATAAGATCAAAGGCAAGAGCGCATTAAAAGCACGGACTTTTCTACATGAACGTGACAAAAAAAGTTCATGTATGTTATTGGTTTAGTATCGACGGAAAACAGTGCAGGCTCAAATATTTTTAAAACCCTTCATTGGCGAAATGTTTACCTATAAGTAGCATTCGATCCATCGGAATTCTTCAGCAATGGTCATTAAGATGGTCACAGACATTAAACAGACATGCCTCGGGCAAGGATTAGGAGTTACATTTACCGCGAGAAAACGCCCATCTAAGCTTATGTTCACCATGAAGGACTTAGGTCATACGCTGCCTGGTCGTCAAAATTGAAC
This sequence comes from Loripinus fragilis, assembly GCA_964019695.1. NCBI lineage: Eukaryota > Metazoa > Mollusca > Bivalvia > Lucinida > Lucinidae > Loripinus > Loripinus fragilis. The sequence continues at coordinate 32,524,532 of OZ026527.1, forward strand.
ATCTGAAAGTAACAGTAGATGTTACTACTTTTTTTAAAGAAAAAAGCCATTAAACAACTGAGAAAATTTGCTAAGTTAGTTTGCTTATACAAACTTATATACAAAAGGGCCTTTTTCCAAGTTGTGGTTTGAGTCGTGAGACACAAAATTAATCCATTCTACATAAAAGCGGTGATGCTTGACATGCCAGAGCCATCAATGCTTGACTTGGGAATGCAGGCTTGCGCAGGCTCGTCTGAGCCTTTGTCGCACGTTGTAAGTACTAAAATATACCGTCGACAGTTTAATTACAATCGAGCCGGTTCACACGCACTGCATGCATGCGCGGATCCAGAACATTTTGTCAGAGGGGGTAGTGGGAGAGGACCGAAATGCCACTAAAAATGAACCACCATCTGCCCATCAGCGAAACACCTTTGAAATGGCGTTTTGCTGGCGTGTCAATGGCCCACCATTGAATGCTGGCATTTTAGGGAATCCAGATCAATATTGCTAGGAAACCCTATATTTCTGTGATTTTTCAGGGGGGGGGGGGGGTCCAGACCCCCTGCCCCCCCTCCGGATCCGCCCATGGCATGCAACTGAAAGATGGTACTTGTCTGAAATGTTCCGTGATCATCGGACGCAAAGTCGGACTAGATTATAACTCTTGGTATGCTTGTTTGCCCCTGATCAGGCACGTCGGACGATCTCCGTTTGCAAACTTTGATAGCAGGTCGTAAAAGTAGAGAGAGAGAGAGAGAGAGAGAGAGAGAGAGAGAGAGAGAGAGAGAGAGAGAGAGAGAGAGAGAGGCTGCACCGTGTTTGCACACGAATCTTTTGTTTTGACTTGGTTTCTTAGAATATCGAAACACAATGTTTGGGTCAGTCAATCAATCTTCCGATGAGGACCCAAAACCAAAACTTATCGTGTGCATCGGCTTTTGTACGGCAAAGTCGGATATTCCACAGTGTTAACGCTTTGTGTACTTTCTATCGCATGCACGCATTTTTTAATTGACGAAACATTCTATCCTGAATACCCTTCGGGTCTGATCTGGATCCAAACCGTGTTTGCAAATGGAGAGAGAGAGAGAGAGAGAGACTGGTGCAGGCACGTCAAAGTAATCATTGCATCGGCGGATCGACAAGTAGAGATTCTTGAGTACAATCTCGGACCCAAAATTACTGGGTCCGAGGTACAACATTAGCTGGAATTCGAAGTCGGCAGAGCGAGCAAAAGCGTGGAAGAACGAAATAGTGTAGTGATTCATCGGTAGTCCGAGACGAGTGAACATAGGAGACCCGGCTTATCGAATATTTTAAATCAGTGGACTTTTATGAATTGTTAGTAAATTGAGTGACATAATATGCACGTGCCTGGCTCTCGACTTGGCGAATACCGCACGCGCTGGACATTTTACTGACTCATTCCGCATGAATTTAGGGGCGGTTTTAATAAGATTAAGTTAAAGAAAAAAATAGGAGATAGCACAGAATCATATCGCCGTGTTTTCACCGCTTTTCTACCACATTTTGACATGCATATATACCATTTTTTCTCATGATAAAGCCCACATTCTAAAATTTCGAACACTAGCATTTTTTCACAAACATAATTTCTAAAATTACGAACAACGGAAAAAATAATTATTTTTTAGTGTTCGTAATTTAAGAACATTTACCGTATACAGTAGTATATTGCATTGGTCATCAAAGTTTCTGCATCTGGTACCAAGGTTAAGGGCACCAGACACCATGGTTACTGCAGCATTAATCTGGTAAAAACAAACTGCATCAGTCAACATGGTTACTGTATCAGTCAGCATAGTAACAATGCAGTGGTGCAGTGGTGAGAGTTCTAGACTTGGGATGGATGGGTCACTGTTTGAGACTCACCAGGGACACTGTGTTGTGTCCATGAACATGACCTTGAACCCTTTGTCTAGAAATGGTTCAACACAGAAAACATCCCGACATAGCAGAAAAATTGTTAACTGGGACATAAAGCAAACCACTCCAGTCTCTATGGTTACTGCATTAGTCACCATTGGATTAAGTAATAATTTTTATTTGTCGGTGGATGTATGCATGTATTATTAATTTTAGTTTCTGCGTTGTTGTCCAACTGCACCTCCCTTGTTGTTGTATTTCTGTTAACCGTCTTGTTTTTGCAGATGATGTGACGCTACTGAAAATTTGGTCACTCTCAGTTTTGATGCGTTTGGCACAGATTGTTTATTTACAATTTTGTTTTGATCTACCCTGATTTCATTTTTCAGCTGATCTGTGCCCCAAGATATTTGATTCCCTTGCAATGCTATTGCCATGGGTGAAAGTTTTCAGGATTTTGAGGCTGACTTTCCATAGAAAGCCAGCCTCAAAATGCTGAATTAGGCAGATTTTAATAGCTTATCTGATTAGTTTTCAGATGATCTGAACAAGATCAACCATTTAAACATGCAAATTATTCATTTTTGTAGGCATCCTGCAAGTTTTAAAATTTGAATTTCTTAAGTTCAGGATTTTGGAAATTTTGAACTTTCAGCCATGTATTGCATGTGAAGGCATTTTATACCCAATGCACTCTGAATGGCTAAAACTCTAGCAATAGTTTTGGCTGCATAGGGTTAGATAAGCAACATTTTTCAGCGTAAAATTGTAAATGTTGTCTTATTCATTACTTTTAGCATATATTTTGGGTGCTCAAAAGAACCGTCTCATTGAGACGGTTCTTTTGAGCACCCACAACATATGTTTCGGTTGAGAAATAAGAAAATTATTTTTTTGGTATGCACTCTTAACTAGAGGTCTAGCTGGGCTATCTGAGGGTAATAGGGTAATTTCAGAGGAAGCTTATGTCTTAACCATTTCCTTCATGAATATTCATGCTAGGCTCCACCCACTATGAATAATTATATAAATAAACTTTCATGTTGGTACATTGAACAAAGAAATTACTTGTCAGGTCCACTAGAGTTGGATCATATTTCCAAAAGCAAACAGAGTAGACACTGATCAGGCAGAGCTGCCTGATCTGGGTCTGCTCTGTTTGCATAAGCATTAAAAGGCGTCTGAATGGAGTAAAGGGTTAACATTACCCTAAGCTGTTTGTGGGGCTGTGTGTGAATGCATTGCATTGCACAAATGCATTTTGGAGAGAACAATTGTCATAAAGCTTTAAATTTGGTATTTGCCTCTTTTTTTGAAAATTTACATATGTTATTATTTACTTCATAACTTTAAGTACAGTTTATAAAATGACTTTGAAGTGATTTTTTAAAAGAAAAAAGTACATTGTGTCTTATTCACAGAAATTTTTCTATCAATGAAGAAATAATTACAGTAGATAAACACTCCCCACCCCCATTTTTGTGTGGCAGTTCTGCATTTTTAGCTTCCAGTCCCTGTGTGCAGTATTTTACTTTGACAGATCACAGAATACTATTTGTTGAAATATTGAGAACCTAACTGCTTTCTCAGTGTAGATCAACATCCAGCAACTTTTTTTCCAAAGTGACTGATGAGTATCTACATTCCAGAGAGTTTAACCTTTTGATAAATCACAATTTGATGAGCAAAGTGCTCAGAAAAGCTATTTAAGTTTTAAGTGATTGAAAATTTTATGTAAAGACTGATGAAGTTCTTCTTTATGTCCCTATGAAGTTCTAAGCATATCATTTCATCTCATTTAAGCTACGTCAGCCGAAGAGGCTTCTTAACAACTGCCAAGTATATTGGCTGCCACCTCTACATCCAGACAAAGCGTTTGTACTCCACCTGCCAGCATACGGTCTCAGTCCCACTATCGGCCCGCCAGCAAAATGGCGATGGGCCAATAAAGGCTCGCTTTCATATGCTGACTGGGCTAACCTTTGCTAGGATTTATTTCTTCAAGGGCAAACAGTGATCAGTACTTGATCAGCCTGCTTCTTCAGAAGCCGGCTGATCAGGTGCTAGCCTGTTTGCAGGGATGGACTACATTCTGGTCCCAAAGAGAAAGTATTTACTGATTGCAGTTTGATCAGGAGCCTTTTCTAGTGATTTAGTTTATCATTCCATTGCATGCTTACTAATATTGCTTGCTGTTGCTAACTGTCTTAGTAGTTTAACCCCTTTGTTCATTTATAATTAAATTTCATCTGGTAGTTTCCCATCACTATTGAAATGTATATTATTATTATTATCATATATTTATATGTTCTAATTCTGAGCCAGATATTTAATTTAATGATTTTTTTTTCATTTTCTTGTAACTTAGTAAATAGTTTCTGGTAACTTAAAAGATGTCTAGTTTTTAAACAAAAGATGACTAAATGTTGATTTTTTTTCAGTAAAAAAAAAGATCATTCTTTTATAATTTCGATATTCTAAACAATGATCATATAAGTGACAGTCATGCAATTTATTTATTTGATTATTTTTATGTCAGATTTAAAATGCTCATTCTTAAGACAATTATTCTGATAAGTAAGCCACTAATGAAATATGTTTAATTGTCAAATTGGATGCAATAATTTCTTTTATTGTTTTAAAAAAATCTTTTCCTACTAAATGCATTGAAATGCTAAAAAATAACCATTTATAAGGCAGTCATAACTTTGTCTGCTATCTCTTCCACGTTTTTACATAGAACTAAGAAATTGTACTAGTGTAGGATCTTATCTAACCTTATTTAATAAGCAAACAGTAGACCCTGATCAGGCAGCTCTTACAAGAGCTGCCTGATCTTGGTCTGCTCTGCAAAAGTGTTAAAAGGCGTCTCCATTAGGCTTAAATGAAATATGTGTGGTTCCTGTTGCCTACCTACCCTAATTTTTTTAACCCTACCCTAAACATTAAAATGGTCTTGGAGAAAAAGTACCTAAAATGGGCACGTTTTCAGATTTTGTCACTATTTTCTATGTTAAATGTTGTAACAAAATTTAATAATTTCCCTACCTACCTACCCTAAATTTTGTTGGTATGCAACAGGAACCACACATATATTTCATTTAGGCCTTATGAGGTGAAAGATTTAGGATCAAAATTGATGGATATATTTAATTCTTAACATACTAGTGCTTTTGCAAACAGTTTGGACCCTGATCAGGCCTGATAGTGTTTGACACTCTTATGGTATTCCTAAAAGATTTTTTTAAAGTTAATTTGATAAAAAAAAAAATCATGAAAAATGACGAAGAATGCAATGAGTTAAACTTCGTTTTTTTTTTTCAGCTGCTAAACACTCTGACGGTGGCATGTATACATGTACTTTGATGGATGAGTACGGAGAGGAGTTGAGCTCGAAATCTTTCCGAGTAATTGTGCTGAGTAAGTAATAGAGCAAGATTTTAGCATGCTGTTTTTTTTTTGTTTTTTTTTTTAATTTATCTTTGCATGCTTTTAAGATCACCAGAGCCATAGACTCTGTCTTTTCATAGACTCCCCTCAAAAAGCCCATTGGGTCTTGTGAGCCAGAATTACCCCTGTTCAGGTGAGCTTTTGTGATTATTGGAAATAGTGTCAGCTGGATTTTGATCAAAAATGGTAGGAATGATCCTCATTATATTCCTCTTTGATAATTGTTCAAATGGTTCAAGTCAAAAGCTAAACCCTTTACTCCATAATTATAAAATAACAAAGGCCCTTTGATATGCCTTTGAAATATAACTTATTTGAAAATATTAAGGCAAATGGAATGTTTACTATCTTTCTATGCATATAATTTTTGCTCAATCACTCTATGCATAAAATTTCTGCTCAATTTTTTAATACCATTTCTGAAATCCCTGTAGACCCAACTGAACATCCGGGTCCCAGGCCCCCAGATAAGAGTGCATAACTGAAAAGGTTGAGGGGCTGCCGGTTCGAGCCTGGCATCACTGCATTGTGTCCTTGAGCAAGACACAATTATCCTTGCCTAGTACTGGTTCAACCCAAGAAGACCTGTCGAGACGTAGCTGAAAAATTATTGACTTGGACGTAAAGAATCAAATCTAACAAAAACAAAAATAAGCCAGTGCATGAGATTTCCAACAATGTGGTATGTGCGTCCAGCAAAGCCTCAGATCAGCCTGCCCATACACATAGTCTGATCAGCTTTGCTTGTTGCTTGAATATCCTATGAGTGTTAAGCTACTGACTGAACACCATTTGAGGTTTCTAAGCCTAAAAGGAGACTTGTCCGATTCTTAGTATCACTTGTCAAATGCCACATTGTTGGAAATCACGTGGCACGGCTCCAATAATTTTGTGTCTCCTTATCAGGGCATGCACACTTTTTGGGTTGAATAAGGTAGTTTCTCTGATGGATACAAAAATTGATGCTTATCTAAGCCTTTAGATCATAAGAGTGTGTAATTGAAAATTATTTTTAATTGAAAATTATTTTTCTTATTTCTCAACAGAAACATATGTTCTGGATACTCAAAAGAACCGTCTCATCAAGACAGTTCTTTTGACTACCCACAACATATGTTTAAACTGATGGATATGAAAATAATTACAATTTTATCCTCAAAAATTTTGCATATCTGGACGTATGCTGATCTTTTCAGACCCTGTGGAGAAGGTGATGATTGAAATCAAGGAAGTCCAAGGAGCGAAGTCTACCCATGAAGTTATCGGAGGTGACAAGTCTCATGTAGTGAGACCAGGCAGACAATATCATGTAAGTTTTAAAAAGTTAAAAACTCTATCGGACAAAAAAACCTAAGCCAAGTTAACTTCTTGAATGTGTAGAGGGAGGGGGTGTAATATCATGTAAGTTTTAAAAAGTTAAAAACACATTGGACAAAAAAACCCAGTCAAGTTATCTTCTCGAATGTGTAGGGGGAGGAGGTGTTCTATGATACACCTTGGTTTTTGTGATATCTACCCATGAGATTGGCTCACATAGTGAGACACGGCAGACAATATCATGTAAGTTTTAAAAAGTTAAAAACACTTGATAGGACAAAAAAAACTCAGCCAAGTTATCTTCTTGAATATGTAGGGGATGGGGGTGTTCTATGATACACCTTGTTTTTTGTGATATCTACCCATGAGATCAACGTAGAAGACATTAGGCTCACATAGTGAGACGAGGCAGACAATATATCATGTAAATATTGAAAACACTTCATAGGACAAAAAACCAAGCCAAGTTATCTTGAACATGTAGGGGGAGGGAGTGTATATGATACACCTTGGTTTTTCAATGTCTACCCATGAAATGAAAGTAGATGACAAGGTTTACCTAGTGAGACAAAGAGATGTAAATATTGAAAACACTTCATAGGACAAAAAAACCAAGCCAAATTATCTTGAACATGTAGGGGGAGGGAGTGTATATGATACACCTTGGTTTTTCAATGTCTACCCATGAAATGAAAGTAGATGACAAGGTTTACCTAGTGAGACAAAGAGATGTAAATATTGAAAACACTTCATAGGACAAAAAACCAGCCAAGTTATCTTCTTGAATGTGTAAGGGAGTGTTAAATGATACACCTAATAACCAATGGGTGAAGTCCACCAACGTTAGATATCGCAAATGACAAGGCTCGCATGTAAGACAAGGCAAACAATATCATGAGTTTAAAAAAAAGTTAGAAACACATGATTGGGCAAAATATCAGGCCAAGTTGTCTTCTTGAATACGGGTATGGGACTTGGGTGTTGTATGATACACTTGGGTTATTGCTATATCCAAAGAGCGAAGTCTACCATAAAACAGAGGTGACAAATCTCACATAGTCAGACTACACAGGCAATATGAGCCACGACTTGAGATTTCCAACAATGTGGTATGTGCGACCAGCAAAGCCTCAGATCAGCCTGCGCATACGTGTTTCCAACAATGTGGTATGTGCAACCAGCAAAGCCTCAGATCAGCCTGCGCATACGTGTTTCCAACAATGTGGTATGTGCGACCAGCAAAGCCTCAGATCAGCCTGCGCATACGTGTTTCCAACAATGTGGTATGTGCAACCAGAAAAGCCTCAGATCAGCCTGCGCATACGCGCAGTCTGATCAGAGCCATTGCTAGTCGCTTGATTATATTCTAGGATTGTTAAGATTATTTGGAGTTTCTAAGCTTAAAAAGAGGCTGCACAGGATCAAATGCCACATTGTTGGAAATCACCTGTCACAGCTCAATTATCATTTCAGTCCGGAAAGCACATGCACTTCTGAAAACCATTGGACAAAAAACAACAGCAAGTTGTAATCTTGAACATTTAAGCGGAGGGGATGTTCTATGATAAACATTGCATTTTCTTATCCTAATACAAAACATAATAAATCATATTATTGTGGCTCACTAAAAAGAACCCTCCAAATGAGACCGTTCTATTGAGCACCCAAAGCATATGCTAAAACTGATGGGTAAGAAAATATACTCAACTACAAAAGAAACCCATCAGTCACTTTTTAGGGCAATTATGGTAAAATAATGAAGAAATCAAAACATATTTTATACCATATTCTTTAACAATCAATATTATGCATCAAATTATTGAATAATGTAACAGTTTTACTTAAACCGGTTCATGCTGTACGCCAGTGTATAGACAAGGGGTCATTTAAAAAAATTACAAATTTCAGACAATTGGTTTTCCCTAGAGTTCTCGTCTTAATCAGTTCACTTCGTCCAATAACCTGTATGTCCCTCTCCGATGAGGTAATCATGTGTGTGTAGAAGCCAAAACAATCCGAGTAAGTTTAGTAAGCCCGGATCTCAAAATGATAGAGCAATTGTTGGATGAGCCTGGTGACGCATCCGGGATCATTCAGTACAACCTCAGAACCTTCCACAGCTTCAGGTTGCTCTCCATTAAGAATGGGCGTGGATTCGCAAGAACGTTGTGGGGTGTCACATGCTTTTGGTTCGACCTCGTTATGAGGCAGTTATTGCTGCAGGAGAGGTTCATGTCTGTTTTTGGACAATTTAAATCAAGTGAACTGATTTAGACGAGAACGAGATATTCATTCTCAAGTGAAAAACTTGTCATTTTTTAAAATGACCCCTTGTCTAAACACTGGCGAATAGCATGAACAGATTTAAGTAAAACTGTTACATTATTCAATGAAATGATGCAGAACTGATTGCTACGGAATATGGTATAAATATGTTTTCATTTCTTAATTCTGATTTCCCTGATTGCCATGAGTAGTGACTGATGGGTTTCTTTTGTAGTTGAGTACATTTACAATTTTACACTCTAAAATTTTGTTGATATAAACCTTTGAGACTTTCTCAAGTATGACTGCATTTGAGCTGCGACATTAGATTTCCAACAATGTGTAATGTGGGCCCAGCAAAGCCTCAGATCAGCCTGCGCATACGTGCAGTCTGATCAGAGCCTTTGCTAGTCGCTTGAGTATTCTATGATTGTTTAGCTACTGACTGAACACCATTTGGTGTGTCTAAGGTTAGGAGGCTGCAGAGGCTCATCTGAGTCTACCCTTGTCAAAATACCACATTGTTGGAAATCACATGTCACGGCTCATTCAATCACCCACACTTCTCTGTTACAGGTCCACTGTATGGCATCTGGTAGCAACCCCGCTCCAGTAATGAGCCTGATGTACAACCAGCAGAAACCCTACATTGCACCAAAGTACATGAACAGTACAGAAGGCGGCCAGTTGAAGTTTACCGGACACTTTGATATCCCCATGCAGTTTGACCCTCAGTACGGCACTGAACAAACTTTAACCTGCTCAGCACATGTACCAAACAAGAATTTTGGAAAAACGAAAGTAGCTGGTCTGTCACTGGTCGTCAGTATTGGTAAGATATCTATATATGGCTCAAAATATTTAACCCTTTATGCGCCACTGGCAACAAAAGTGGTCTGCTTTTCTTGTCTGCTGAAATGTTTAAGAAGCCTCTATGGAAAACAGTGTGGACCCAGAGATCAGAGCAGTCTGTTCTGGGTCCACACTGTTTGCTTCTATACTTAATTCGTCAGTTATGCTAGGCAATTATTTGCAGCAGACGACCAGCAGCCGACATTTTCAGATACATTTTTTCTAGGCGCTTTAAGGGTTAACCCATTTTAAAGCCGAATGGAATTTCCCACTCTTATCAGCCAGACCAGACCATTTCCATTTGAAGGGTTGCTGGGTGGTTTTTGTCATTTTCCTGTAAATATTGATAGAACATTTTGTAAGCAAGCAGTGAAGACCCTGATCAGTCAGTGCATTCTGTGGCATCGATTCTTGGTCACTGTTTGCCTATGTCCCAGTAAAAGAAGCTGGGCTGGGGTAAAGGAATATAAGAATCTATCATGAGTGTGAGGGTGGGATAGAAAAGTCCGTCCCGAGGATCACCGATTGGCATCACGAGGCTTGCCGAGTGATGACATTCGGTGATCGGGAGGGACGGATTTTTCTATCCCATCCTCACTCGAATAATGGTTTCTTTTTCTTGCTTACCACTTAATACCTCATTTATATTGGAAAAAAAAACTTGAAAAAAGACCTAAATAGGCTGAGATGTGACATGATGACGTCATTTTAACATAATGAAGTCACGGATCACCGTGCAGACAGTGTGCGGCTGTTCGATTTTTATCTTTCCCTAGGGCTGGTACGGGTGTGTGAAATAGAAATATCTCACATGGGTAAAAACGACGGGAATCCCAATCTGGTGTGCGAGAACACTCTGTGTTCTAGTCATTATATGATATCCCCATGTAGCACTCGTAGTCAACTCCATATGTTTGAATTATAAAATATTAAGAAATGTTAGTCTTGCCTTCACATGGTTAGCTCAGACGTGAAAAGTATTTGAATATATTGAGGTAAAAGTAGATATCTGTCAGCTAAATGAAAAAAAATGCACAAATAGATACTTATCAACTTGATACTTGTTTTATACTTGATACATTGTAGAATGGTGGGCACAGAGTGTTACACCATTCTCAATTCACTAGAAGTCGCAAGCAGGAGATACTATAATTGAGCTGGGACATGTGATATCCACCAATATGACATTTTGACAAGTGTAGACTCAGATGACCCTGTGCAGCCTCCTTTGAAGCTTAGAAATGCCTAAATGAGTTCGCTCAGTAGCTTAAATTAACAGTCATAAAATATTCAAGCGACTAGCAAAGGCTCTGATCAGACTGCAGGGCTGATCAGAGCCTTTGCTGGTCACGCATACCACATTGTTAGAAATCTCATGTTGCGGCTCATATGGTTTGTGCGTCTGTACATGAAGATAATTCAGGAGCTTTTAGGAAGTGGGTTATCGCCCATACAGATGCAAAACCATACAATAACTTGCTTATTCCACCAGCATGCATTTACACTTTAATACATTGCGAGATTTTGGACAGTAAACATTGAAATGTCAATGAAGGAGCAATTACTTTAAATCTGTAAATTTTTGTGAGAATTTATTTCAGTGAATAGCGTTAAGACATATTTGCAATGCTAAATATTCGTGACTAGGGCATGATTTACCTATATCAGTAAACTACAGTGATTTTGCCATTTCGCGAGGATTTCATTTTCATGAAACTTCGCTTAAAGTATATTAAACTTTGGGTTTAATTTTTTTCCAGATAAACCAGATATAATGTGCGCAAACGCTACTTCAATGCTGAATGACAAGAGAGTAAAACTTACATGTAATATCTCTACACCTGCTGGTCTTGAACACATTGGCTGTAATAAAGTGTTCTGGGAGCTGCCCGAAATTCAGGTGAAAATTCCAACCCTGGGGGATACCTCTGTGAGAAGGAAGAAGACACAGAATATGGATATACTAGAGGGCTCCTGTTTGGTAAGTGGCAGAATATCTCTTGACTTTTTACAGTTATAATGACGGTATGCCGCGGCCCCAGCGCTCAAGGCATATAAAGTGCACACGGCACACCCAGTTTTATGCACCCACTGAGGCTTCAATAAAGGAATCCTGACTGTGTCCCATCAGTATCCTATGCCTGTTTGTGTTAGGTGAAAGTGTGGGGCATTATTAGTTTGAATTTTGGAAATGTTCTAAAGCAGGGTCCAATCTTGTAGGGATCGAAGTGAAATTTTGCCTGCACAGTGTCATCCCCACTGTTCCTGAATATATAAGTTTTTTATTCGGCCTGGAAGGGCAAGGAGTTTTATTAATGTTTATGTTTGCCACTCCCCCTAATGGTGAGCTGTAAGAATATCTCTTTGCCAACTTGGTCGTTTTCACACTGTTTGCTGAAAGGAAAACAGTGGCTCAGTGGTAGAAAGCTCGACTCATTGCGCCCTTGAGCAAAACACTTTTATCAATTGCTTAGTACTGGTTTAACACAGGAAGGCTTATCCCACATGTCTGAAAAATAGTTGACTGGGACAAAATCAAAACAAACAAATTGTTGTCTGTTGATTATTTTCAAAATCATTTTCGAAAAATTCTTTCAGGAATACCATTAGTGTCAAACAGTTTGGATTCAGATCAGGCCGACATCACGTCGGGCCTGATCTGGATCCAAGCTATTTGTAGAGGTTATCAACAGAGGAGAGTAGTAGGCATTTTCTTCTGATACATGCTCCCTTACCAATCGATGCACCTTTTCACATTTGTCAAAAAAGAGCTCACTATAAATTATACAGTAACAGCCTGTATACAGGGATTTTCCTAGGCCTGTTTTGAGGCTGAGTATCGGCCCCAATTCCCAATTCAAAAATGAAAACTTCCCAAAATGGTGTATATCATTTCAAATTTTTTAGTTCTACATTTTTAGTGTAAATTTCATGAAGATCCGAACAAAAATACCAAAGTTACAAATGCATGAAAATTTGCATAAAAATGCGAATGAAAACAGGTTTTCAATTAGCATTTTTATGCAAATTTTCATGAGTTTTGATGGAGGGCAATAAAAGCAACAATTTCAAATATTTTCCGGCTTTATACTGCTTATTTCTTATATGTTTTTTAATCCATAATAAACGGCTGTATAAAGTTTTCCCTAATTTGATGGTTAAAAATGCTTTGTTCCCAAGTTCAACAGGCCCCTGGCCCCAACTTCAGAAAAGTAGGAGAATCCCTGATATATATTGAGGATCTTGCGTCATTGTAGCTGCTCATGTATTATTGAATTTATTAAACAAGTTCATAGGTTCAGCTTAACAAAATTTTTGAGCGAAAAATGTAAATATTTTCTAATCGTTCAGTTGGAACATATGTTTAGGGTGCTCAAAAGAACCGTCTCATGGAGACAGTTCTTTTGAGTACCCACAACATATGTTTTGGTTGAGAAATAAGAAAATTATTTTTTGGTACGCACTAGATTAACTAAAGGCCTGAGGTTGAGAAAAAGAGATAAGTTGCAAGGCTTGCCTAGCATTAAATCGCTATTTCAAAATGAGTAATAAATTCAGTGATACAACAACACAAATATTAGATTCTATTTATCATAATAGAATTATTTTGAAATCATTGTCAGACTCAAATATTTGGCATGACACAAAGATACACAACATTATTATTTTTATGGACGTCATTGCATACCGCTACTAAATATGTAAACCACAATAGTGTTTTAACTATTTTGATGTATGGCATGAGGAGTGCGTTGGCTCAGTGGTAGAGTGCTTGACTACAGATCGTGAGGTTGCGGGTTCTAGCCTCAAGAGGCACAGACCTGGGGTACGGTAAATGTTCTAAAATTTCGAACACTCTAAAATTACGAACACCTAAAATTATCACCGAAAATAATTTTTAAAACATCCTAAAAAATCGAACACTGCCCTTTTTCAGAAAAGTGAATTTCTAAAATTACGAACACACGTTATTTTCGGGAGGAATCGATGTCTGTTTATCTGTTTGTCCCATCTGTGTTCGGTATACTTCTACCGTACAGCACGTGAGCGGTATCGACATTTGGAAGGTTCCATTCTACTTAGATGGGTAATCTGGCACGTGACGTTCTATTTCGCATGCCAGCGCGCGACGTTATACATTATTCAAGGTCACCAGCATTGACGAACTTGATGCACTGACAAGTTCTTGCAACGATTCTGAAACTGCTTTGACTAACCCTATTGAGTATATGTATCCACCCAAATGGCTGAGATCATTATTTATGACCAGAGGTCGCGATTCAGCCAATTGTACGTGAAATATGCACGTTGACACACGCATAGTGTACTGTGACACGTACTCGTTTTTTTTCTAAAGAGAGAGAGTTGCGGAAAATGAGACGATCACTTAAGAGAATGAAATAAGTTGATGTAGTGATTGCCGTGGACGTTTGGAACACAAGGGGTAATTCGGTTTCGTGCAAAATGCAGAGAAAATCGTGCAAGTCGCATGTTTTTTTCTCACCGAGACATCCAATGCGGAAAATAAAGCCATCGTACAGTATATTTAATGTATACCGACAATGCTGCAAGAACTTGCACGTGGTCATCATCTCATTTTTATTCACGGTACATTACCGTTAACTTAAGGCTTATATATGTGTGATTCTCAGGTTATCCGACGGACACGCCCGACCCTCCCCTCCCTTTTAAGCATTTTAAAGGATTTCCCAGTTCAGCAATATGTCCAAGCAGGGCACTTCTATCATTCTAATTCTATGCGTGTGCTCTTTTTTTGAACACAGCTTGGACCCGGGCATGAAATCAACTTGCGCGGAGCCCCATATGAGCTTGTAAATACCCTGCTGGTACTTATGACAGATGTGATCAGCGCAGGCTCAGGAGAGCATGTGTGTTTGCACAATCTTGTCAGGGTCTCGCTCACTAACAAAGTTTAAAGTGGATGAAGACTAGCCAAATAAGAATTCAAGACATCTACGTACATTATCTTTAAACTACTTGTCAGCGGTTTTAATCAAATTCCTCAAAATGGAACGTTTTAACAAACTGTTGAGCCGATCGCGGCGTGTTTGTCCTCATGAAACTGCACATGGAAGGTCCGAGTGCATTACCGGTATAATGTACGCACAGACGCACATACACGTACCAAGAAATAAATTGATTGTAGCATGATTCTGCATCTTGATGAATTTAATATTTACATATTCAATTTCATGAAATAAGCCAGCTATGCCAGCAGCGAAGGCTCAGACGAGCCTGCGCACCCACGGAAAATCGCCAGCCCACAAACACATAGAAGAAATGCGTGAAAGGCTGTGAATTTAAAATCAGTAAAGCGGACATCTCGGAATTCGCTTGGTTTACTACACGTCTGTAGATGAATGTACCCTGACTTTGTTACATGCGAAGATCAGTCTGCGCAACGCACAGCCTTACCAGCACCTTTGTTTCTAGAACAAAACATTAAACATTTTGTCGGGCCAGATCTGGGCCCAGCTGTCTGCTAAATTAGTTTGTAACAGGGGGGGGGGGGGGGGGGGGGGGGCCCGGTACTGCTAATAGAATCAGCCGCAGACAAAGGGACAGGGTAATGGTTCACGGACATGGTTTGAGATCAAAGTAGCCGACTATCAGACCACGTGTTGTTGTTGTTTTAAGACTCGGGTAGCACGCGGTGGGAATTGGCGCACGAAAACGGACTTAGCACACCAAACATAATTGCCTAGCTGTGTCTCCTTTTCATGGGTTTGCATGAAAAAAAAAAAACCCCAATTACAATGAACTCGAGCATGAACGGCGCACTGCTTGCATGAAAAACTAGATTTGTGGTACTTGTCTGAATTTTTCCTTTTCTTTGAGATATGAAAGTACCCAGCGTATCGTACGCATCGGCTCGAAGCCAATATATCATAAATTGAGCCGCGACACAGTGTGGCATTCTGACGAGTGTAGACTCAGACGAGCCTGTGCAACCTCCTTTTAAGCTCACAAACTCTAAACAATGTTCAGTCAGTAGCTTAACACTCATAGAATATACAAGCGACTAGCAAAGGCTCTGATCAGACTGTGCATATGCGCAGGCTGATCTGTGGCTTTGCTGATTGTTGGAAATCTCATGTCACGGCTCAATTACATTCTTTCGAGGCATCGGACGCAAAGTCGGACATTAATTCTTGCTCGGACCCAGTATGTTTATTGGGTCCGAGATTCTTGCCCCTGATTTGGTTTGGCAAGACCTCGGAGATCTTCTGGATCCAAACTATTTTCAAACTTTGAAAGCAGGAGGGAGAGAGAGAGACTATATAGCGCTTGCATACGAATCTCTTGTAATCTCGAAAAATATCATGAATGGGTGCTGAAAAGCCTCTTGTGCGCATCGGCTTTTGCACGACAAAGTCGGATATTCGACGATATTGATGCTTTGTATGCTTTCTATCGCATTCCCAAATGTTTAAATTGACGAAACATTCTTTCCTGAATTCCATTCGGATCTGAATGCTGGCTTGGTTGTTCTGAGAATTTCAGGGGATTCGATCTAGTATTGCTAAGGGGTCCGGACCCCCTGTCCCCCCTCTGGATCCGCGCATGGGACCGGACAATGTATACACTTATTGAGATATACTGAAAATCCATTTTATCGTGCGCATCGGCTTTTGTACGACACTTTGCATACTTTCTATCGCATGCACAAATTTTTAAATTGACGAAACATTCTTTCTTGAATTCCATTCGGGTCTGATCTGGATCCAAACCGTTTTTGCAAATGTAAATAGAGAGAGAAAGAGAGAGAGACTGGTACATGCACATCATTTCGGGAAAATCAAAGTGCATCGACAGATCGACGGAGAGAGAGAGAGAGAGAGAGAGAGAGAGAGAGAGAGAGAGAGAGAGAGAGAGAGAGAGAGAGAGAGAGAGAGAGAGAGAGAGAGAGAGAGAGAGAGAGAGAGAGAGAGAGAGAGAGAGAGAGAGAGAGAGAGAGAGAGAGAGAGAGAGAGAGAGAGAGAGAGAGAGAGAGAGAGAGAGAGAGAGAGAGAGAGAGAGAGAGAGAGAGAGGAGGGGGGGGGGGGGGGGTGTTCTTTTTTTGAATTTCGTCATTTTTTTTAACTCGGAGAACTCGTCTACGTATTTCAAAGCTTCGTGTATATCTTTGTAAAAGATTCTGATCGACAAGATGTCCTTGAGTGACTGTATTACATTATAAACGGCATTTGCGCAGATGGAGAGCAAGCGAAAGCGTTTTTGTTTTCTGAAGGAAGAACGAAAGTGTAGCGATTCATCGGTAGTCCGAGGTTAAATAAGTGGACTTTTACGACTTGTAAGTAAATTGAGTGACATAACATGCACGTGCCTGGCTCTCGACTTGGCAATTACCGCACGTGCTGGACATTTTACTGACTCAGTCCGCGGTTGAAAAGAAAAACGAGAAGATAGCGCAGAATCATATCGCCGTGTTTTCAACGCGTAACCGTCGTTTCTACCACACTTTTACATGCATATATACCGTTTTTGCTCATGCTAAAGACCACATTCTAAAATTAGGAACACAAGCACTTTTTCTGAAACGTAATTTCTAAAATTACGAACAGCGGAAAAAATAATTATTTTTTAGTGTTCGAAATTTTAGAACATTTACCGTAATTGTAATTTAATTGTATAATGAATTACATTTTCAAAGTAATGGAAAGTAATTTGTTATGGGCCTTTGAAGCATGGCTTAAATCAAACATTCATTTTGATTGCAGAGGTCCGAAACTATTAAATGCATGTATATTAAGTTGAGTTTTTATTGTATTGAATGCTAGAGATAGAAATGAATCTAAATATCTTTCAATTGTTTTTCTGAGTATACCATATGTAAGGCCAAATAAAACATACCTGTGCTTAGGGTAACCCGATCCTACCTAAATTTACTGGTGAAACCTGGATTTTTTTTTTCTGATTTTTTTGGAAAAATATAATTTTATGCATTTTTTAAAGGCAAACAAATGCCTTTCAAAATGCATAAAATTAGATTTTTTTCCAGCCAAAAAAAAAATATTAAAAAAAATGTGTGCCTACCTTGCCTTAAATTTTCAACCCTTTTACTCACAATTTAACACACTTTATTTGGCCTACTCAGGACTTTAGATACAAGTGTGTAACAGAAAAGTAATTTTCTTATTTCTCAACCAAAACATATGTTGTAGGTCTCAATGAGCACCCAAAACATACGTTAAAACTGATGGGTTAGAAAATATTTACAATTTTGTGTTTATGCTTTGTGGCTTACTCTTTGTTGTGTTTTCAGCCAAAGCCAGAAGCACAAGTTCTAGAGACTACCCTGTTGATATACCATGTGAAAGATCTACATTTTGAGACCAGTTACTTTGTACAGTACGAAGATGGTGGTAATATCTACAGAGTACCAGTCTTACTCTACCAGAAAGGTACTTGTAATACACAATTTTATATGCCTATTTTGAAATTAATAAAGACATATGCTTTAACCTAAATCACGTTTAATGTAATCCCTTCTGATGCTAGTGACCCAAAAGGGTTGATGCGTAGCTAAGCATCAAGCAAACAAATAAATATATATACCCATTTTTGGAAAAAAAAAATGGAAGATATGTTGGAGATAATTTCAGGCGAGATATTGAGAGATTAGTTCATTTTCTGGTTTCGCTCAAAATCAACCCCATACACTGCTTTAGAAAAGGAATGAGTTATACTATCTACTATATACTCGTTTACCTGTTGTGGACTCCTGGTTAACACGTGTGTAAGGAATAGTGTGAATGGTACTACTGTATGTTAAACTTACTATTTAAAACTCAATGTTTTATGTTTTTCGCATTGATTTTCGGCTATAACTTTAAAATTTAAGCAAACTGTGTTTGCGATGAAAGTTGTAGAGAAACATTAGCACCAACTTCTCCAATTGAGCCAGTGCATGAGATTTCCAACAATGTGGCATTTTGACATGTGTAGGCTCAGACAGGCCTGTGTAGCCTCCCTTTAAGCTTAGGAACTCCAAATGGTGTTCAGTCAGTAGTTTAACAAACATAGAATACTCAAGCGACTAGCAAAGGCTCTGATCAGACTGCGCGAATGCGCAGGCTGGTCTGAGCCTTTGCTGGTCGCACATACCACATTGTTGGAAATCTCATGCACTGGCTCAATTGGTTTCAACGTCCAAGATGATGCACTTAGCTCTGCGAATAGATGCACTTTTTGAGCATTTTAAGCAAAATTAAGCGCAAATAAACTAAGTTAAAAGTGCCAGTCAGAAAGTTGCATTGCGCCACCTTAATTCACTAACTGAAGCGATGGATGGCTTGTTTAAATATAATGGAAATCATGCCTGATTCGCTTGTGAGTTAAGCTGATTTGGCCATCTCAAAATTGTCCATTTTGGTGTAAGTATGTAAGAGAAAAATGGCATGTTACACGTAATTTCAGCTTAAGTACTGGCAACTTATCATACTCAAGTTGATTTTGCATATGCACAGTAAATTCTGGGTATGCTACCTGCAGGATTATGCCAGGCATAACCGTTGAATAGTGATATTCGCCACTTGTTAATATTCTTTTGAGACAAACACTTCACGCCTCTATGAAATTTACCTGTCAATAGAATACTTAGAAAATTTGGCTAAATTCAATACATCTATATACACAAAAGTCTATTTGGGCCACAAACTTCGGTCAAGTTTTGTAGAAATTGGCGCTATTTTTTTCTCTACAACTTTCATCGCGAACACAATTTGCAAAAATTAAAAGTAAATTTGAGTTTAATAAATATATATTTTATTATTTATTTTCAGTATCATCGGCTCACCTGGTCTTCCCATCGTTGTTGACATGTATCGTGGTGGCATTGATCTCCAAGCTGACCTTGTAATGATCCATCCGTGTAGCATCCATCTTTAGCAATTGAGCCACCAGTTGAAAATATGCACCTTAAACAAGGTCTGAGGGAGGGCCGTCTTAACATGACACTGTCTATTACATAATAGCACCAGCTTAGTGCAATTTACAAACCCAGATAACACGATGGTAAATGTATACGTTGATTTGGTGGTATTTACGCATATTGCCGGTACTTAATAGACCGGAAGTGGTAGATATTGGTGTTAATACTATATAGAAAACATGCCATATGCCTAAAGGACTATAGAATTAGATCATTTTTAAGTATTCAGTGTGTGTATGGTGATTTATGTAAGCATTTAGGAATAGATTTGAGTACCGATCATCCAGATCGGTACTCGAATTTATTCCTAAATGCTTACATAAATCTCCATGTGGATGCCGAGTACTTAAAAATGATCTACTTCTATAGTCCTTTAGGCATATCGCATGTTTTTCTATATAGTATTAACACCAATATCTACCACTTCCGGTCTATGAAGTACCGGCAATACGCGTTAATACCACCAAATCGGCGTATACATTTACCAGTGTGGATTAGTGCACTTTAAAAAGTAAAGATATTTTGCTCGATTCTCCACAGGTAGTTGTGATACCCATGTACATACTGATCAGTCTCTATCTGTCAGAGCTAACATCCTACAGAGGACAAAATAAAAAAAAAAAACATTTAAAAAAATACTGTTAGCTGGAATCTTTGAGTGCATGTATGGTTGTTATATAGCTATTAGTACACCACCTTTCCTAATATTCTAAAGTGTGCTGCCAGTTTTTTATAGGGCATGCCCAGTCTCTATTTCTAAAATAGGGCAAATCCTTTAAGATAATAAAAAGTTCTCTTTTAAAAGTGTAGATGTGTCTACCCTATATTGGTGTAATTATCCCTTTTGCAACATCTACTAAAAAACTGATCAGTTTGGATGAATGTCAGGGTACCTGCTGCACACAACTTGCCTTAAGGTGTAGATTTTCAACAAATGGCTAAAAAAATAGGTTTAACAAATTATCATTGAACTGACAGTGACTGTCGTTGTACAAACTATCAACATGTCTTGTGCTGTGAAATATGTGGACATTATTGTTACATGTCGGAACGAAAGTGAATACGAGGCAAAAAATTTACCATGCTGCGAGAAACCGGTCCTCTGAGCATATGGGCAAACTTGTCTTGAACATGCAGCTAAGGGATGGTCAAATGTCTGCTTTATGGAGGTTAGCAGGCCTCCATGTATGGACTTTCAAAGCTGCCAATGAAATTTGTAAGAACATTCAGGATTAATCCTGAATTCAGGATTTTGAGGCTGACTTTCCATAGAAAGTCAGCCTCAAAATGTTGAATTGGGCAGATTATAATAGCTTCTCTGATTTAGTTTTCAGATTATCTAAACACAATCATTAAAACTTGAAATTATTCATTTTTATAGGCATCCTGCAATTTTTTAAAATTTGAATTTCTAAACTTCAGGATTTTGGAAATTTTGAACTTTCAATCATGTGAGAAAATAATTGCAATTTTACATGCAAGATTTGCTCATCTGGACCTATGCATCAGCCCTCGCAGATATGCAAATTGATCTGGACCCTTTATTTCCTGTATAGGCTGGAAGGACCCTTTTCTTAAAGTGTTGGTTAAATATTTAATAGACTAAGCGACGAGAAGTAAAAATAAAATCATGTTCATTTAAATGCTTGTAGATAAAAATCCGATTTTAAAGCAATATAGGCACAAATATATTAGAAATATGCAGAAATAGTTAATGGAACAGTAAATCGAAGGTGTGAGGACTTAAAAAAAATATGTGTAGAAAAAGAATTGGAGCATATGAAACAATCCAGTAAAAAAAAGAACAAAATAAATTGTTCGAAAAGCGTACATACAGGGTTCGCACAGGCTTGAAAAGTACTTGAATTTAGAGGGCTTTCTTGAAAAGTCTTTGAAAATAAAATGTGCCTTGAAAAGAACTGGAAAATCATGAAAAGTCCTTGAATTCTTGTATTTTCTTTAGGAATTAACACTGTTGATAGAGATCTAAATCAGAATAAAACTTTTGTGCCTTTATTTGGTGCAGCAAATGCTGCACCAAATAAAGGCACAACAATTTTATGCTAATTTTCTGAAATAGAATTTTAACACTTAACTCCGGACTTTTCATAAACTTTAGTCCTTGAAAACTGAAGGATAGTCTTAAAATATCCTTGAAAAGTCCTTGAATTTTACTCAAACTTGCCTGTATGAACCCTGGTATATGACGACGGAAGATAAATCCAGATCCATTTCAGATTTAGAATGCTCAATAGAACAGAAACCTCATGTAGATTGGAAAAAAAAGATTGAATTCATTTGTATACATAACTCATTAACATCATAATACTCTGTTTAACTCACACAATATAGGGGAGCACAATGACTACTTGGTTGTGTGCTCGACTTGAGATCAAGGGGTCTTGGGTTCGAACCTCACTGGAGGCATTGTGTTCTACAGCATTGTACTGGTAATCACCCAGAAAACCATCGTACAATGACCATAACCAATTGACTTGGACGTGAAGCTAAAAAAAACTAATGCAATAACCAGCTGAACCAAAATGTTGTCAGTGCTCAAAAGAACCATCTCGTTAAAAGAGATGGTTCTTTTTAGTACTGACAGCAAAATTTTTGGTTTTGAAGTTAAAATGTGAAAAAAAACCCTTTAAATTTGTGCATATTGTGGTTTCTTAAAAGAACCATCCCAATTTAAATGTATATAATAGTTAATCAAATTCTGCTTCAAACATGGGCTTATCTGGAACTGTTTCAAATGTAGTACCGTATTCAGCCTAATAAGCACACATTGTACATAAAATTTTCAGAATTCTATACACTCGTCTGATGCAGACACCTGATTGGATCCAGACTTTTGTGTATGCCAGTTATGAAGACTCTTGCGAGGTGGCATGATGCACAAACTCATTTGAGCCTTAAATGCTGCTTGCCAATATAGCCCAAATAGAGTATAGAACCAATAAAGTTGTCTGAGTGCGTCTCTAAAAATGTGTGCTTATTATGTTGAGTACTTTAATCTGTTTCTTGTTGGTAATTTCTGTTGGTTAAACTTTATATCAATGCATATTGTATTGTGTTAATTTTTACAAGAACATAATCAATATGTACAGTTTATATCTGTTGAATCAAAATAGCATTTACAAATGTTGAGACATACACAGAGGTACCAGGATGTACATAGAAACACTGAACTGGAAACCAGCTTCCTTTGATCCTGCACAAGACAGGGACAACGCTGACCTAAATTGGGGCCAATTATTGGCTCTGCCTGACGTGCGTTAGTTTCAGGGGTGGAATTTCTACTCATCTTACATGCCCATATGTGTTTTTAAATTCAATAATAAACATTGGAAATTGGCAAAATTTCTTCTCGTCCTGCAGCATTAGTGAGGGAACAGATTTTTTCGGGCCGGAGTTTTTTTTTTTTTTTTTTACTTCTCTCTGAAGCTTTGATCAATCAACTGTAAAAAACAATTGGCGTGTGCGGGTTTTCCAGATAATTTCAAATCTTCTGCAGTAGATATTAAAATTTACTGAATGCAGCATATTACAGTAAAAATGTTTGGATATTTTGCATTTCATACCTTCTTTTTGTAGATTAGTTAAGAGTGCATACCAAAAAAAATGATTTTCTTATTTCTCAACCAAAACATGTTGCGGGTACTCAAAAGAACTGTCTCAATGAGACGGTTCTTTTGAGCAACCAGCATATATGTTAAAACTGATGGGTAAGAAAAGATTTACAATTTTTCGCTGAAACATTTTGCTTATCTAAACCTGTGAGATCATTTCTCACCTGCAGTACTCTCATTTGCAAAAGTTTCTTCAATTTAGGGAAGCATTTTATTCATTTGAACAACTAGGAAGCTGGTTAACATTTCAACTTGTACCAAACTAACACTAAATCTTAAGCCAATATTGACCCACCAGCAAAATGCCATTTAAATGGGGTTTTGGCGGTGGGCTGTAAGTGGTACGCTTTAGTGTGTTTGCTGGAATATATATAGCTGTCGGGAGCGCAGTGGCTCAGTGGTAGAGCGCTTGACTCGAGACCGAGAGGCCGCGGGTTCGAGCCTCACCGGCGTCACTGCGTTGTTGTCCTTGAGCAAGACACATTTATCCTAGCTTAGTACTGGTTCAACCCAGGAAGACCGTCCCTGTTTAACTGAAAGATTGTTGATGGGACATAAAGAATCAAATCAAACAAACAAATATATAGCTGTCATTTTAAGAAAGGATGGAATCTTTGAAAAGTTTGTGGAAACTAGAAATCAGAATGGTGATGTGGGAGGCCTGCTAGAAATGTAAGGCTGCCTGCATGACAAAATTTAAACTAACAAATTGACCTAAATAATGTTGGTGCTCTGTGAAGACTGATCAGTCTGGGCTTCCACATGCAGTAAGCTCAGGGTATTCACTTCCCATAGAGCACACAGCCATCTGAGTGTTTCACCTGTGGCTTTGTCAGGCTTTTGCTGAAATGCCTATTTTTTGCAATTGACCATCTTTGCTTCTTCTCGATTTGTTAAAATGTTTTAAGTAGTTTTGTTAATGCGCTGTCAGAAGAGATTGCATTCCAAATTAAATGACAGTTTTTGTAAATAAAATTTTTAGAAAGTGTCAGTCCAAAGCATTCCATTAAAAAGTGCTTATATTGTTATTCTTTCCTTTACCATTAAGAAAAAACTCCACATTTGAGCCATGACATGTAATTACTAACAAAGTGGTATTTTGACACGTGTAAACTCATGAGCCTGTGCAGCCTTCTTTTATGCTTAGAAACTCCAAATGCTGTTCGGTCAGTAGCTTAACAGCCATAGAATATTCATGCGACTAGCAAAGGCTCTGATCAGACTGCGCGTATGCACAGGCTGATCTTAGGCTTTGCTGGTCGCACATACCACATTGTTGGAAATCTCATGTCACGGCTCATTTCCTTTGTAACAAAAGTAGTTTTTACTGATATTATTATTGTCAAAATATTCTTGTACACAGAACATGTCAGGAGCAGGATGGAATATTGTTATTCAATATTAAAGTAAAAATGATGCAAGCAAAATAATTACTGATCAGACTGCTTGCTTGTCTAAGGAATCAAATTATGTAAATAGGAAGCCTTCACAAACCAAATTACTCAATGACCAACAGGAAAACCTTGTGCAACAAAATAGTTCCTGATAACTGATGAGGCTGCATTGGTTGGCATTCACATAGATCATTATTAGAATTATGCGATTTTCCATGCCCCCAGATAAAAGAGCAATTAAAGATTAATTTTCCTTTTTGTCACCCAAAGCATATCTTGTGGATACTCAAAAGAGCCGTCTCAATGAGACGGTTCTTTTGAGCACCCAAAACATATATTTAATCTGATGATTAGAAAAAATCGTGATTTTTAACTCTAAGTTTTTGCTAATATCTGAGTTTAAGGAGATTATGTTAAGATAAGCAGGATGTAAAGGGATGGAATTCGCTTGCTTAATGAAGTAACTTTTAGTCAAGAGACTCTTTAGACTAGCTTTATGTATATGCTGACTGCTAACTTTCCTGTTTGTTGTTTCATTCATTATAATATATTCACTCTAGATTTGGGGGAATTGTCCTGTTGCTGTTGCATTTTAAAACACATTCTTGCCATGCATTTAACATCAAAGCAGTATATTGAAACAACATTGTAATGGAACATGATGGTATTAATTCAACATTGTTTTAACAACTAATTTTTCTGGGCTATGAATTGGGGGTGAGTGATGATGGTCTCCAAGAGGCCAAACTGGCTGTATTTGACCAAATATATTTTTTGAATAACTTGATCACAATTCTACATCCTCCCCTATTTTGAAAATTATAGATCTAGATCAGAATCCAGTTTTCATCCATTTTAATTTTGAAATAGCACATCTTAATTGACTGGAAATAAGTAATTAATATATGAGCCGTGGCATGTGATTTCCAACAATGTGGCATTTTGAAAAGTGTAGGCTCAGACAAGCCTGTGCGCTGCCTCCTCTGAAGCTAAGAAACTCCAAATGATGTTCAGCCAGTAGCTTAATATTCATAGAATATGCAAGCAACTAGCAAAGGCTCTGATCAGACTGCGCATATGCGCAGGCTGGTCTGGGCCTTTGCTGGTTGCACATACCACATTGTTGGAAATCTCATGTTGTGGCTCAAATATTGTAAACAACCTGTAATCAGGGAGTGCTTTAAATTGATTCAGCAGCATGTGTGCTGATTATGTTAAATTAGGTGTTTTTTCAGTGCAAACCGGCAGCATTTGATATTCCCTGAATTCGGAGGTGTAATTCATTTATATGACAAATCATTCTCATTTCTTTTGTATACTAATTCATTCATTTATTGTTGTATACAGGTGTAAAGTTTTATCATTTATTAAATGTAAAAAGATTTTCATTGTGTAAGTGGCTGTAAGAAATCAGATCTTAGAATGTACAGGCAGTGAGATTTGTGTATATGTAACAGTTTATTCCAATATACCATATACATGTATATAACATGTCATGTTATAGCTTCCAAATTTTTGACCACGGAATTTTACAAAGGAATTGTAGGAAAATGACCATGAAATATGAGTAAATTATATACAAATCACCAGTAAATGAAGTAAATTTCGAATTGCAGATAAATCCGAGGACTGCAGCTAAGTTTGATTTTGGAAAATTTATGGAATTTTATCGATTTGTTCTGATCCATTTTGTATTGGAGAGAAGCTGATATTTTAGCAATTCACTCTGGAATTTTATCATTTTGATCAGAGTAAATTTCTCTTAGATTTTGCTCTGATCCGCTTAGTTTTTGAATTTCATCATGTTCGTAATGATCCGTAATATTTAAGAGATTCTCAATTATTTGAATACATTTACTGATAATCATGGTCGAAAGCTAATGTAGCCATTATGCTTTCTGATATGTCTCAAAAATACTTTGGTGAAAACTCCTTTTTTCAGTCAGAATGACAAGACATGTATTGAGATTAAATTTAGATATAAAAAGAAAAGCAAATATGATGTTTTAAAGATTGTAAGAAAACTGATTGAATGAAGACAGTGTATGGAATTAGTTGTTAGATCACTTAATTATGAGTTTGTCAAATCTGGACAGCATTGTGAGATATAGGTTGTCGCATTTTTAACTCTTTGGACCCAGATCAGATCAGGTCTGGGTATGTACTGTTTGCCTACATGTCCCAGAAAAAGGACTCAAGGCTTTATAATACACGTTAATGTGTCGAGCAATGAGTGCTTTGGTAACACAGCACATATGCGGAGGCATATCTGAGCCTTCTATTTAACACTTAATTATGCGACAAGTACCAAAATCTCTAAGTCTGTCAGATCAGTTTGTTCTTTCATTATATTATGAGCAGTAACCTGTTTTATCAACCTTTCATGCATAACCCTAGGAGTTTATAAACAAGGGCCTGAAGTGTCACATATGTAAAATCACTATTAAGGTGGTACATTTTTGGAATTGTACATTTTTGAGTACTTATAATTCATAATAAATCAAGATGCTTATTCTAAATTCTGTTAAATCAATTTTTTTTCCAAAAGTCCTGAGATATTTTTAGAATTCTAAAACAGGCCTTTAGTTAACAGTGCATAATTAAAAATAATTTTTCTTCTTTCTCAACCAAAACATATGTTTTTGGTACTCAAAGAACCGTCTCAATGAGACGGTTCTTTTGAGCACCCAAAACGTACATGAAAACTGAAGGGTAAGAAAATATTTACAATTATACGCTAAAAAAATTTGTTTATCTAGACTTTTGTAAAAGTTTGCTTGCTCCTTATTAGTCAACTCATTTTGGGCCTTTGGTATGCTTTTAAGGGCTGCTTTATCAGGATTCTGCTCATATGCCACCATGTATTGGTATTTCTAACTGGAACCTTGCAATATTCCCTGTATTTAAAATGTGTTTCACTAGTAAAATTGTATACATGTACATTTATCCATGTTTGTGTATACAAATAACTGTGTGTATATCTTCATATCAAAATGTACATTTTTAAAACCTGACGCTTTTTGTTATTTTTTCATCTAATAAATGTGTAACTCTTTTCTCGAATTAAGTGTTTTTGTATTATATATTTGTTATTTAACATTTTATATATGAAAATCCAATGTAAACCATCCATATATACATGTACCTCGACATGAAAAAACCTGACCTTGTACAACAAAGGTGCAGACCAGCCTGATCAATGCCTTAGATAGGAGGGTTCTTTCTTACAACAATACCTAATTAAACCCTATCCCAACTTGATATGCCAACATGGGTGTTTGAGGTTTTTGGACATATGCGAAATGTGTGCTGGCCCAGATTTGTTGTAAACCAAATGGTTCAGAGTTCAGTTACACATACAGTAAATTTTCTAACATTTTGTTCCGGCTGATGTTCACAAAATGCTTGTCAGTATAGCAAACCGGAAAGACCAGAAGCAGTCTAATCTGGGCCTGCGCTGTTTGTCTAAGCCTTTTTGGCAAGCAATTGGTGTTCAAAATTTTAGAACATAAAAAAGAATTTGTGCTAACAATTTTATTAAAATTCGAATATTTTGGAACATTTACTGTCAGAATGTAAGCAAAATTTGAAACTTTAGAAAATTTACCGTAACAACTTAAGCAAAAATTCAAAATTCTACAACTGTAAAAGTTTTAGCAAAATTTGGGGCTTTCTCTAAATTTGATTAGTCTGAAAGTATATTATTCCCTGATTTAAGTGAAGTAGAACAACTAATTTTGAGTAGGTTATTAAAGCTGGTGCAGAAATAGAGATCAACAACATTTTAGAATGCAGGGAGAATTTCCCAAGGGCATTGGAAAACGGATAAAATTATTTTCCCTTGACTTGAGGAAAAATGAATAAGCCCACAAATGCATTTTAAAACCTAGTATAAAAGGGTTTTACTCTACTATTCCAATACATATCCAGCTATTCTTGTGAAGTTATGTACCTGACAGGTACCATTCTAGCTTTGCCTTGTAGATCTCTTTAGATAACAATTACATAATTAAGGGATCCACCCATTTTCAGCTCTTGACCCTTGCCACGCTGAATATCTTATGTACATGTACTTCCCCCTATTTTATCCTATTAACCTGCAACATTCAGTTTTAATCTTCATGTATTTTCAATCTGAGAGAAAACCTTTGTGAATCCCGATCTGATGGCTTCATCAGAAGCCAGCTGATCTGGATCTAGTGTTTTCAAAAAGACAGATCTGGGTTCAGCAGGTTTTTTTTTAGCTCCAGTAGCCATTGGCTCATGGTGAGCTATTGTGATCATTGGATGTCTCGCCGTCAGTTGGCAGCAATTGCTTCATATGACATCTCCTAAACTATTGGCTGGATTTTGATCAAACTTATTAGGAATGATCCTTATATGGTCCTCTTTAAAAAATATTCAAATGGTTCTAGTCCATTGCAAATCTAGGTAATACAGGAAAAAAAATAGATTTTTAAAAAATCTTCTCTGAAACCACAAGGTCTAGAGCTTTGATATAAATTTTGGTATGTAGCATCACCTAGTGGACCTCTACCAAGTTTGTGTAAATTATCACCCAGGGACCAAAAATGGCCATGCCCTGGACGTCACGTTTTACATAGGCTTATATATGTAAAACATGAAAAAATCTTGTCTGAAACCTAAAGGCCTAGAGCCATGATATTTGGTATGTAGCATGACCTAGTGGACATCTACCAAGTTTGTTCAAAATTATGCCATCATGGCCAAAAATGGTCCCGCCCGGGGGTCACATGTTTAACATAGGCTTATATAGGGAAAAACATGAAAAATCGTGTTGTCTGAAACCATAGGGCCTAAACCTTGATATTTGGTATTTACCAAGTTTGTTCAAATTTTGCCCATTGGGCCAATAATAGCTTAACCCAAGGGTCACATGTTTCACATGGCCTTACAGAGGGAATGCATGAAAAAATCATCTCTGAAACCATAAGGCCTAGAGCCTTGATATTTGTTCAGTAGCATCACCAAGTAGACCTCTACCAAGTTTGTTCAAATTATGTCCCGCCCCAGGGATCATATGTTTAGCATAGGCTTATAGAGGGAAAAACATTAAAAAATCTTGTCTGAAACCATAAGGCCTAGAGCCTGGACCTCTACCAAGTTTGTTCAAATTATCCCCCCTGGGCCCAAAACTTGCCCCGCCCCTGGGGGTCACATGTTTTACATAGGTTTATATCTATAGGGAATAACATGGTAAAATCTTGTCTGAAACCATTTCATAGAGCCTTGATATTTGGTATGTAGCATGACCTAGTGGATCTCTACCAAGTTTGTTCAAATTATGCCCTGGGGCCAAAACTGACCCCACCCCAGGTGTCACCAGGGACATGGCCAGTTTTCAACAGATATATATATGTAAGCTTTAAACAAAACTCAGGTGAGCGATTTAGGGCCTCTTGGCCCTCTTGGGTTTATCTTATAATGCTGATAACCTTTGCAAACACTGAGGCACCTTGATAGTATTTCTTAAATATTGTTTGAAAATGTTAATTTTGAAGAAAAAATGGACAGGCACCAAAAATAAGCAAAGTGTGTAGTATTTGGCTGGTTCCCTGATGAAGAAAAAGCTTAGCTTCAGTCTTCTGCTTTCTCTAGCACCCGGGAGGAAACCATCTTGTGGGGTTTCTTTTGCTTGTATTACATAATATCTGTAGATACAATAGTCAGTAACATGGATTCTAATAAAAAATAAGATCTGATGAATTAGTCATGTTTTCAAGTTCAGCTCACCTGAGATGAACAAATCCTATACCATCAGTGTTTTTAAGTACCTTCTCTGAAACTGCTTGGCAAAGAATAAAACACTTAATATGTAGACAACTCTGGCAGGGTACCAAATATTCAGTTGGTAAAATAACCTTCAAAACTTCTCCAGAACCAAATAACCAATGACTGCATGGCCCTTGGAATGTAGCATTTGGGATGTTGGCCCTACCAAGTAAGTTTAAATGATGATAGGTTGACCTTGACATACTTTCTAGCAATGTCAAATTTTAGTCATAATGCATTAATATGGGAAAAAAAACTTTGAAAATGATTTTTGAAGTTTCAAAAACTAGTGAAGCCCAAGTCATTCTATTTACTTGATCTGTTTATTTCAAAGGAATACATATCTAAAAGTTGTGAACATGATGAACTTGGCAATTCTGCTTCAAAGAAAAATAAACACGGTTTTGATTCTGGGGAATGTATATCCCATATCCCTGGGAGGGCCTCAACTAAATAAGAAATGTTAACAAACTGCTAGCCTTTTCAATAATCCTTTTGAACTTGCCCTCTTGTAGTCATGCCCGTTTTTCTCTTGTGTCAGCGCTCCAATCTGCATTTCTTAACAATCACATACTAGAAAGCGTTAATATTGTGAAGATTGATGACTGGGAGGGTGTTCTGTAATTACATACGATTGCATGGGCTCTGTGTTCATGCCCTGGGATGGGGCAAGGGTCAAAATCTCTGTAATCATGTTAGAAAGCATTCATATTTAGAAAATTCATACCTATTAAGGCCCTTAAAAATCCTTTAAATGGAGCCTTGGGTGTATTGAACTATTCCCCAGGATGTGGATAGAGTTCAAAGTCTAGGGCAGCTTTGTAAAATACTTTAAAGCTACATTTAAGTTTTTCAATTTTTACCCGAGTAGCTTTAGCGAAAGCAGGTCTTTAGTGCTACCACGATATATTGACCATGTTTACATTTTTGTGTTTGTAAACAGTGAAATCAAAACATTGGAACTGTTTACCTGTAACGGGTGGCTGCACACAATTAGGCTTTAAGTGGGTATTTTGAATTTGACTGGTAATCATCATGGATAGCTCAGTAGGTAACGACTTGGACAACAGAGCATCAATATGTATATTTTTAGTTAAGTCAGGGGGGGGGGTGGGGGGGGGGGGTTCGAGTCCCCGTAAATGAATGATTTTTTCCCTCTTCATCTTTTATTCTTCACTGTGTAATATTATATTAATTGTATCTTTGTCTATATTTTAATGATATTGCACAATAATTCATCCACTTATGCCATGTACTCCTTAAATTGTTCATCAGCAAACAAGAACACCCAGGTGATATTCAACAGAATATGGCATGTCATCAGGGTCTACACGGTTTGCTTTTACAAGCGGGATACTCGATAACCGAAGTAATTTGGTCACAATGAGCAGCAGACAGATCCAACCTGGTGCAAGTGTTATGGCTTTGAGGCTCAAGATGACATAAATGTTTAATAACATACATGATAAATTGTGGCAAAATATTGGTGTTTCTTCTAAACCAAACACAATTTCACAAACATATATTATGGGTCCCGTCCCTAGAAAATCTGTTTTCGGGGTTAGCATTAAGGTCATGCTCTAACCAGCCAACTAGGCTACAGAGAAGCTAGAATAGCAAACTGTATTCCCCCCTTTAAAAAGGATTTTAATGCGTGTAAGCACGTTTACCATGCTTGTATCAAAAAAATCGTGAGCAAAATGGCGCGCGCAAGAGAATTGTAATCACATTCAAAATAAAAAATGATATAAAAAGTACCCTTGTATGGGGATCGAACCATCAACCTTATGGATAACGGTTTTGTGGCCTATCCACTACACTAGGAAACGCAAGAACAAACATTTAGATATTTTACTCTTTATTTGCATCAAAATACCTGTATAATTCTATAAATAGTTATCTAAAAATATCTTTTTATTGGTAAATATTTACAATAATACAGACTGTCAACAAAGACAGAATATGGCTGTTGCACTATAGTGGGTCCTTTCCACCCGTCAGTCTGTCCGTCTCGATTACTTTTGGGGTGTGTAGTTTGGGTAATCTGTAACTCTAATAGTTTTATTCGAATTTTGCATAATGGCTGTTCACATATTGAAGATGTACATCTCCTATTTTTTGCACATTTGATAAATATTTTCTCATTTTTTACGGGTGTTGGACATTTTTTCCATCCGAAATGTGTAGGGGTGTCTGGTTTGAGTACAGTTTTCATTCCTTTATATTCAAACATTTCATATATTGAAGATGTGCACCTCCTATTTTGTACACATTTCATGAATTCTTTTTCATTTTGTGGATTCTTGAACTTTGACATTTTTTGCTCACCAGAGCCAAAAAGCTCAAGGTGAGCTATTATGATCGGTATTCGTTCATCGTGCGGTGTGCGTCGTGCATAAACTTTTCTTTAAACGACATCTCCCGAATCACTGGTCCAAATTTAAAACTTCACATGTATGTTCCCCATAATGTCCCCTATCAAAATTGCATAAATGATTCCCAACCACTGAACAGAGGGCTACCAGAGCTCCAGATATAATATCTTTTAAACGACATTCCTGAACCACGGGTCCAAATTCAAAATAATTTCACAGAATTATTCCTCAGGATACCCTCTATTAAAATTGCACAAATGGTTTGGCTCAGCTTAACAAAAGGGCCGCCAGAGCTCTAGATAAGGAAGTTCATTTAACGCCATCTCCAGTAACCACTGACCAAAATTCAAAATAATTTCACAGAATTGTTTCTTATGATGTCTTCTACCAAAAATTGCACAAATGGTTCCACTCCACCGAACAGATGGGCTGCCAGAGCTCTAGATAAGAAATATCTTTAAACGACATCTGAACCACAGGTCCAAATTCAAAATAATTTCACAGAACTTTTCCTCAGGATACCTTCTATTAAAATTGCACAAATGGTTCCGCTCGGCTGAACAAAAGGGCTGCCAGAGCTCTAGATAAGAAGAATCGTTTAAACACCCTCCTGAACCATGGGAGCGCAGTGGCTCAGTGGTAGAGTGCTTGACTTGAGACCGAAGGGCCGCGTGTTCGAGCCTCACCGGCGTCACTGCGTTGTGGTCCTTGAGCAAGACACATTTATCCTAGCTTTTATCCTAGCATTTATCAACCCAGGATGACCTGTCCCTATATAACTGAAAGGTTGTTGATGGGACGTAAAGAATCAAATCAAACAAAAAAAACCCTCCTGATTCAAAATGATTTCGCAGAATTGTTCCTTATGATGTCTTCAACCAAAATTGCACAAATGGTTCCAATCCACCAGACAGAGGGCTGCTGGAGCTCTAGATAAGAAATATCTTTAAACGACATCTCCAGTACCACTGCCCTAAATTAAAAGAAAAATCACAAAATTGTTCCTCGTAATGTCCTTTACAAAAATTGATTCCGCTTGACTGAACGCAAGGGCTGCAGGAGCTCCAGATAAAAATCTTTTAAACATCTATACCACAGTTCCAAATTCAAAATAAATTCACATAATTGTTTCTCAGGATTCCCTCTACCAAAATTGCACAAATTGTTTCGCTCTGCTGAACAAAAGGGTCACCAGAGCTCTAGATAAGAAATGTATTTAAATGGCATCTCCTCCTGAACCTCTTGTTTGTTTTGTTGCTTTACGTCCCAAGTCAACAGCTATGGTCATGGCGGGACGGTCAGTTCACCTAACTACACTTTTTCCTGGGCAAGCTTGAACAAGCAGTTAACCAGTACTTCGTGCACATACTTTCGCTTGTAACTGACAACAACCCTTCTTGAAGCGGAAGGGGGGAGAATGACCGTAGAAATTATTTCATGATCAATCTCCACGAAAGTATGGGACCGGGCCGGGATCGAACTCGCGACCCCTGGATCTGCAGTCAGACTCGCATCTGTTGCAAGACACGTTACCGACTGCGCTACGCGGCCAAGTTCAAAATAATTTCACAGAATTGTTCCTAATGATGTCTGTATATGCTTAAGTCTAATAAAACTTCTGTTCTGTTCTGATGTCTCCTAACGTTACCAAAACTGCACAAACGGTTCTGTTCCCCAGAACAAAAGAGCCTTAAGAGCTCTAGAAAAGATATATCTTTAAATACCATTTTCTCCTGAACCACTAGTCCAAAATCAAAATAATTTCACAGAAATGTTTCTCATATTGCCCTCCACTAAAATTGATCAGTTGGTAATACCATGGATACCAGAGCTAAAATTAGAAATATCTTTAAATCACGTCCCCTTAGCCACAGGCCAATATATGATCTAGCCATGTGCCAGGACTCAGGTGAGCGATCACGGGCCATCTTGTTCAATATAATAACGTCAGACGTGCCTTATATTACGACGCTGGAGGTAAGTGAAGTTTTACATCCACTTGATCCTACCAAATCCACAGGTATCGATGGGCTAGGTCCAAGACTCCTTAAATGGTAGCAAACATTTTGTCACCGCCGATTGCCTCCCTAATCAACAAAAGCATTCATACAGTCGAGTCACGTAAGGGCTACGTGCATAAAGGGGCTGATATTAATTGAATATGGCCCAAGTACCCTGGGGTACCACTTCAAAGAGTAGCATAGAAAGATTCTCAGAACTTCAAAAGCGAGCTGCGCGAATTGTTCTAAATGCAGCCTACGACACAGTCTCCTCCGACATGTTCAAGACATTAAGATGGTCAACTATACAAAAAAGACAGCTATAATAAGGCAGTACTTACATATAAGGCGTTTAATAACATAACATACTTTAATTATACATATGAATATAGCCTCCACTGAAAAACAAACACAACAACATGATATCCCTGTATGAGAATGATTTTTTCTCTCGAAGGAAAAGATGCAAATACATGATAAACACTATAGTCGGTTATGAGGTTGAAGCGAGAAATGGGTGATAATAAAGTTGTACTGCAATCAGTCTGAAAAGCAAGTACCCTCGTACTGCAGAGCTGACTGTCGAATTTCGAATGGGGAGCCATGCCGGCATCCCGTCAGGGTCTACACTTTTGCTAAAACTAGGATTTTAAAGACACACCTACATTTAAGAAATGAATTTGATTTTTGGAATGTTCATGGAATCATGAATTCTTCAGATCTCTTGCAAAGTAAGTGAAGCCTTCGTAAGTGAAGCCCGTAGGCTTCACGTTAACTTTTCAAGAGACCCGAAGTATTCATGATTCCATATACATTCCGAAAATTGAATTTATTGCTTATATTTACAATTTATTATAAATATCTAAAGTATAGAAACTATACAAAACAGTTTTGTATTTAATAGGTAATTGTATCAACGGATTTGTTGGAGTGTAAAACGGAAAAGGCGAAACAGCCATAGTGAACACGGACAGCCAATGGAGCAAACAAGAAGCTTGTTTTGTATGTGCGACTCACGGTGTGGCTCGCTGTCAATCACAACACCAGCTGGCAAATGAATTCGATGTTCGAAGCGTATTGCACGGGCAGGTGAGCTTGGCAGCTGTCAATCAAATTTATGTCATTCATGAGACTGAGCGTGGATCGCTAAATGTGTTATCCTCTTTAAATAAATTAAAATAAAATGAATAAATAAATAAGACCAACACCATAGAAATTCAGCTTTAAGCTTGCAACATACAAATTTCGCACTGCTCTGTACGCTTTATTATCAGTGACAAGGCATTGAACTTTTCAGCTATTATTCATTACCAGACGTCACCGTTTGAGAACTGAAAAAAAAAACATGATGTCATCAAAATTGGTTTTTGAAATTTCACATTGAAAATGGAAGTGTGCAGCAGTCATGAAACTTTTATCGTCAAAAATGGACAAATCAAGTTCTACTGCGTTTGGCCAACAGTGATCAGATAAAATAAAGTGTGTTTAACCATTTTAGCATGAGCTGCTGTTGAATTTCAAAAATCTCGTAAAATTTCGAAACTTGGAATGCAATATTTTTTTAAAAAAATGTGCAAAAAATCAACCCTAAGCAAAATTTCAATTGTTTGGTATTTTTTTCAAGTTGTAGCCACATACACTTTAATTTTTTTTAAAAAAAACACACACACTGAAAACCCTTTTTTCTTAAAAATCGATTTTTTGCATTTTTATCCTAAAAACTTTGGAGTAAAAGACAAATGTCTCAAACACCGCTGACCTTTTGCCCATTAAAATGCACATATTAATGCAAACAAGAAATATCTTTAAAAAAGATATTCGTCGGCTCTCAAATACTTACAATTTTAACACAACTAAATGACGAAATCCCCTTATACCCACTGTCTTTGCATGCTTGAAAAGGATGTTCCATCTAAAACCAGCTAATTTGGAAGTTGTGGTTATGTTTCTGGTCTATCCTTTGCTTGGTGCTCTTTTAGGCACTTCACCAGCAAAGGCTAGGGAACAATATTATTAGTCCTAAAGTTTTTTTTTAAGAAAACGGGAGATTTTGACGATAAATGCATGTACTGAAACAAACTGAAAACCCGGAAAAAACATGCCATATTGTTGTTTTTGTTGTCGTCAAATAGGCTAGATTCTGCCCGTCTCGTTTCTCAACTTGGAGTAGTTTTCAAGTCTTAAATGGTTTACACTTCCACCACTCTATTTACATATTATGGATGTCTCTATTTACAGAAAAATGCTGAATTACTAAATCGCTTTTGTGTGGGACTAACTCCTATAGCCTGTCTATTTCCATATGGCACCTCGCCATAGCCGGGGTCGTGGAATAAATGCATGTAGACTCAAAAACTGATCGACTAGCTTCCAGTAAGCATGTAAAATCGGGCCCCTCTTGGCCCGCAAGAAAAACACCATCCGAAAAGCGTTTCGATGGCAGGCCAATAGTGACCCGAGATTTGGTGATACATGTTCGTCTGACATACATGTAGTTAAAAGAACTAGAGCTTGTGCTTGTCATCTTCCTAAAGGAAATAGCAAAATACGCTGACACATGTACAGCTGCGCAGGTTGATCAAAGTCTAAGTGTAGGATTGTGGGTTGCGGGCACATTCAAATTGTAGGAAATTATGTGCCATTATTGACATTAAATATCCATCCCCATTATAACACATCTTTTTTTTAAAAAAGATGTATCTTGTTAAGTGCTATTAATAGACATAACAACGTGGATTTTTCGGCTGTCTATTTATAACGCACCATAACTATTTATAACTATAATCGTGTAACGCATTTGATATGGGAAACCATTATGGCTTAAATAAAAAAAATACAAAGATTTGCTTTATATAATGCTGTAAAAGTCCTATAGGATTTAGTGAGTTATTTAATATTGCACTTATTTACTATGTGCAATTAAGCAAGGCATGCAAAGAATGGTAATAAAGTAAATTAGAAATGGTGTACAGCCGAGTTGACCTATATTCCAGATCAATGTCCATTGTTAGGACTAGTGCACAGACTGGTTCTCGGCCATTTACATGGAAATTTTCAAGTTAAATTGCATCTATAATAAGATCGTGTGGTCAGTCTGAGTATTAACCAATGAGGGCATAGTTTTCTAGCTGGTGTGATGAATATTACAATTTAAGAATACTTCTGATTGGCGAAAATTTGCATAAAATTTAGGTTCAAAGCGATAATAGAGCGTCGGCAAAGCCGCCGCAAAAATAGTTTCAGTTTTATTTGTGATGAGTATGAAAGTGACCAATTAGAACTCGATTTCAGTTTACAAAGGGTTAAACCGGTGCAAAATTAGTAATACACATATTTCTGAAATCATTGGTTACACCAGACTTTTTGTCTGTAAAGCTCCTTGATAAATGTATGTATTGTCTATGCTATTGTAGGCTATAAGCATTTGTATGTGTGCTTAAAGGGACAAATATTTGAGCAATAATACTGGTACCACTCATTATGACTCTCTCCAGGGGTCATACTGGTCAGATCAAAAGGACAGCCATAATGAGGTGATTATGACTTCCTTACTGGGGCAATAAAGTGGTCCCATAAAGGGAATAGGTATTTTATGATAAAATATTGATCTTTATCTTAGTGAATGAAATTGTGTTGCATACAGGTAAGTCCCCACTTGAGGCCCCATTAATTTTGTGAGATACTTAAAATGTCCCTTATCAGTTAATCCTTTAATGATCTCTATTGGACAGTAATCTTTGTCTTTAATGCTGAATTCTAACACATCTCGCCTGTAGAGCTAATGCTAAAAACGTTCGTGATTTGATCTTCCGCACAACGGACCTCCAAACAGTAAATTATTATACAACAATTCACTGCTAGAGCTATTTCACACAAATGGACACCTTTTAATTTGTTGTATAATCTATATTCAATCATAATTATTATCATTATTAGCGTTGAATCTGGCTAGACACATTATTGCAGTTACAGTTATCAATTTATACTGCACCGGTAGAGCGGGTTTCCTGCCGTTTATGACGTTTTGCATTCTACAATGCATTTTACGACCGATTGGCGAAACTGCGTTTTTGGCGGTCGGAAACGGTGTGTTAATAAATAGTGAAGTAGAAATACAACACAGAACAATACAGTATACATTAGATCTATATTTTACTCAGCAATACATACATCAATGACGTGAAGCAACAATAACACGTCTTTTTCCCCAGAAGAATCTAAAGTTCTTTAATAACCTATGCAAACAGTTTATACCCCGATCAGGTCTGACAGAGCGTTGGGTCTGATCTGGATCCAACTGTTACAGTTTGCACGGTTTGATATATTCCAATGTTTTATCATGCACACAGTGCGAGTGTATGTTGGTACACAAAGAAGGCTATTCTAGGGTTTGTGCGTCTGTACGGGAAGATAATCCATGAGTGCAGCAACAGGTGCTCGAATTTATGAAAATTTGCTAACTTGTCTGATGCTTAGGGGCCTTCTCTTTAATCCCATCCAAAATTTTCGAGAAATAACAGCCAATGAAAAAAATTGAAAATTTTGACCAAAGTGGTTCATAGATAAAGCATTTTTCTTATACTCGATTTGAACATTTTTTTCAAATCTTTAAATAGTCGAACTTTCGACATTTAAAGCGTGTATCACGCTTTCCTATGCCTAAAATCACTCAGAATTCATATCTTCAAACCCCTGTGAGTGCAGCGATGATAATGACTGAAGTAACGATCCTCTCGTGAGAAGTGTCACCTTGCTCATCATAATGCAATTAGTTTGTCTTTAATCAGTCTACAACCATGACACGTCTCGTGTCACGACAACTGGCTAATTAAAACACTAATTACTCTGAGAGTGAAAGCCCAGGTTAATTGTCCAAACTTCGCTAGCCTAGTTAATTGCTGAAGAGTGATCGGAAATCTGCCACGGTCAACTGAATTCGCTCTCGTGGCAGTTTGTAAACATGTCAAATTCCAACGTCATGGCAAAGTATAA
Source organism: Loripinus fragilis (assembly GCA_964019695.1). Taxonomy (NCBI): domain Eukaryota; kingdom Metazoa; phylum Mollusca; class Bivalvia; order Lucinida; family Lucinidae; genus Loripinus; species Loripinus fragilis. Next base: position 32,564,429 of record OZ026527.1, read on the forward strand.
GAACTTGAAGCTTTTTTCTTTTCAAACATTATACTCGTGGTCTCCGTCTGTATGAACATATCCGTGCGTGATTGAAATTGAAAACTTTAACCATGGAAACTACATCTTTGATAACTTACGATGGAGAGAAAAAATGGATTATGGATAATTACAACGATGGTAAGCATTATGCTTGAGATTGAACTTTTTCAGGATTATTCTTGAATTCAGGATTTTGAGGCTGACTATCTGTAGAAAGTCCGCCTCAAAATATGCTTACTCAATACTGCAAGATTTAAGTTTCAGGATTTTGGAACTTTAATTACCCAGTTCGTACATAAGATTTGGCACATTAAACCCTGTCTGAAGCGGCCACTCAAAAATAGACAAAACAAAAGTCTTAAAGACAAATGGTAGGCCTTAATGTAGGTCGAACGTATTGCAGAAGGCATTCTGCAATACGTTGACCTGCATTAAGCGATAATCGGTCTTGAAACAGCGGCCAATTCCGGTCTTCTTTTTGAGTGGCCGCTTAAGGCAGGGTTTACTGTACAATGTACAAAGACGAAGCCGCCTTGTCACCAGCAAAGCTTGAATTCCAGTGTACGCAAAGTATGGATGTAGATGAAGGCTCAGGCCAAATTTTGCTAGACAACTGCTCATATATGTTTCATATATGGTGCAATAAGTACCAACATCTCGCGAGCTAGCTTCCGGCCAGTACATGAGATATTGGTATGCACAAATGCTATACTAAATGCTCATGCTGGCATATATGGTGATCGCGTATACGCAAGTGTGTATGATAAACACCCACGTTGGCGTACCCAGCAGGGCTTGAGGTCTAAAATTTGTTTTGAATTTTCATTAGACTGGTTTCAGTCCACTAAATATATATAATTACATTTACAATTATATTTAACTATGAAAACAAAAATAATCTTCTAAAAATCCTATCCTCTCTGATGGTCGAATTTAGTCAAATCTGATGTCCAAGCCGAGAACTTCTACTTCCAAGTAAAGTTTATAAATTGCTATCTTAGAGAGATTATCAGTTTTACTAAAAATTGACATTAGAGACTGGGGCCAGTCTAAATTTTCATCTACATCCATTTTTTGTGCATGCTAGCAGCGAGCTCGCTTGAACATTTGTTGCCCAAGGAGCACAGTGACTCAGTGGTAGAGAGCTTGGCTCGAGATCGAGGGGCTGCGGGTTCGAGCCTCGCCGGAGGCACTGTGTTTTATCCGTGAGCACTTTATCGTCTGCTTAATACTAGTTAACCACAAGAACACCCGTCCCGACGTGACTGGAAACTAAATGTGGACTGAGATGTAAAGGATCAAAACAATCACACAAAGCATGCATTGCTTTATCGTGACACACAGCCGTATTGTTGGTTATCTCATGTATCTCATGTATGGATTGCAGGTTATGTCTGATGGCCGCCTATATTTAGGGGATAACTGTATTCAAATTTTTCATTTGGGGAGGTATATCGTCGGATATACGGTCGGAAATTTAGTTTTACGGCGACGCGTAAGCGGAGCCGTAAAACGTGATTTCCCATCGTATATTCGACGATATACCTCCCCAAACGAAAATTTTGAATATGATTATCCCCATTCTAATGCACTATTAACATTTTCCCTTCAAAAAGACAGTGAAAATGTACTTTGTTGCCAATATACGTCCAGCGGCTGCCAGCTGCATAAAACCGCTTGCCAGCTGCATATATCCACTTGTCAACCAATGAAACGCGACGTTACGTAATGACGTCGGGTTTGCGACAATTTATCGCAGGATATAGTGTCGCAAATTTATGACGTTATCCAATCAGACGACGCGTTGCATTTGCAAGTGCATTAGAATAGGTGGACATAAATAGTATTAGAGCGAAGTGTAGACCATTCAGAAACATGGAATTATTTTCGAATGACTCACTAAAAGCAGGCATACTTTTTTCAGATTCATCATCTGGGTATGATTCAGCTGAATCATGGGATACCGATTCTTTGTCGTCACGTGATGGTGATACTCAATCACTGCCACCCTGTGATAGTGACAGTAAACCATTGTCGTCATGTGATATTGAACGAGACTTTACGAGATGTTGCAAGATCGAACCCGAGGTGATGAAGATCAGCAGTACCACAAATCTCTGTGAAAGTTTAGACCTTATATTGTCTATGCCTGATATGTGTGACGTCACATTCCTTGTGGGAGCAGAAGAAATTCCTGTTCATGGATTGAAGGCTGTTCTCTCAGTTAGAAGCAGGTAACTTAGATTTGCCTACATTTTCCCCTGTAATCAGTTTCGGGTATACGAGGCGTTTTTAAAACTCAAAACCTAATACTTTTACAAACAGTGCAGATCCAGACGAAAGCAATAAAAAGTGCGTGGCATCCCATCAGTGTCTGCACTATTTGTTGTTAAATATTCAGGGGTGTATTTGGATTTTTTGAAATCCGACTCCTGTAAGCAATAAAACAAGAGCGTTAAAATCAACTTACTGCACATCTGACCAAAATATAATTGAGCCAGTGCATGAGATTTCCAACAATTTGGTTTGTGCGACCAGCAAAGCCTCAGATCAGCCTGCGCATACGCGCAGTCTGATCAGAGCCTTTGCTAGTCGTTTGAGTATTCTATGATTGTTAAGCTACTGACTGAACACCATTTGGAGTTTCTAAGCTCAAAAGGAGGCTGCAGAGGCTCGTCTGAGTCTACACTTGTCAGAATGTCAAATTGTTGGAAATCTCGTGCACTGGCTCATTATTATCAAAAGAAAGAAGCTGTATGCAATTGAAGTTGACATTTTATCACTATATTTATGAGTTCATGGCGAAATAACCTCCTAATTAGATACGCAAAAATGAAATAAATGAAAGGATCATTGACGGTTTGGGCCTTATACGCCTATTTTTCTGATTCACAGAACGCTGCTTTTGAGCTTATAGTGTGGTTCATGTAGTATCAGTGCAATAGATGAATCTAATGGCAAGTGCCAGCTAGCAAAATATTTTCAAAATTCCTACGCCCTCGAGAGTTATGGCGGGTAGAAAGGGGAGGGGGTCTGAAATTTCATGAAAATAAAAAGTGCTTTAAAAAGTGATTTCTGCACGTTTTCTTCGTTTATTTGGTAGGCATGGTGATATCTATTGATTATACCATATGCAGAGTATTAACGAATCGCGATAATTGATGAAATTGTTTTAAAAACAAAATATGTTTTGTAATAAAATGATTTTGGGGAGATAATTTAGAAGGTACCTGTACATTTTTGACTACATGTACCGTAAATAATACAAAACTGAAAACTCAACAAAAGAAATAAATATTTTTGAAGGAATGAAAGTGTCCCATTTAGCATTGGAAAGTAAAACTGATTCTAACTAGATCCTTTGAATATTACTTTTGCTTTGTTTAAAGGGCATAGCATGTTGAATGTATTTATTTAAAGTGTCCAAATATTTATGGTATACATATGCATGTATATCCCTATAGGTGACAATATATTGAACACTAAAGTATTTACCTGTTATAACTCTTTGCATGCCAGTGGATAATTTTGTCGTTTGCCAATAGCCTTTTGCAAACATTTTGAACCCAGATGAAGACCAACAGAATTTCCTTCTTGATCTGGATCCAAACTGTTTGACACTCTGATGGTGGTCCTGGGTGGTTTATTTTTAAAAACTTTATTTTGAAGAAAGTCAGCAGACGAAAATAAAAGCATGAACAATTCCCTAGCATGCAAATAGATAAGTACAGGACGTTTGCAAAATAATGTGTCATTTAATAACAGTGAGATTTTTATTATGAAAAATGCATAAAACCTTGCTAACTCTACTTTTAATCGTTAAGTACTTTATATTAAACTAGCACAGAATACAAAGCAATTTAGGAGGTTGGTTCTAGAGAATTCCATTACTGTCATTAATTTCTTATTTGGTAGAAAAGGCATTTTATGGGCTTAGGCCCTGTGTTTTTGGGCTGCTGAACATCTTCCCCCCCCCCCCCTTGTGCCAGCAAGCCACTTTCATACAATGTGTTAAATATGGTAACACATATACATGCAAAAGCTTTTGCTGGCACACGGGGGGGTAATGATATTTTAAAAAATGTTTTCAGATTTCTATATATCTTAATGTAAAACTGATTGTTCTACCCAAAATTTTACATCTTTGAAGCATTTAATATCGAAAACGGATTTCACAGCCATAAAGTACTCAGGTCAGGGTAGCTTCAAGGTGAAGAAAGGGACAATTGACAAACTTTTATTTTTACTGAAAACCATAGGCATTTACCCATAGCAAGTGTCAATGATCCTTTGAAATATAATAAATTTGCAAAACTTGGAAAAACTTGTAAACTTGAAAAATAATTTTCACTCTATTTTAATGGATATGCCTAATATAGCATTAAAGGATCATTGATCAAATGACTATTGGAGAGTTTGTGCTGATTCAATCGGGGCACAAAGGGTTAATACGGGGGAAAGTGTTTAAACTGATAGTTGAAAAATCAATACCAATTTCTACGCTCAACAATTATTTATCTCGACCTATGTATGAAACTGGCAATGTAGTCTAACATGCATGATTCTTTTTTCAGAGTTTTTCACCATCTTATTATCAAGCATCAACATATGCCTGAAGATGTCAAGAAAGTTAAGAGGTCGTTAAAGTCCATGAAGAAATCACACATGACGACTTCTGGTCTATACAAACAGCGTCTGTTGATTCCAGTTCGTAAATACGACTCCGAGGTGTTCCGTATGATGATACAGTTTGTTCACACAGGATCGGCATACATTACAGATGAGAATGTTTCAGGTAACTAACATCTAAATTCATATTTGGGGCTAGGAAAAGCATATGCTAATTGATATGCTGAATACATTAAAAAAAATACGTTGACAAATAGCATACGAACATCTAACCATTGCCATAACCTAAGGGCACTATTAAAATGGGCATTTTCAATCAGACAAATATTCTGATATCTTATCACATGATGTCGCATCTTGGAGTGAAAATGCACTGACAGAAAAGGATCGACCTCAAAGTACGGAATTGTTTTTAGTTCAATAATTGTTCTTTAAATTGTGAAAACCAAATTACACGCCCCATGTTGACATAAGGTTTCTAATCTTTAACAAATTGTATCTGATTTCTATATTTAAAGGTAACCGTTACTGTTTTTTTTTTCAGGTTTACTATGTGGTGCTATGCAGTTTGAACTCACAGACCTTGCTGACGCTTGCTGGGAGCACATACATACTTGTGTAAAGTCAGGAAGAGGCGAGAGTTTGTTAACACCAACGAGAGCTTACATTGAACACAAGACATCGCAGCTTATCTTTGATAGGGTGGGTATTAATTATAAAATATAAAGAAGTACGAGAGCTGATCTAAAAGTAACCTTTCTATTGCTATAATATTATTTTGGATAAAACTTTATAATAAGGTCTTGTTACCTGATTTATTTCATGTAACTAAATAATCAGTTTCTACAATCTTTTCTAGAAAAGGGAAGCCGTAATGTACAAATAGACACGCGCGGTCGATTGCAAGCAATCACAAATCCCAACGTTTTCGATACACTTAAACCCTACCCCATTGCGCCTGGGGACAGGACCAAACATAAATGGGAATTCGATCTCACGTGTGTAAGCATCTGTTTAGGTTTGGGTCCAGCCTCGAGGGTCCAACGAAGATGGCATAACTTACGAATGAACGGAGGCAGTCACAATATCCCCGATATTTTTTAAAGTGTAGGAATAAAATATACATCACTTAAAAGATATTGGACTGAAACAAGTAAATGGCCAGCCAGTGCACGCGAGATTTCGGTACTTATTGCATAAGCGCAAATATCTCCTATAACATAGATCCAGCTAAGGAAATTTATGAGCGTAAAATTGTAATTTCTTTCTTACCCATCAATTCAAACATGTGTTTTGGGTACTCAAAAGAACCGTCTCATTGAGACGGTTCATTTGAGTACCCACAACATATGTTTTGGATGAGAAATAAAGAATATAGTTGTCCAATACACACTCTTATCTGGAGGCCTGTTGTAAAGGCCTAAATCTAGACCCAAGATTTCATATACTATACTATGCATTTTTTGCATGTACCGACTGTATATTTCTAAAATTAAAGCTGCATACTCTGTAACTATGAACATTTTTCGAAAAAAAATATTTTCTTTTTAAATCATTTGCAAAAGTAGAATAAAGTTATGTTGTCACAATAAATCTAATTTCTACAGCTGAAAACTGCATGAAAAAGTGAATTATCTTATAAAAACAGGTGTATTTTCTCTTGTTTGTAATTATTTGCGTCCCTCCAATAATTCCAGACAGTAGATTTTTAACATAAATGCTGTTGTTTTGGCACTAATAATTTGTTAATTATTACGAAAAAGGTAAATGTATACCTGAATTTTAGTATTTTTACTGTGTTCTTGAAAAATAGAAACATTATTTTTAAAATGAAAATATCAAAAGTTACAGATTATGCAGCTTTAAATCAAAAGTAACATGTTGTTAAAAACTTGTTTTTTGTGTGTTTCAGATCTATCAAGAGCTTGACAAGCGCTTTGTTGAAGTAGATCAACCCTGAACGCCAGCATAGAAATAAAACATGCTTGTGGGCTGAAAATAATACTACATCCAACCACCTGGAAAAGTTTCCGAAGTCAAGGGCTACATCAAGACTACCTAACTCCTAGGGCAAGAGCTACAAATCCATTAGTCTTCCATGCTACAAATGATCAGATCGACAAATACGCTGGGTCTTCAATGCTACAAATGACCAGAGCTACCATAACACTATCTACACAATGACCAGTGCCACTTTAAGACTGTCCCAAGCTGCACTCGTAATGCAATAGTCAGTACGGAACTGCATCGAAGTTATTAAACATGCTTCATGCTCAACTCAATTAAGCGTTGAATTTCAACTGATCATAAACACTTAGATGCAGAAAAAATAAAGGTCTTTCTTCTTTTAGAAATCTCAGATGCTGTATTGATCCAATTGTTGGCATTTTAACATTTATGAGCAGGATAAAGTTTATGCTCATTTGAGTTAAACATGAAAAAACGTTTGATTACATCGGGACATTGACTTACATTTTGAATTGATTAAATACTTTTGATATTCGCACATTTAAATTAGTGCTAGAAAAGAACACCGGGATGCATAACGTCGCAGAGATCGAGGAGATGACGCCGTTTTGGTGTTATATGCATGGTTAAGAATTGTTAAATAGTACTATTGTTTTTGTTTTCGTTGTTATTGTTTTTGTTTTCGTGGAAATAAATGCTTAAAATAATATGATTCCTCAAGTTTTTTTCTTTCAATTTTAGGCATATTCAAACCTTGGTTTATGTGTATGTAATTTAAATTAATGCTGATAATTTGACGAACAATAAATTAAATATTTACAAGTGGCAGTGTTATCATGCCCAAGAAACTGAAGCTACACAAAATGCCAACAGATGCACTTGGCGTACTTTTAAAATCACTGACCCAGAAAAGTCATGCGGATCCAGAAAGTTTTGTCAGAGGGGGTCCAACTTCAACAAAGATTTTTTGCCTTTTTTTAGTTGACCCAAAACACCATTATTAGCGGGCCATCATCGGCCCGCCAGCAAAACGCCATTTAAATGGCGTTTCGATGGCGGGCCGATGATGGCCCAAGTATTGAATGCTGGCTTGGTAGCTTTGTGATTTTTCAGGGGCTCCGGACCAGTATTGCCATGAAACCCTATATTTTGTGATTTTCCAGGGGGGTCCGGACCCCCTGTCCCCCCTGTAGATCGCACAGAAAGGTAATGCAAATCTGAACTTCATGCTTGATTATGCTACTATTCATAGCATTAAATGGACACAGATTAAGGAGAAAGAAGAAGAAAAAAAAATGTTTTTCAGAGATTTTTTGAGGCCATCCTTCCAATCAGTAAATAAAGAGTTACTTGTATCACCCTTGCCAATTTCAGAACGAAATATCTCGGTCTACACTGATGTAGGTGGTATAGAATAGGTAAACAATGGGCCAGTGCATGAGATTTCCAACAATGTGGCATTTGACATGTGTAGACTCAGATGAGCCTCTGCAGCCTTTTGAAAGACAACTGTTCCAAAACACCGCTGAACTTTTGCCCGTTAAAATGCACATATCAAGGCAAAATTCATTTCAGTTTCATTTGCGACGAGTTTGAAAAGTGACCAATTAGAATACAATCATTCTATTTATCAAATGATATTAAAACTATTTTAAATCCCATTTTTGGGCGTGAAAACGTTGGGGTGTTGTCATATGCGTGACGTTATAAGCGTCATTCAATAACTATTTATCGATTTTAATGCATGGCGTTATTTCACTCCCAGGCGCGACGTCATATGATTAACTCCATTCCACCCCTAAACAGAGGACCCTTTTCCGGCCCGAGGCTCAAAAACAAACAATATCGACTTGCTAGAAGGAAAGTATACCAGTTTGGGGGAAGATGTGCATGCCATATGAACGCAAACAACTGGCCTGTGAACACAGGTCATGCTCTTGAGTTGCAAATACATGTATACCCCAAGGAGCACATTTACACGCGGGTAAATGTGTTGAAAAAATTTAAATAAAATTGCCATCACATGCATGTTATTTTTCGCGTGATTGAGAGAAACTTTTCGTGATCCAACTATCTTCTTATTAGTTATATTAACGTTTTGAATGTTGGGAATTTTAAAAAAAATAGTCTGCTGATTTATTTTCAAACGCAATTTTCCAAAAAATGAATGAAAAAATAAGAAAAAATAATATATATATATATATATATAAAACAATGTTTCGTTTAACGCCTCCGTCAAACAATTATTATGATTACCGAACAGGGCAAACGTTCTGGCGAGCTAAATCTCGATGGAACTGTTTGAAAGGTTAAAGAATAGCACCAACTTTACCCTATATGCACTTACGGATTCGTCTTTCTGTTTCGATAGATAAAATTGGATAGTCCATTGTATATACCGAGGGCTCACAGGTAATAACTAAGTCCAAATAAAATCGTTTTTTTGTCTTAACAAATAGTGCAGATCCTGATGAAATGGCGGCCGCATTTGCGGCATTTCATATGGGTCTCTACTGTTTGCCAAAGTACTCCTTACATCAAACGTTTAAGGTCAAAGCTATTTCCATTTTTAATGATATATAGATTATAAGGTGTCTATATAACCCATTAAAATGGCTAAACCCTATGCCAGTTTTCCCATAGGCGTACATGTAAATCTTAACTTTCCAAAGTTTAGTTGTTATTTCAAAAACGTGAATTATAACCAATCAAGTTCGACGATGCAATTACGAAATCATAATTGCGAATGCAAAAACAGATTGTGCCTCGATTCAGGGTATGTGCTTGATTAACCCTTTGCATCATAGAGACGCCTTTTAATGCTTCGCGAACAGAGCTGACCCAGATCAGGCAGCTCTTGTTAGAGCTGCCTGATCAGGGTCTACTCTGTTTGCTTATGGAAAAATGATATATCGGATCCAACACTTAGTAGTCTAGTGGACCTGACAATTTATTTCTTTGTTCAATATTTTTTATACCAAAAAATGAAAGTTTTTGTATATGATTATTCATAGTAGGTGGAGCCAAGCTTGAATATTCATGAAGGAAATGGTTAATTTTCCAAGAGTATCAATATCTTTGCCAGTTTAACTAAACAGGTAAGCCTTGTCTTAAGTTTACACATATGTGCGCCTGTTCAATGAGTATAATTGAGCTTTTTGATCACTGAATAGGGGCTAACTTTTATATTCATATCTGGGCGTGGTTCGTCTATTTCATCAGCTCAAGAAGGGAAATCAGATTCTATTTATAAATTGGTGAATAGTTAAGCTTTTTGAGCCGCACAAACGTGCGTGTATCATAAAGCGAATTATGTCAACAGCAGCTTGGTGCAGTGCGACAAAGTTCATAGCTTTAACCGTCATAAAACCGCCATTCCCCAGCTATTTTTATTAAAATATATTATGCGATCACTGCTGGAAAACGTTGACTAATACATTGGACTTTTTTGCAATAAACTATAAATTGTGTCACTACAGGAGCATGAGAATTGAACGGGATTAACCAGATTTCGCTAGATTCCCATAATTCAAAAGCGCGAAATGCGAGAGCCCGAAATGAATTATCGTCAGGTCTCGCGAGAATGATGTTAGACTCCACTGTAGTAATGACATGGAATGTAACGGTAAATTTACTACAATGTGTGAAGCCTTAAAGAAAATGTAAATACATGTATAAGTAAAACCTCGTACTACAACTAGATCGCTGGAAGTTTTATCCAAAAAAGCATTATTAAAATCATGATAAAACATGAACGTTTTTGCATTAAGTCTATGAGAAAATGTCAGCTGGGGCTTAATTTATTCTGACCGTTTTATCAATATTGTTTATGTTGCTTAACCACTATAAGCCTAGTGTCCTTTTAAGGACATACGTAACTAGTACGGACCCTGATCAGACACCGCAAGACTCGGCGTCTGCACAGGGTCTCCACTGTTTGATTACATAATACGCTATCAAACTTTGAAGGAAATGAAAAATACAATCCAACAACCCTTAAAATGGAAATGGGCTGGTCCAATTGATGAGAGTGGGCATTTATTTTCGGATTGAATGCGTTTATTTAAGAAATGAATTCGATTTTTGGAATGTTCATGGAATCATTAATACATCGGGTCTCTTGCAAATAACTTTGCAAGAGACCCGAAGTATTCATGATTCCATGAACATTCCAAAATTGACTTTATTGCTTATATTTCTATTTATTAAATATCTAAATATAGAAATTATTTATAATTAAGGAAACAAAATAGTTTTGTATTTAATGTGTAATTGTATTACCTGTACGGAAAAGCGAAACAGTCAGTGTGAACATGGACAGCCAATGGAGCAAGTACGAAGCTAGTTTTGCACGTGCGACTCAGGTGTGGCTCGCTGTCAATCACAACACCAGTGTCACTTCTTGCGAATGAATTTGATGTTCGAATCGTATTGCACGGGCAAGTGAGATTGCCAGCTGTCAATCAAATTTATGTCATTCATGAGGCTATGAACGGTTGGAAAATCTAAAGATTCATTAGAGGCTCGGTTTATAGCTATGGTTTCCTCTTTAATTGCACGACGGTGGGTCAGGCCTCAGACTCTATGACGGCTCTGACGTAAAGCTTTAATCGGTGGGTTGGGGTCTGATGCTTATCGGTGTAGCTGTTAATTTGATTAGAGTGTTCTCCATGATGATACATTGCATTAGTTAGATGGCCTCCATGCGAGCTGAACATTTCTTGTACTTCAACAACAGCAGAATCTAGGGCGAAGATTTTGTACCAGTGAAACGCATTTAAGCCCCCCGGTGGCTTAGGCTGCTGTCCGTTCTAAGGCGGTGGTTCTGTTGTTGTTGACTTTTTGTTTATTGTTACTCCCATTGTGGGAGTCTGTATCTGTTCTATGTTTTGTGGTGCGTTACTTTATATCCATTCTAGCATTGCAATCATCTTGATGGGGAAGAGAGAGCTGGTTGCTTTGCTTAATTTGTCTTCCTGGTGTCTCGTGATGGTTGAGTGGCTCTTCCTCGCGGTGCCACGGGGTTGTCTGCGGTTTGTGATTGTGGTAATTCCTGATCATACTCATTTACTATTTTTGCTTTGAAAATGTTAATATATGTCAAACACGATACATACAGTGCAGAACCTGGCCAGATACCAGGTTGCAAGGTCATTCCTGGTGGCTGTTCACCTTTTAAACCATCGTGATCATAGAAACAAAATGCGTTGAGATCTTAGATAAGATTTCGGGTCACGGACTCTGTTTATCTGAAATACAGACATTCGTCATTTACTCAATCTGTTTTGGAGGTGATAGACATCATGAAGGCCGCTCTCTGTCTGGCATTCATTGGCGTATTTGCAGGTTTGTATATTAGCTCTATGTCATGCGCGGATCCAGAAGCCGGGGGCAGGGGGTCCGGACCCCCTCCCCCTGGAAAATCACAAAGCAATAGGGTTCCTCATCAATTTGGTCCGGATCCCATGGATAATTACAAAGCTACCAAGCCAGCATTCAATGTTGGGCCACCATCGGCCCACCAGCGAAACGCCATTTAAATGGCGTTTCGTTGGTGGGTCGATGATGACCCGCTCTTAGTGGCATTTGGATCCACTCTCCCCTTATCAGCTAAAAAAGCAAACAAACAAAAACGTTGTCAGATTTGGACCACTTCTGACAAAACTTTCTGGATCCGCGCATGTTTGCCTACTGGGTAATGTTGCATGCTTTTTGTCGTCTGTTGATTTTTTTTCCAAAATCAATTATTTCGAAAAATTCTTTTCAGAAATACCAACAGAGTGTCAAACAGTTTGGATCCAGATTATGCTCGACTATTTACATAGGTTATCAACAGACGACAGTATTTGCAGGTTGGTATATTAACTCATCACCTACTAGTGTCGTCTGCTGATAACCTTAAATATGTTTTGCAAAATGTTTAGACCCAGGTCAGGCCCGAAGAAACGTACTGTTTATCACTCTGATGGTATTCCCGATCTTTTTTTCGAAAACGTTGCTTTTGAAAAAAAAAATCAGCAGACGACAAAAACACATGTAAAATTACCCAGTAGGCAAAGAGTTAACTTTTCTTGAATGATACTGCTTAAGGCCAATTACATATATACTCATGTCCAATGAAAACGCACCACCTACAAAAGTGACTACATCTTTTTAACGACATAACATTTTATTTTTGCAATTGCGTCTTACTGTACTGTAGTAATTCCGTAAGTTATTGATATGTCTTCAAAACGAAATGATCACTGATGACACGTGCTGGAAGCATTTAACAAAAACAACCGTCAAAACAGAAAGTCACAGAACCAGCCATCGAACGTGTCAGAATTTTCAAAAGCATTATTCTCGCATTTTTCTTTGTATAAATTGCAAAGAATCTCTAAATTGATAGCCGGGAATAGTCATATTGCCTTGAAAGCGACTATAACGTCACGATGTGACGTCAATAGCATAATTTTGACTTGGCGTAAAATCTAGACATTCAAAGAATCCTTCTTTTACTGATGCAAAATTACGACAAGGTCGCAGCAAGAAGATTTCTTGCTCGTGTAGCCGGTCGTTAACATCCATGGAGCGTAGGTATCAACCTTTTTTGATAAACCCCAATCTGTAAAAGCCTGTATACACAAATACCCCGGCATCCAATTTAGGTTACCTTGCACCCCCCCCCCAGGACAATTTTTCATGGGTGCCAAATTGTTCATTGGGACCCCCTGGATGGGAAACGAAGGTGTCCTCAAAAAAATTTTGGTTTGGGCTATGTGAAATTGCATGGTTTCTATGCCAACCCATAGCGAATTTGAGAAGGGGGGTCTGCCTATAAAATTACTCATATCTCAGTTGTTACTTATCCTAGACTACTAAACTTAATACCAAATTAAAGCTTAGACATATGCCTAATATCCCCTTGTTGCATATGGAAATTATCTAATTTGCATATTCATAAATATTGATTAAAACATTAAAAATGTGTTTCACGAATGGGGGTATACGTACAAGATCAATAATATCTCAGCTGCTTTTAGTCGTAGAGTACTGAAATTTGTACTAAAATAAAGCTAAGACATATGCCTTTTAATCCATGGTCAAATATGCAACATACCTTATTTGCATAATTTGCATATTCATGAATATTAATAAAAACGCTAAAAAATAAGGGAAAATCATTTCAAATATAAATAGGCTGATTTCATCCCAATATTGTCATTGTTGCATGTTTTAATATAATCAATGTTACAATTTGACAGGTCCAATCATCCAGTGGTCCTATATGAATATTATCTCATTTGAATATTCATGAAAATGCCTGAAAACTTAAAAAAATAAGGGAAAATCATGTAAAAACTATAAGCCTAGGGGAGGGGTTAAGGTAAGATCTATCCTGCACTCCTAGGGCCTTTTAAATTCATGCCAAATTGTTCAGTGGGACAATCAGAATGTAAAATGAAGTTCTCCTCACAAGAAATTAGGTATGGGCTACGTAAAAATGCATGGTTTCCATGGCAACCGCTTATATGATTCTCGAGATTGGGGGGTAGGCCTACAAATTCAATCATATCTAGGGTTCTACTTATCCTAGAGCACTAAAATTGGTGTCAAATAAAAGCTTAGACACATGTCTTTCTTCTTGTGGTCAGATTTGTAAATCATCTAATTTGCATATTTATGAGTATTAATGAAAACCTACAAAAATGAAGTAAAATCATAAAAAAACAACATAAATGAACATATTTCAGCACAAAAACATCATCAAACCACCATTGTTGCCAGTTTTTATATCCTCAGTGATTCAATTTGATAAGTTCTTTCATCCAGTGGTCCTATACGAAAATTATCTCATTTGCATATTCATGAATATTAATGAAAAATTTTGTAATTAAAGAAAAAATCTTAGAAAAATTAAGGGATGTACATATAAAATGACAAATATTTCACCTACCATGTGTTCCAGTGTATCAAAGCTAGTGCCAATTTAATGCTTAGATATCGTACTTTTACCATAAGGTATAATATGAAAAATATTTATCATGAATATTCGTGATTTTTAATGTAAACAGAAGAAATGAAAGAAAAATTGCGGCAAAAATCAAGGGGGTGCACTTCCAAAATTACTCATATCTCAGTAGTTAAGTGCCCAATAGTGCCAAACCTGATTTTAAGTCAATGCATAGACACAACATGTTTACCAAAATGATCCAATTCATAACACATCAAATTTAAATTCTCATGAATATTGATGAAAACATGAGAGATTAAGAGAAAATACAGGAAAATTAAGGGGGTATAGCTACAAAGTGATTCATATATTGGCTTCCAATTGCCCAATAGTAACAAGCTTCGTACCATATCAAACAGCAAAATCCTAAGTAAAATTGAGTAAAAGAAAAAAGTATAAAATTCATAACAGCTGAGATATGAGTAATTTTGTAACTAGACTGCTATCAATTTGTATACATTTTTTACTTGTATTTTTAAAGTTTTTTTTATTAATATTGATATTAAACAAATTAGTTAATTCTTATATCTTCCCACTAGGTAAATCTGCTATGCATAGACTTAAATTGAGTATATTGTTTGCTACTCTAGGCCAATTAGCAGCTAAGATATTGGTTATTTTGTAGGTATACCCCATTCATTTTCTGCGATTTTTCTCTTTATTCTAATGTTTATATTAATTTTCATGAATATGTAAATGCGACAACTGGCAAATATAACCATTGAGATAAAGGGCTGTATCATAGCAATAAGTTGGCACCTTGTTTGCTACGTAAGGGCCATAAGCTGCTGAGATATGAGTAATTTTGTAGGTATATCCCCTTCATTTTCAAATATTATCCTCAAAATGCTCATGGTTTCATCAATATTCATGAATATTATAATATGACCGTTTTAAAATTTGATGATTTGTTAAACATACTATTGTCTTAGCATTAGTTTAAAACCAATTTTGGTACTCTAGGGCACTTAGCAATTGAGATATTATTAGATTTGTAAGTGCACACCCTTGAATTTTCCGCGATTTTTCATTTGTTTCTTCTGTTTTAAATAAAATTCATAATTATTTATGATAACTATTTTTCAAAGTTGAACTTAAGGTAAAAGTACTATGTCTAAGCATTGATTTGGCACCAAGTTTGATACACTCGGACGCATAGCTGCTGAGATATTGGTAATTTTATACATACACCCCCTAATTTTTCTGAGATTTTATCTCTCATATCTGAAGTTTTCATTAATATTCATGAATATGGATATTAGATAATTTGCATATCTAACTACCAAATAAAACTTCATAATTATTTATGATAACTTCAGACTCTATGATGGTTCCGACTTAAAGACTTATCTATTGATGAGATGGTAGGGGCCTGATGCTTTGGCTGTTTGTCGGGCCCTCCGGGGTTTACCTGTTGGATTTCTTTTGCTCCGGTATTCAGTTTAATTTACTGTTGAGTCCTTATCCTTGCTTTATCTCCTTGTTATATCTTGATTTATATGTTTTAGGAGATGATGCATTGATAAGTTAGGGGTCTTTCATGCAAACCAAATATCTATGTGTCTTGATCCACATCTGAATTAAGGGTGAGGTTGGCGCCGTTAAACCGGTTTAAGCCCTCCAGTAAAATATTTTACTGACCGTTCCAAGGCGGTACTTCTTTTGTGGATCTTTTATGTTTTTGTTCTGTCTTGTGTTTGCTATGTTTTGTGCGCGTCTGTTTATATGTGCTTTGTGGTCACCTGCTGGGAAAGGGCTGACCTCTTGGCTCTCGTTTGTGGTGTCTTCTGTGAGTTTGTCACTTTCCCATTGGTATCCTGGGTCAGGTGTGGTACTTGATTGTATCGATTCCTGATCTTTGCACCATTACTTACTTCTATGTCTAGGGATTAGTTTGGTACCATGTTTAGCAATCTAGGATGAGATGTTGTTAAGATATGAGTATTTTTTGTATGTATACCCCCAATCTTTACAGGCGGCATAATGGGTTGCCATGGAAACCCTGAAATTTCAAAAACCCAAATAACATTTATTTTTGAGGACAATATTTTTTTACATTCAAGTGCTCCTATTGGACAAATTTATGCCCATAATAAAATGTCTGATATGTTCAATTTAGGTCTGATTACCCCTGTTGCATACTATAGTTTACCCATGCTTTTTTCCATCATTTTAAGATTTCATTAATATTCATGAATATGCAAATGAGATAATTTTCATATAGGACCATGAGATAATTTTCATATAGGACCACTGGATGAAAGAACTTATCAAATTGAATCACTGAGGATATAAAAACTGGCAACAATGGTGGTTTGATGATGTTTTTGTGCTGAAATATGTTCATTTATGTTTTTTTTTTATGATTTTACTTCATTTTTGTAGGTTTTCATTAATATTCATAAATATGCAAATTAGATGATTTACAAATCTGACCACAAGAAGAAAGACATGTGTCTAAGCTTTAATTTGACACCAATTTTAGTGCTCTAGGATAAGTAGAACCCTAGATATGATTGAATTTGTAGGCCTATCCCCCAATCTCGAGAATCATATAAGCGGTTGCCATGGAAACCATGCATTTTTATGTAGCCCATACCTAATTTCTTGTGAGGAGAACTTCATTTCACATTCTGATTGTCCCACTGAACAATTTGGCATGAATTTAAAAGGCCCTAGGAGTGAAGGATAGATCATACCTTAACCCCTCCCCTAGGCTTATAGTTTTTATGTGATTTTCCCTCATTTTTTTAAGTTTTCAGGCATTTTCATGAATATTCAAATGAGATAATATTCATATAGGACCACTGGATGTTTGGACCTGTCAAATTGTAACGTTGATTATATTAAAACATGCAACAATGACAATATTGGGATGAAATCAGCCTATTTATATTTGTAATGATTGTCCCTTATTTTTTAGCGTTTTTATTAATATTCATGAATATGCAAATTATGTAAATAAGATACGTTGCATATTTGATCATGGAATGAAAGGCCTTTGTCTTAGCTTTATTTTAGTACAAATTTTAGTACTCTACGACTAAAAGCAGCTGAGATATTATTGATCTTGTACGTATACCCCCATTCGTGAAACACATTTTTAATGTTTTAATCAATATTTATGAATATGCAAATTAGATAATTTCCATATGCAACAAGGAGATATTAGGCATATGTCTAAGCTTTAATTTGGTATTAAGTTTAGTAGTCTAGGATAAGTAACAGCTGAGATATGAGTAATTTTATAGGCAGACCCCCCCTTCTCAAATTCGCTATGGGTTGGCATAGAAACCATGCAATTTCACATAGCCCAAACCAAAATTTTTTTGAGGACACCTTCGTTTCTCATCCAGGGGGTCCCAATGAACAATTTGGCACCCATGAAAAATTGTCCTGGGGGGGGTGCAAGGTAACCTAAATTGGATGCCGGGGTAAAACCTAAGAGTATCTGTGTTGAGCTTAATGTTAGATAATGCTCGCACTTTTAGATGAACACAAAGTTTAGAAGATTAAAAACGCTAGCGTTGCGAACAATGGCTGGCGACGCACTCAAAGTTGACGTCAATGATGCAACGTCAAATTTTTAGAGGATTTGAATGACGTTTTGCATGTTTGTGAGTTTGTACGGCGGAAATGAGTATTGTGTAGAACACTAGGACTGTAGAAATCGCAATTAAACATTTTACGTCGAGTTTTGTCAGACCACTCCATATTTAAGCTTACATAGTGACATTGTTTGCCTTAGTGTAGCGTTAGGTGTTGCGTCACAACTGTCAAAGTTGTGGCGAAATAACAGGGGGTCTACTGGCAAACAGAAAACATTTAAACGAGATTTGGGGTCATTTTGTATGCGCCCAAAATGCGAATAACGCAATTTCGAGGCTGACGTTACGTCATGTGTTAACGGAGTCACTGGAATTGAAATTTTCGTGCGAAAACATTGCATTTGTCCTAAATAATTATTATAAATAATGTAATTTTGCACACCTTTTGATAGGCCACAAATATGTGCATCTGAAGGGTGGTGCATTTTCATTGGACATGAGTATATATATTATGCCAGCGTTTTCAATGATAAGTTAGTGTATTTTTCTATCGAAATGCGTAAATGCTGTTCATTAAGTATTTGAATATTTAATCCCTTTACTAGCCGATAGACCCTTCAATCTAGTTTGATTAGTTTATGCAATTTAACAATTTTATCGCTATTCTCAGTGTCAATGTCATTTTGCAATTATATTGGCCAAAAAGGTCCGATTTCTACAATTAATGACATATTTGTCTTAAATTGAGGTAAAATGTGTCAAATGGTCAGGGAAAAACATCATATCATTGACAAACATTAAAAAATGCTAGCCCAAAATACATATTTTACAAATGGTAGGCTGTAAGTTTGGTAAAACCATGCCTGTGAATTGGTAATCTGTTGCAGTTTCATTATGCAATTTTTTCAAAGTGACATTTATGTTGCCGGATTGAATAGTAAATATCAAAACGGACTAATACGCATACATTTATCCATCTGAAATGGCCCCTCTTATCAAAGTCAAGGTCATTAATAAGGTCAAGGGTCATTTTGGACAGCAAATCAAGCCAAACTGACCCAAATGGACTACTAAACAAAGTGGCGAGTGCAATATCATGCAGGTTTCCAAGTTGTTCTTCACTGTTGCTCAATTGAAAGGTCAACCTGTCAAAGGTCACTGTCATATCGGGTCAAATTACAGTCTCTTGTGCTATCTATAAGTTCAGCTAAGGCACATGAAATATATGAGCATGCAAATATGGATTTAACACATGTAACACTTTTCAACTAAATTGCATATAACTCAATAAAATGACCACTACTGCCATTTACGTAAACTTGCCAAAGGGTCTTTTTTACCATAATTCGCCAATCGCAAGTACACTCCAAAAATGCTCTAGCATTACATTAAAAACACAAATGCTCTCATTTGGGGAACCTATGAGTTTCTGATAAATAAAAGTATGCTTACAGTATAGCCCCATAGTGCAGAAGTGCAACTCAGAGGCTTCAAGTCCAAACACGTGGTATGGCGTAGCAGACACATGGCGTTTCGCTTGGCTCTGATAAAATTTAGGATTTTTTTGTTTCTACTTGGACTTCCTGTAGCTGTATCGAGCATTATCTGGTTTGAAAGTGTCCTAGGACTTGATATAACCGAGGGAAGTTTTGGCATTATGGCAAACGCTGGTGTAAATGGTATTTCTTCGAGGTATGGCAAAAGTGGTGACGTGGATGCATTGGCGGACGATGATGGTGGGGTATTTCATACCGTGACAAGACACAAGAGACACAGGCGCTCTACAGGTGGGACTTTTCAAACTACATATAAAAAAGAAACTGTCTGTAAAATAAGTAAAGATCAGTTTAAGAAGATGTCTACCGATGATAAACTTGTGTCTCTGTTCGAGATTATGTCGCAACTTGGCTCAGTGACAACACGCGTGGGTGAACTCGAGGAAGACGTTGAAACAATTCTAGCCCACAGTATGGTGACAGATAAGCGCCTGAAACTGCTCGAATATAAAAGTATTGACCAAGAGGCACGAAGTCGGCGAAATAATCTTATATTCCGCGGTCACCCAGAGGTTCGCTATAACGACGACTGCGAGGCCATTATACGCAACTTTTTGCAACGTCATCTAGACATTGATCCTAATCTTATACGAATACAGCGAGCTCATCGCCTTGGTGACCTAAAATACAGACCTTGGGGTCGTGCTGGGGGTCAACGTAATGTACCGAGACCAATCATTGTGGGCTTTACCGAATACAAGGACGTTGAGTTGATCATGGCAAATGCTAGGAAACTCGCAGGGAAAGATTTTGGCATCAACAGGGACTACCCTTCTGAAATTGTACAGGCTAGGTCAAGGCTATGGGGCGAGTACAAGGATGAGAAAGCCAAATGTGAACGGGACAGGACTCGAAGAGTGGTCATAGGATTTCCAGCTAAGCTAGTCGTCAATGGTAAAGTCATCCGCGATGAATTCCCAGAATGGAAATCTATCTTGCGTGAAACACGTACACAGCATAGCCAAAATAAAAACCAACAGACATCAAATGTTCAGATAGGTCCACGTGTTAGCACAGATCGTGATAGAGCAAGTGGAAACGTCAGCGCCATGGGCGCTTATACGGTGGGCGCAATGAACAGCTCACAGCCAAAACCACAACCTTTGTACGACGGCAGTGATAGTGACTGCGCGTCAGTGATGGAAACGGAGAACTCGGCTTCCACGGTAGTATCTTCTGACAATGAAATCCTACACACGGGTGTTATAGTTCAGAGTCAGCACCCAAGAATGCTACCTTGGAAAACTCGTCTAAAGGCAAAAACTACAAACTTTTCAAAGAATCTATAGCACTTGAAAAGTACTTCTTGTTATTACCGCCGAAACAATACATAACTCTTATGAAATTTAGGACGTCGAATCATCGATTTCCCGTTGAAACATATAGATGGGTAGGCATTCCGCTATCAGAACGCAAATGCGCCCTCTGTGATAAGGATGATATCGCCGATGAGCTACACTACTTGCTAATATGCCCGCATTTTTCTGCACAAAGAAGTAGTTACATTGACACTTATTATTACCGGCGACCGAATATTCTCAAATTCAAGGAGTTATTATCCTCAACTGAAACGACTCTGTAAATTCGTCGAAATCGTAATTAACTACTATAACAACAGACCAGCGTAACTGGTCAAAGGGAAACTACTCGCACTGGCCTATTTATGTACATGTATTCTAATACGGAACCGCGATGCCCGACAACGAAGACAGATGACACAAACAAAACAGGCTGACGTGACACAACTTAGCGGGACGCAACGCTGAACGTCACCACAAAGGAGAGGGAGCGTCAGATGTGACCTAGTCATATATGACGCTCCTTCTGCTGTGCGGCGACATGTCACTGTTTAAACAGCTCCCTCGTTTACTCACCAAGAACATATCCAAAATGCTGCAGCCTGACTAATCCATAATTCGATTTTTTTTATATCACTCGCGTTTCTACACAATAATGTCTGATCATTCGCTCTGTGGTGTTAAATCAAGAGCTCTCTCCTTCGAGTGACTAGGATTTAACGCTTCAGTAAACTTGCTATCAATAATGACAAATTTGTTCATGCGTGAAATCTCGCAGACCCACCCCCAAATACGGAGGACACGATCGGTCATATTGAGACGGCCCTGGTTGTTTCTGATTGCGATCGTGGATGCTCGCTAGAACAGCATCAACGAGACTGCTCTATCGAGCATACACGACGCGTTCCAGACCTAAACTATAGTGCAAATAGCATTTATATAACCTCGCATACAAGATAATGACCCCTTGGGTGCTTGCTAGAACGGCCTCTCTGTGATATAATAATATATATATTGAACATACATGAAATATGCCTGGCCATGATACATATACGGCTTCATAGCCTGCACTTGTGAGTTTTCACACTCCAACATTTATGCTTGCTAAACGAGATTTGTAGTACATCCGGGTTGGCTAGGCCTGTGTTCGAGCAGGCTCGCCAGAGCAGCATCACTGAAACGGCTCTGTCGGGCATCCACGACACATCTCTAAACAAATATGTAGTCGGAACTGTCGTTATACTCTGAATCTTTCTGGCCTGCTGTTGTGGATCCTCGCTAGAGTAGTCTCGCTGAGGCAATTCTACCAAGCATATACGACAAGGCCTGAACCCAAACTACGATCTTACCAATCAGATTGTGATAATATATTGATATATCAAAATTAAATCGTAATAATGTCCATTAATGCTTGCTGAGCGGTCTCTCAGAGATCGCTCAATCAAGCACTCGTGGAATGCAAGTAAATTATTCTTTATCCAAGCACCTATCCACGCATTCTTGCGTTTCTCTTGCTCCAAAACGGCATAGAATGTGATTTACTCTGAATACATCATAATTTAGGGGTCATGGCTCCTTGGCCCCGCCCGTTCTTTAGAGCGAGGTTGGCCTCGGATCCATGATACTCGAATATGCTAACACAGACTCAGTAAAATATCCTATTCTATACCTTCTTACCAAGATCTAAACCTAAACCTGACCGTCATTCTTTCCCCGCCAATCCCACATTCTCTCTTCTTTCTAGTTTTTTTTCTCGTTCGCTTAGCTTTCTGAAAATGCTACGCCATACATCAATGATTGTCTATGTTTTTGGATGTTATCTCATATGTCATATTAATGATCTGAGATGTAATAAAAGTTCTGTTATGTTATGTTATGTAGTGCAAAACTGAGCCAATCATTACCCCCTACTGTCGTGCCAGCTAAGAGTGACAGTGTCGTCATGTTTTGTTTACACAGTCATCAGGGATTTAGAATCGATAGATCACTTGTGTATTAATCCTATCCGCAGGATAGGATTAATACACAAGTGATCTATCGATTTTTGTTAGCTCAAGTGGAGTGTACAAGTTAATGTTTTACTTAACAATTGTAAACAAAATATTACGTCACTGTCACTCTTGGTTGGCACAATAGTACCTACCAATAAGGCTCCTTTCCTGCAGTCTTAATGTTTCTTATTTTTAAAAAGTGGACTTTTTAAAGCTGAAAATATTATTGGACTTGCAGAAATCAAAACAATGCATCATAAACATATTACAGGTCACATACATAGCAGCCAAGGTATCCTACAAAACAGGCCTGATATTCTTCTTAAGGGCCCAGACCTGTAATTGTTTTCCCATAGACCTCCATTAAAGCTTTTAAGTAGGCTGTTATCCTCACAGCTCTTCAATCACAATAAGGCTGCCATAGAGTTACAGATTGGACCTAGTTCAATCAATAAACAAGAATGATATACCCCAGTGACCACCCTGTTTTACCACTTGTTGGCCCCTGAAGGTGGGCGTCCTACATGAGAGGACGATTCTTCAAAAAATACCAGAATGCAAGGTCCTTTTATCTAAGCCGCACCAGTAAACTTAATCAACAAAAGCAATGGGATGATGTTTCAAAAAGTACAGCAAAGGTATACCCGTCTAATAAATACAATACATTTTCGTAGTTTTATTATTGACCAATCATGAAACACCTTACAACTTAAAAAGTTTTGTGCTGAGCTTCCACCCATCTTTTGAGCAAATCACTGCCTTTTTACAATTACAGTTCTGTGACCTAAAGACATAGCCCATTTCAGGTAAAGGACCAAGAAAATAGTTTAATTCAAACACATAAACAATTAAAAGCACATTTATAATGTTTGTATGCATCATTTACCCAAAAGTTATTCTAGGGAACCCTTGAACAACCCTACCCCCCCCTACACATATTACTGGTAAAATCATTTTACAGAAAAATAATGGAAAGGAAAAGTGACCTTATCCATTTTCTTATATGGGCCTCGTCGCGAGAAAACCTGTCTTCGGGGTTTCCGACAAAGTGAGATTCAAACCAGCCTGCTCAGCTACAGAGACTAGGTAGAAAAATCAAATTTCGCTTATAGCAAGCTTAGATATGGTACTTTACAACACGCGAATAACAAAGGCGCTGATCAGACTGCGCGGATGCGCAGGCTGGTCTGCGCCTGTGTTATTCGCAAACCCCCGAAGACAGGTTTTCTCGCGACGAGGTCCATATCTCTTTTATTATTTATCAGAAATGCTTAAAAGTTCACTCATATAAGCTTATAACACCACTTTACAATATACTATACCGAAGAGATGCATGTGCTTTTACCTGCATGAGTCTAATGTGGAGTTACCCCACCAAGCCCCATTGACGAGGCCAAAATTACTTATTCCTAGCTATGGGACATATACTCCTTTCTTTACACATTAAATCAACTTCTAATTACATAAAAGGTTCATTAGTGCAAAATGAAGCAAGTTCTGCCAATTAAGGTGGCAAAAGCTAATATTATGTAACAGCCAGAGGGGGTGAAGAGTAAAACTAGTTTCCATGCAGAGGGGCTATGCTCACCGACATGGCATTTTGACCACTTACATTTTTCTAAAGATCTAGCAGGAGAAAAACTACTACAGCCAGGATGCTGCAAGGTCAAGGTCAGTGAAAGGAAAATATCAAGGTTATAGAGGTCAAAGGTCAAGGTCACTTTTCAATTTTATTGGTAAAAAAAAGTACAACTTCTACAATTAATGACATATTTGTCTTAAAGATGAGATCATGTTTCAAAAAGTACAGCAAAGCTATACCATACCCATCTAATAAATACAATATATTTCCGTAGTTTTATTATTGACTAATCATGAAACACCTTACAACTTAAAAATCTTGTGCTGAGCTTCCACCCACCTTTTGAGCCAATCACTGCCCTTTTTATAATTACAGGTCTGGCCAGGAGAACTGTTTCTTAATTGTTTAATTGTGGTACATGTACTGTCGTGCCAACCAAGAGTACAGTGGGGTAAAATTTTATTTACAATTGTTAAGTAAAACATTAACTTGTACACTCCATCTAAGCTAACGCGAATCAATAGATCACTTCTGTATTAATGCTATCCTGCGAATAGGATTAATACACAAGTGATCTAACGATTTTAAGTCCCTGATAACTTTGTAAACAAAACATGATGCCAGCGTCACATTTAGCTGGCAGGGCAGTAATTGATGTTTCAAATCTCTTACAGTATGGGTCCATGCAGAATATTGTAGTGATACAACGCCATGTAGTTTGACAACATGTGGAAACGGGACAACACTTATCTGCCATAAGCACGAGCACGACCAAAGCATTTGCACGTGTCAAGTAACAGGTACATTTCTGCTAATTTTATAAGTCCATGAAAACTAGATTTTATGGCGACACTATAAAATGCACTGGTATTGTCGTATTTTACCATGAAGTTCAAATGGTATGGCATATGCTAATTTTACCTCCGATCTGTTTTCGGTAGTTTTCGCCGGATATTGGAACTACGCTGATGCACACGATCGGCTGATACATGTTATTGGCTGCTTTCCGGTGCTGCAAGTGCCAATCACTTTGTGTTGGCTCTATATTACATATAGGGTGGCTATGTTTGGTGAACAGTCAATGTAGCTGTAATCTAGGGGTGATGTCCGTAAACTGGCCCTTAATTGCAGCCTACCGGGCACCACTGTATATTTAGACAGGAATTTAAGATGTTGTATATAAAGTTAAACCTGTGTAAAACGGCCACTCTAAAAAAGACCAAAAATTGCTTTCCAATAATGCAGGTCAAAAGGGGAGCATTCTGCAATTTTTCGACCTTTTGTCATTAAGATCTTTGTTTTGTCTTTTTTCGAGTTGCCGTTTTAAACAGGGTTTACTGTATAGTGTAATGTGTCTTTTCTCCTGCAGCCGCCCATCAATGCGACCATAATGATCCGGATCAGTGTAGATTATTAGGAGACTGCCACGGTCATGGAAAACACTGGAAATGTCGGAATGATATGTGCCATTGTGACGGTAATTAACCCTTTTCAGACCAATGGAATATTCTATAAAACTATGTACGATAATGCCAGGATGGTCCATTGTATATATTTAGGGCTACAGGTTATCATTTACCGCCCGAAAATTGTATTACTTTTTCTGAAAATAGATTTTGTCCAAGTAAATAGTGAATACCCTGATGAAATGCCGCCTTGTTTCATCTGTGTCTTCACTGTTTGCTAAAGTACCCGTTCAGTAGGTTCTAGTACATGTATATACATGTAAAGGGTCATGGATACTGCGGTTCTCTTGCGAAGGGCTACACGTTAACTTTGCAATAGACCCGAAGTATTCATTGATTCCATGAACATTTCAAAAATCGTATTTTTTTGTTATATTTACATATGATTATAAATATCTAAAATAAAGAAATTATTTATACATGCAATTTAGGAAACAAAACAGTTTGTATTTAATCATTTAAATGGCATTGTTTGAGTGTAAAAAGGAAAAGTGAAACAGCCAGTGTGTACACGGGCAGCCGATGGAACAAACAAGAGACTTTTCAGAAAAATGGCATGGTGCATAGGAAAAGGCATCGCGCTCCTAGAAAAGTGCATGGCACAGCGCCATCCTAAAAGGGCCTAGGGGAAACACTACCTTAACAGCAGCAACAATAAAGAAATAAATTCGATTCCTGGAACGTTTGCGGAATCATGAATACTTCGGGTCTGGCTTCACATACTTTGCAAAAGACCCGAAGTCTTCATGATTCCAGGGACAGACCAAAACTTGAATTTATTACTTATATTTACATTTTATTATTAAAATTAATCGTATAGGAAATGATTTATAATTTTGAAAGCAAAACACGTTTGAACTGCATAAAGCGATAATTGGTCTTGAAAACTCTTAGTATCCAAAGCATGTTTTAAATGAAAGATTGATGTTATGTCATTCATTTAATTAAGACTCAGGATAAGTGGGGATACTTAAAAAAAAAGAAAAAAAAATCTGTAGTTCTTAACCAAAGACATGTTGTGAGGACCCAGTGGAAACGACTCAAGATGAGACGATCCTATTGAGTGCTCATAAAAATGTTTGGACTAATGGTATAGAAAGCGAACGCAATGTCCCGTAACAGAAAAAAGAAAAGTTTATATATCTTAGTTAAGAATCTCGTAAAGTGGGTGGTTTGTTTTCTTCTCGGTTAAAATCCTTAAATTTCGTTTCGTTAAGGTTAAACTTAGAGGTAGTCAAAGTGGCACAGTCAAATTTAAGTCTTTGTTTTGTACGTTTTCTTCTGTATGTTGTATATGTGTTTGCATTGTGCTCTCCATATCTGGAGGATAATAAAGTATCTATCTATATATCTGTTTTACACAGGTTTCACTGATAACGTTTCTCACGCCACTTATCATATCTAGGTATTTACAGTCAGTTTACGTACATT
Organism: Loripinus fragilis; assembly: GCA_964019695.1. Classification (NCBI taxonomy): domain Eukaryota; kingdom Metazoa; phylum Mollusca; class Bivalvia; order Lucinida; family Lucinidae; genus Loripinus; species Loripinus fragilis. The sequence goes on from OZ026527.1 coordinate 32,591,915, forward strand.
TCATATATTTTCAGATAAGTTTGCAAATGGACACGACAGCGGACACAACCACTGAAGGAGTTGAGCAGCAAAGGAAATTATTGAAATTATGCCGTGATATGGGAAAAGACCCATTTGAGCATTTTGAAAACCGTTAACTAAAATGTCTCATTGTTTATTTGGAACGTTCTCCTTGAAAAGTAATTTACCCATTTAAGCTGAATGGAATTTTCCACTCCTATCAACTGGACCAGTCCATTTGCCTTTTAAGGGTTGATGGGTGGTATTTTGCAGCTTTATTCGAATTATGTAAGCAAACAGAGGAACCCTGATCAGACGCTGCGTTCTGCGGCGTCTGATCTGGTTCTGCACTGTTTGTGTATGTCCCATAAAAAGGACTCTAGAGTGGAACAAGGGCATCAATTACTTAATTTTTTTTAGAAAAAATAGACAAGTAAGCGAAATCCATATTCGTGCTGGTGGTAAATACTGCATTGGATTTTTGACACCCAGATTTGTGTTGGATGAAATGCAACTCAAAGTTTGCATAACACACACACACACACACACACACACACACACACACACACACACACACACACACACACACACACACACACACACACACACACCGTAAAGACTCCATAATTTATGTTGTTTATATTAAGTTACATGACGAAGAACATATCCGTTCCGTGCGTACGAGAGATGGTCAAATTTAAGTTCTTGACCCCTTGTACTTCAGGCTACCAGGGAATGAAAATTTGACCATTTGATCAATATAATCTCCCTTCAAGGCAATGTACTTAGCCCATCTCTGTTCCAGCTTTCTTATCCCTTCAAAATAAAAGGCCGCCTGCTGGTCCCCCAAGTACTCGTTTACTGCCTCTATGACGCATTCAATGATTCTATTCCGTGTACCACGAAGATAGGATTTCAGTTTTTGGAATATATATAAGTCAAAAGGAGCGATATCAGTAGAATATGGGGAATGAGGAAGGATTTCAAATCCACATTCGGTCATAGCAGTCATGGCAACTTGTGACGTGTGGGCAGGGGCATTGTCCTGAAAGAGCAGAACAGAACGAGTCAGTTTTCTTCGCCTCTTTCTTGCGATATCCAGGCGTAGCCGCCACAATTCGCATGCATAATATGCACCGTTTATCGTGCGACCTTGCTCAAGATAATCAATCATGATCACCCCTTGACTATCCATAAGATTGAGCCCACCACCTTCCCTGCTGTATGCACCCTCTTAAATTTCTTAGCAGGGGTTGAGCCAGGGTATTACTTGACTTTTCGCTTACTGTAAAGGCGGCGCCTCATGAATGGGTAATTAGGACTAGTCAACCTTAGGAATAGGTAAAAGCTGAAAAGGAGGCGTGGTTTTATTCATAAGTAACTGTATCATCTTGTGCCACAACCTCAGTCATTATTTAGTCCTTAAAACGCCAGCAAAATAACTTGTTCTGAAAATGTCTGTTTAACATAAGCAGGGAGGCAAACATTGTGGACCCAGATCAGACTGCTCCTATAGGAGCAGTCTGATCTGGGTCCACACTGTTTATCTTTGAGGCATCAAATAGTTTAGTCGACGACAAAAAGCATACATTTTGTGATTATGCACTTTAAGGGTTAATAAATGTGAGTTCAGTGTGTATACGGTTAGGATTTTGCATGAAATGCACGCACGTTTGCGCGGCTCAAAAAGCTTATTAACTCTTTACAAATTATAAATAAAACCTGATTTCCCTTCCTTAGCAGATGAAATAGCCGAACCACACCAAGATATGAATATTAAAGTTGCCGCCTTTCCAGTAAGCGAAAAGTTAAGTAATACTTCCATTTTTTTGCTCTGCATTTTTGACTCTTGGCCAAAGTAGTGAACCTATGTCCTATCTTGGGTTACAACTCGCTGGATAAAATAGCAGAGATCATCTTTACAGCGAGACAGGAGATACCTAGAAATATCGAGCCGAGTCCTTTTCTTATCATTGGTCAACATTAACGGCACCCATCTTGCTGAAACCTTTGATATACCTAAGATGTCGGTAAGGATTGATTTTACTGCCCCAACACGTATGCCCACTTCGCTAGCTATGCTTCGCAGGTCTCGCCTCCTATCACACATAACCAGGGTGTGCACGACCTTGACATTTTATCAACGGTGGCATCTTTGGGGCGGCCACACCGCCCACCATCCTCAACGCTCTCTCTCTCTCTCTCTCCCTCTCGAACTATGCTGCCCAATTTTTCAATGTACTATTAGAAGGAGATTCCTTCCCAAGGGTTTCTATGACGTCTTCATGAATTTCCTTGGGAGGCATTCCTTTCTTACAGAAATACTTGATAACCACTCTGATTTAAAGTTTCTTTATTTTGCAAATGTGTCGCACCCCCTCTCTTAAAAGTGCTTGCAATAAGCAACCGTGCATGACCGCATGCATTTCATACTCCCAATGTCAATCAATTAAATCAAATGACCGACTGACAAAAATTTTAATTCAATGAATCTCACCGAAGCATATTACTTGACTTTTCGCTTACTGTAAAGGCGGCACCTCATGAATGCGTAATTAGGACTGGTCAACCTTAGGCATAATTAAAAGCTGAAAAGGAGGCATGGTTTTATTCAAAAGTAACTGTATCATCTTGTGCCACAACCTCAGTCATTATTTAGTCTTTAAAACGCCAGCAAAATAACTACATCTGAAAATGTCTATTTTACATGAGCAGGGAGGCAAATATTGTGGACCCAGATCAGACTGCTCCTACAGGAGCAGTCTGATCTTGATTCACACTGTTTATCTATGAGCCTTCAAATAGTTAAGTGGACGACAAAAACATACGTTTTGTAATTATGCGCTTTAAGGGTTAATAAAAGTGAGTTCAGTGTGAGTACGGTTAGGATTTTCATGAAATGCACGCACGTTTGCGCGGCTCCAAAGGTTATTAACTCTTTACCAAATTATAAATAAAACCTGATTTCCCTTCCTTAGCAGATAGAATAGCCGAACCACACCCAGATATGAATATTAAAGTTGCCGCCTTTACAGTAAGTGAAAAGTCAAGTAATATCAGCCGAGAACTTTTTGATCACACCTAGTATGCCTCAGATTTCTATAAATACTCAAACGGCTCATTTCTTATGTTACGGCATACATTTCTTGTAAAATTATAACTTGAATAAAGCATTTCAAAACTAAAATTATCATCGTTTCTCTGAAAATATTCGCTAGACCACTGCCATATACATGTATTACTTGACTTTTCGCTTACTGTAAAGGCGGGAACTTAAATATTAATATCTGGGCGTGGTTCGGCTATTTCATCTGCTCAGGAAGGGAAATCAGGTTTTATTTATAATTTGGTAAAGAGTTAATGAGTTTTTGGGCCGCGCAAACGTGTGTGCATTTCATGAAAATCCTAACTGAAAACACACTGAACTCACATTTCTTAACCCTTACAGCGCATAATCACAAAATGTATGTTTTAGTCGTCAACTAAAATATGTGAAGCCTCACAGACAAACAGTGTTAACCCAGATCAGACTGCTCCTGTAGGAGCAGCAGTCTGATCTGGGTCCGCAATGTTTGCCTCTATGCTTATGTTAAATAGACATTTCAGATGCAGTTATTTTGCTGGCGTTTTTTAAATAACGTGTTTTGCGTCTATACTGAGGTAATGGCGCAAGATGATACAGTTACTTTTAAATAATTCAGCTTTAACCTATGTCTAAGGTTGACCAGTCCTAATTACGCATTCATGAGGTGCCGCCTTTACAGTAACCAAAAATCAAGTAATACATGAACGTAGCTCCAATCTGCAGTTACGCACGTACGTATTGAAAATTGTGAAACAATCAAGTGAAATGACTAATGTGGAAACCAGGATTTTCCAACCATAAGGGACCTCTTCAAAAGAAAAGAAATTCGCTCCTTTGGGGGCTAAATCTTTTCTTTAAAGCTGCATAGTCTGTAACATTTTATCTTTTAATTTTAGAACTAATGTTTCTACTTTTAAAGAACACATTAAAAAAACTAAAATTCAGGTATACATTTGACCAATTTCGTAAATCTTAACAAATTATCAGTATAAAAACAACAGCATTTATGTTAAAATTAACTGTATATAATTATTGGAGGGACGCAAATAATTACCAACAAGAGAAAAACACACCTGTTTTATAAGATAATTTACTTTTCCGTGCAGTTTTCAGCTATAGTGAACAGATTTATTGTGAAAACAAAACTTAATTCTACTTTTACAAATGATTTAAAAGCAAAATAAAAGAATTCGAAAAATGTTCATAGTTGCAGACTTAGTCTCTTTAAGGGAAGTCAGTTTTTTTATAAAAAGGGAGGGACTAAATGAGATTCTAATGCACTTGCAAATGCAACGCGACGTATGATTGAATAACGTCATAAATTTGCGACAGTATATCCTGCGATATACTGTCGGAACCCCGACGTCATTACGTAACGTCGCTTTTCATTGGTTGGCAAGTGAATAAATGCAGCTGGCAAGCGGTTTTATGCAGCTGGCAACTGCTGGACGAAAATGCGCAATAAAGTACATTTTCGCTGTTTTTTTGAAGGGAAAATTTAATAGTGCATTAGAATGGGGATAACCATATTCAAAATTTTCATTTGGGGAGGTATATCGTCGAATATACGTTCGGAAATCACGTTTTATGGCTCCGCTTACGCGTCGCCGTAAAACTAAATTTCCGACCGTATATCCGACGATATACCTCCCCAAATGAAAATTTTGAATACAGTTATCCCCTAAATCACTGCTTGTTATAAAAGTTTCCCTTCGATATGCGTACTTTTTACAGCATAGTCTACGTCCATGACTGCCAGAACAAACTTACCAAAGACATTATACATAGAGAATACTAGGTGAGTGTCTTTTGATATCAAGTTTACAAGGCAAGGTTTTGAGAACGCTTGTTGACATCGCGAGGCTTGCCGAGCGATTCAACATGCGTTCTCAAAGCCGAGCCTGGTAAACTTGATATCAAAAGACGCGAACCTGGTATTCTATTTATCAGTTTACCCATTGTTGAACACTCTTCAAACTAGCGATTATGACGTAATTTTTGATGTTTGTGTTGATTCAGCGTCATAAGCGACGTCATTCAAAAGTGCAACGTCATCATGACCTGATAAAGGTTACATGCCGTGAGATAGATAACGTTTATTAGGTTATGTTGAAACAATTCAGTTAATATTAGGGGTGACTGATAAATAACATTTTGTCCGTACGTACACGCTTCGCATATGGGCAAAGCCTCCATTTAACGACTATGCTAGCATACATATATCAAATGACAATGAGGGCGTTCAATCGGAAACTCCGGCATAATTCGAGAATCAAGCCTTGGATTATGTGAGGCGTGGTACTATGTATGAAAAAGCTGCGTTTATTAGCCGGAACTGGCGTAAGGAAAATAGTACTGTAGGATGTTGGTCCAGTCCTATTAATATCCATTCTTTTGAATTTATCAACAGAATAAATGAAGTGTATGACTTTATGATTTTATTGCTAGCAATATTTTATTGAAAAAAAACCCCTAAAACTAAATTTTAACCTTGATGCCCTGGAATGGCTTTTTCGGGATATAGGGATATTGGCCAAATGATTAAATGGATACGGAATACTTTTTTTCAAAGTACTTTAAGGGATATGGGGATGCAAAGCTTTCTGAAGTGATGTGAATTTTTTTTATATTGGTCATTTCCATTCAGGGATATGGGATACTTTCCAACATATTTTACATATGGGATACATGTAACACCACTTCCAGGGCCTGAACCATTTGTTTTGTTGCAATTGTTACTTGTTATTTTGTTGGCATGGTTACTGTGACGTCAGCGTAACGTTATGTCACGCTAGCGCCACGTTTTCAAAGTAGAATTTGATATACATCTGAGGTATGATACCACGGAATTCTACGGAATTGGCCAAGGCAGTTTCGATTGAAGGGCGTAGTCAGAACGCTTAAAAATACGCACACCTAAAGGAGGCTACTGGAACGAGCAGTGGTTCTCATGGATTGCGTCCCTTTTCGTAACGACGTCCATTACAACAATGAAATTTTTCATTGAAATAAAACAAACATTAAAGGCGAGAAATCGCATGTAAAATGTCATATGATAAACAGAATCTTACACTCGTGATCGTTTCATATTAGTTTATTAAACTCGCCGAAAGCTAGTTTAATAAATTTCATATGCAATGATCTTTGGTGTAAGATTCTCTATCTATCATATGACGTAGCTGTTATTCAGTGGGTAACGTCATGTCATAAGTAATGTTATGACCACACAATACATAACACTTTTGGCGGGAATAAGTAACGTCATGACGACGTCCGTGTCAACAAAGCAAATTTTCATGGATATAAACAAGCATCGAATGCGATTAAGTCGCATTTAAAAGGTCATATGAGAGACATAATCTTACACTCGTGATCATTTCATATTACATTATTAAACTCGCCTAAGACTCGTTTAATAAAGCTCATATGAAATGATGACTCGTGTAAGATCCTATATATCTCGGACCCAGTATAAACGGACTGGTCATTGTCGGTAATACAAAGTTACATGTATGTTGTCGTGGCTTTAATTCAGCGCTATTTCAAAGTGCTACAGCCAATAAAATTGATTCTGAACATACTCGAGATTGTAAGATATTTTTCCAATTATGCGAAGTTGAAACATCACAAGTTGCAGTAAATAAAATTGAAGCTTTATCATCTTTTTAGGTTGATTTCTGACGATTTTCGGCTGATAGTGCCGCACATAGCTAAAAGGGTTACCTTTATTTCTTGTTGGTGTTCATAAAGACGGATAAACTTTCAAATAATTATAACAACACACTGTCAGTCTTAAAGATACATTTGTAGTATATTGAACCAGAAGAATCACAGATATGCAGATAAATAATGGAGATATGATTGTTTAATCTTCAATATACTTCAGTTTTGAAAGCTCAGCCTCGACAACGTATTTCAAATATAAACATGTAAATTTACCTGTAAGTTAGTGACCAGTCCGTTCATACTGGGTCCAAATATATACACACTGGGTGGAAACGTACACCGGATATTGGTCCAAAATGAGCCGATGTTTACACTGAATAGGAAAAAAAAACACGCAACGAAGGTAAGGAATCTGGAATTTTTCCTGTACAATTCTTTATTCGGTACTTGACGTGTGTCAATTTAGAGTCACTATGTGATTATTTAGCAAATTGTATGCATTATTTGGCATCAAACACTGAACTTGATAGTGAAAATCACAAAATGAAAGTCGTGCTCACACCAAACTGTAGACGCCTATCCCAGAAAAGGAATAATATTGAACCAAGAAAGCACACTATTAAAATTCTGTACTAGCCAATTTTTTGCAATGGCATTTAAATATCAATCCTGAAAATTTAAGCCTCATAGGTTGAATCTTGACCGAGATATGGCTCATAACTAGTGGTCAATTAGTCTCAAAAAGGGTACTGGGGATTGGGAAAAGGTGTACTGGGTAATGCATATTGTCTAAATTTGGTATACTGAGGATTGGCAGATCGTTTCTAGCTACTTTTTTGCACCCTACTAATCAAAATCAGTTTTAAGTACTATAGAATTGCTTGTCTGTACGTCTGACTGCCAGTCTACCTTTCAGTCCTGACAAACTAACACTTGACTTTATGCTCCTCAAAGATTCAGAGCAGACTAAATGTTTGCTCTCATTTGCTGGTGTACTTAGGAAGCCTTATTTGCAAACATTATGTTTCCAGATAAGACTTATCTTTGGAGCAGTCTGGTTAGGATTGATATTGTTTGCTTTCGCGATAAAAGCAGTCTAAAGTACTTGTATATATACTGACCCACACTTCCATTGCAAAATGTTTCAGGAGTTTAATTTAATTAAAAACAAGGTCTTGCCTAAATTAATAATAGATTTTCGCTTACTGTAAAAGTGGCAACTTTAATATTCATATCTGGGCGTGGTTTAGGTATTTCATCTGCTAAGGAAGGAAAATCAGGTTTTAAATGTAATTTGATAAAGAGTTAATCAGCTTTTTTGGGCCAAGCATGCGTACAATTCATGAAAATCCTATCCGTATACACAATGAACTCACATTTATTAACCCTTAAAGTGCATAATCGCAAAATGTATGTTTTTCGTCGCCCACTAAAATATTTGAAGCCTCACAGACAAACAGTGTTGTCCCAGATCAGACAGCTCCTACAGTGGAGCCCAAACTGCCAGAAGCTAACATGAGCCATTTTGCATCTTTCATTCTTGTATACATTTAATGCTGTTTAAGAATCATAGTGTACTAAATAACTACTATATAGGGTGGGGGGGAGCTTACATAAGCATTTTTTTATGTTACGTATGTTACTATTTGCTCTATGGTTTCAAGATAAGCATGCCACTTATGTATAATTTACTGCTGGTATCCACTCTCATAACATGCCAGCTGAATATATTTGCTTTTACTCGGCATGACTTTATTCAATGCTTTTTAGCCAAAAAATGTGTTCGTTATTATTGGAAACTTTACAAGTCAAATGTCTACAAGAATATTCTATAACAGCTAGGGAGCTGGTCTTTACAATTTTGAATAGGTCTATTAAGTGTTTT